>SJYX01019613.1:167033-210954 GCA_006410675.1 Oreotragus oreotragus | reverse complement strand
TTTACAGGAAAACAGTGAGTCATTTGGAGAGCAATTAATCATGAGGCCATATTTAGGGTGAGTAAAACACAGTTCTTACTGGATATATCATGTTTTCCCTTGGTGAAATGTCCCTATCCACCCATCTCCAGAGCCACTGTCCCATTCTGCCTCTTAGGATCTCTCATCTGAACTTCTATAATAATTCCAACCAACCTTAAACTCCTGTGTCTCTTTTCCATAATTATTGTTCATTGTATGTGAGTGCCTAGCACCATTTGGCACAGTGAATGAATGTGACTGAATCAATACCTGCTGGGTTCCTTATCTCCTTTAATTGTATCCTCCATTTAAAAAATGTTTCTATTGGAGTATAGTTGCTTTACAGTGTTGTGTTAGTTTCTACTATACAGCAAGGTGAATCAGCCATACATATACATATATCCCCTCTTTTTTGGATTTCCTTCCCATTTAGATCAGCACAGCATTGAGTCGAGTTTCCTGAGCTATGCAGTAGGTTCTCATTAGTTATCTATTTTATACATAATATCAATAGTATGTATATGTCAATCCCAGTCTCCCAATTTGTATCCTCCATTGTATTGCTAAGTCACTTCAGTCGTGTCTGACTCTGTGCAACCCCATAGACGGCAGCCCACCAGGCTCCCCCATCCCTGGGATTATCCAGGCAAGAACACTGGAGTGGGTTGCCATTTCCTTCTCCAATGCATGAAAGTGAAAAGTCAAAGTGAAGTCGCTCAGTTGTGTCCAACTGTTAGCAGACCCCATGGACTGCAGCCCACCAGGCTCCTCCGTCCATGGGATTCTCCAGGCAAGAGTACTGGAGTGGGGTGTCATTGCCTCCATTGTATAGCCACATGTAAATCTGAACATATCACTTCTTTGCCTAATACCTTGTCTCCTTTTCACTGTTGAGTGAAACCCGGAGTTCTCCCCAGTGATGCTGCCAGCCAGCCAAGCTTTGCACTTTAACATCTGGTGATACCAAACTCTTTGAAGTTCCCCACAAATATCATAATAGTTCATTCCTTTGTGCCTGTTTTCATCCTGTTCCCACTACCTGATACCACTTTCCCACCTAACTCTAGTTCAGCCTTCAAAGCTCAGTTAAAGTATTATTTCCCTAGAAATCCTCCCCTCTATCCCAGAGGTGAGGTCAGTGCCTCACCACTGTTTATATTTTTATTGTAGCATTCAACCATTTGATGTTGTAATGACCTATTTTTAAATCTCCTTAAATGATTACCAGAGAAGGCAATGGCACCCCACTCCAGTACTCTTGCCTGGAAAATCCCATGGACGGAGGAGCCTGGTGGGCTGCTGTCTATGGGGTCACACAGAGTCGGACATGACTGAAGCAACTTAGCAGCAAATGATTATACTTTTTGCTGCACATTACAGAAAATCCAACTCAGACTAGATTATATTGGTTCACCTAAATGGAAAGAGGTACAGAGGCTTCAGGTATAGTTTGATACAGAGGTTCATGGGATCACTAGGCTTCACTTTTGTATTTCTCTTGACCCAGTCTTCCTGGATTTTCCTGCCTGGATTTTACCATGATGAATACTCATGGTATCATAATGATTGCCACAACTCCTAGTACAATTTTCCTGATTGATAACTTCTCTTCCCCTCGTGAGAAGACAAAAGCTCTGCCCTTTCTCAGATTGAGTCAGTGAAAGAATGGCGCCATCACCAAACCAATCATGGCTACAAAGAAGATAGGAATGTGATGATTTGTTGAGACTCCAAGCCAGGAAGGAGGCTTCCCAGGCGGCACTAGTGGTAAAGAATCCACCTGCCAATGCAGGAGATGTAAGAGAGAGAGATTCTATTCCTGGGTTGGGAAGATCGGGAGTAGGAAATGGCAACCCACTCCAGTATTCTTGCCTGGGAAATCCCGTGGACAGAGGAGCCTGGCGGCTACAATCCATAGGGTCACAAAGAGTTGGACCTGACTGAAGCGACTTAGCATGGCACAACACCAAGGTTGGAAAGCTCAGGTCCTTGTAGGAAGGGGGAAGGTATGAAGAATATTGTGAAGGCCATCAACAGGGTCCACTCTACTTTCCAATTAGACCAAGCTCCTAATGGTCACACATGCCCTGCCATATTTATCTTTGGGTTCCCAGCACGTAGCACTGGGCTTGATACATGCAGAGGAGATGATGAATACTCATTGGCTTAGCAGAAGGGAACTGAGCCTGCCTGGAGCTGAAAACACATATCTGCCCATGCCCATGTTTGTGCATACTCCTTGCTTTAGCCCTGCAGATTCCACCTCCACGCTGACTGCCTCCTCCAGCTACTTCTCAGCCTTTCCCTATATGAATTCTCCTGCCTGAAGTGGATTCCCAGTGCCCTTATTCTGGGTTATTTTTTTCTCAGTCAAAATTCAGCTTCAACCCCACTCACACCCACCACAGTTCCAAAAAGATCTTCTGGTTTAGAGGCTCTCTGAGGCTTCCCTTACAAGTGGAAGATTCTGTGATAAGTGCACGAACATATCACCAGAAATGATGGAAACATCAAAAGAGAATGGTTTGTCAGTCAGCCCTTTTTTATTAAGTATTCCCAGAAGGTAGCTCCTATATATCTTTTGATTATTCCTTAGAAGAGAGCAGATAGCAGAAGGAGAAAGAGACTAGACTTTGCAAGCAGGTCAGGGCCAACGCCCGGAGCCGTCATCACTCCTTAACTCTTTGAAATGCTGGGCAAGTGACTTAACCTCTGTGAGCTCAGCTCCCTCCTCTGCAAAGTGAGGGATAATCCTCCTCACCTCCTCGGATCACAGTAAGGGTTAAAAAAAAGATAAGCTGTCAGCCATAAAAAGGAACACAGTTGAGTCAGTTCTAATGAGATGGATGAACCTAGAGAAGTAAGTCAGAAAGAGGAAAACAAATATCACATATTAATGCATATATATGGGATCGAGAAAGATGGTACTGATGAACCTATTTGCAGGGCAGCAGTGGAGACACTAACAGAGAGAAAAGACTTACGGACCCAAGGAAGGGAAGGGAAGGAAAGGGAAGGGGAAGGTGGAATGTGGAATGAATGGAGAGAGTAGCATGGAAATATATGCACTACCAAATGTAAACTAGATAGCCAGTGGAAATTTACTGTATGACTCAGGGAACTCGACCCCTGCTCTGTCTTAACAGCCAGGGTGCATTACTGATATATACCTAGTATTCTAAGTTCCATAGTAAAAATCTACAGGGGAGCCAGGCTATTAAGCCAGCTCACTGTGACTGGAGAAGCTCTTCTGAAAACTCATTCGGCCTCACAGTGTCTGAGAGTAGAAAAGTGAGACTCCTTAACCATCTTTAGTCATTTGTCCAGTTCCCCTCAAAGGAAGTTGTCTTCCTACTTTGACATGCCTTGGATTCGTTTCCTTGGTAAAGCCGAAAATAAACCGCTTGCCTCCTGTGATCCCTCTGAAGATCCAGGTAGGACTGTTGTGGAAGTGGGCTCTGAGGAGTCTCAAGTGTCCTCGCAGCGCTCTGAGCTCTGGCTTCCACACAGATGGCCTCTCTGAGAGAAAACTCAGCACCATCTCCTATTCCCACAAATAAGCCTTACCGGGAATAGGAAATGGGCCAGGAAGAGGAGCTGTTCGTTGACCTCACACAACTTCCGATTTATCCGTGGACATCCCTGGTTATGAAAACCTGCATCAGGCTATTATCTGGTTATTTCTTCAGACTTTTAAACTTCCTCTTGACTCCTCTCCATGTATTCTGTTTCTTCCCCTTCGTGCGTCTTTGCTACACTTTTCTTTGGAGAACAAAACGGGATTTCTCCCACTATATATATCCTTCAGGGCATTTTATCATCAACTTTTGTGGTTTTAACTGCTTGTCTCCATCCACACTGTAGAGTTCATTCCCTCTCCTCAAAAAAAAAAAAAAAAAAAAAATTTGTTTTTACCTTTTTTGACCACACCATGCAACATGTAGGATCTTAGTTCCTTGACCAGGGATCAAAGCCATGCCCCCTGCATTGGCAGCTCAAAGTCTTAACCACTGGACCCCCAGGGAAGTCCCCCAAATTTTCAGCAAAACAGAAATTGTTCCTTCTCTCAGAGAAATTTTAATGCCAGCTATTAATAATCATTACGATAACACATTCATCATATATGTGTGTGTGTGAATGGATTTTTTTTCCCCCTGCAAAATGTTCAGAAAGGGCCAGCCCATGGAAAGGACTGCAATTGTTTTCAAATTCCAGTGATTAAAGACAGAAGTCAGTGGCTTCATTTGATACCTGAATGGGAAGAGGACAGATACTTTAATGTGTTCTTTGCCAATGGATTTCTAGTAGAGGAAAAAACCTGGTAACTCTTGGAGACAATGTTTTTATTTGTATGTTTTCTTGGAGTATAATTGCTTTACAATATTGTCTTAAGTTTCTGCTGTACAACAAAGTGAATCAACTATATGTATACATAGATCTCCTTCTGAAGGCTGCCTGCCTGCCATCCCCATCCCACCCATCAAGGTCATCACAGAGCACAGAGTTGTGCTTCCCGTGTATCCAGCAGCTTTGCACTGGCCCTCTGTTTTACACGTGATGGTGTATGTATGCCAGTGCTAGTCTCCCAATTCATCGCCCCGCCCCTTCCCCCACTGTGTCCACATTAGAGAAAATGTTTTTAACTGTATACTCTTGAGTTTCTTGGGGAGCCAAGAAAAGAAAATGCCTTCCCCGTGTGCCATTCTCTCTCTCTCTTCATGCAGAATTCATTCTCTTGGTAAATACAACTGCCGTGTGCTCAGCTCTTTAAAGTTTCACCCCTTTCCATTTTCATGAGAAGCACAACCAGGAACAAGAACTTCAGGTCATCTTTCAGGGACCCGAGCCTTCAAAGCGCCACACTGTGGGCATGGGTACAGGTTATTAAGCTAGAAAAACATGACACATCCCCTTAGGACTTGTAAGTAAAGTTGCTTTCCTTCATACAAAAGGAATGTGTGTCCATTGTTTAGAAAGTCTAGACTATACAGATAAGCAAAAGAAGAAAGTAAAAGTCATATGCCGTTCCCGCACTAAGAAATAACCACTGTTAATATTTCATTGCAAATGTTTTTGATCCTTCAGACATATATGTACATCTGGATAAACTGCTTTTACAAAAATGAATCAGAGTTTGGGTTCGCCGGTTTTCTTTCTGAATCTCAGCTGCACAGAGCTGAATTAACTGTACTACTTGGTTTGTAGCATGCAATTTTTTCAGCTCTCTCTAAACTCTCTCTACCTCCTCCTACTTAAGCAAAAACTACAATGTTTGACATATAATTAACACATACTATTGTTTTGAGTGAGAATGTTTGTAATTCATACAAATGATACATTGTTATCCATACCATAGTTTTTTTTTTTTCTTTTTTTTCATTTGACACTGGGAATCTGAGTTGCTATATATATGTGGCTTATGTTGATATATATATGCATATATATATATATTATGTTGATATATATATATAATTTGATCTTTATGAAAATCCTGAAAGCTAGGTGAAACAGGTATTATCTTCCCCATATGAACGAAGAAACTGAATTGACTTAGAGAGATGTACTGACCTGCCCAAGTTCACATAGCTAATTGGTGGCCATGCCAAGATCTACAGTCAAGGCTCTTGTTCCCTATCAATATCTCCCCATAGCACTTAAGAGTCAAAATTGTTTCTAACAAAATGCAGTCATCTTAAACTTCTCCATGAGAAAATTGTTCATAATCTGATGAAAGGTCACATCAAAACATAATGTTTTTCATAAGTCTGGGCTGACCTTTCATTTTTGTCTAAGAAGTAAGCCAGATGATCCTTTCCTCAAAAAAAAAAAAAAAAGAGAGAGAGATAGCAGTGTGGCAGGGGTCACTCTTTTCTTTGAACACTATCATGGGATATAAGTTTCCTTAATGAGTCCTGTTCTGAAGGTGGTGATGGCAGACAAATTATGGTTTTCAAGGTGAATCTTCTCCTAAACCTGCCCTCAGGTTAGCGATGGGATGAACCATTGTGCCGAAAAGAACAGAAACTTGGATAGGAAGAATGGGAAGCAGACAAAAGTTTCTAGCCATTCTCACATCAGAAAATACCCTGTTAGAAAATGAGTGTGTAGTTCCCTTTGACCTCCGTGCAGACCATAAAAAGACATGTTCAAGAGAAATACTGGACTTTGGCCCCTAAAATCAGTGAATACTATCCCAGGGGTGGGACTCATGAGCCTAAGGTTGGGTGATTGTGTGCAGGGAAAGGTGAAGCCAAGTCCTTGTTAAGGAAAAGGTGATTGAGTGATGGGCTGATGGAGGACTCATTCTTCAACGTAACCGTAATTATATTACAAAATGCTCTTCATCAGCATTTTGTGGACAAGGAGAGAAGAGCTCGATTGGCTGCTGGTTGGTTCTGGCCTTTTAATCTTGGCATGTCTTTCAGCACCACAGGCAATAGCAGGCAAAACCTGTGTTCTCTGAGCATGTTTTCCTCGTAAAAAGATTTCTTCTGCATAATCCAATTGGCAAAGGCTTATAGTCGGTACTTTAAGAAGAGTCAGTATTTCAAATATTTGCCCAAATGAGCTTCCCAAAAGTTTCATAGTGATAATGATTATAACTTCTAAATACTGACTACTTGCTGTGCACCAGGCACTGTGTTTAACAAGCACCATTTTATTTATTCTGGGGCGGGGAGGGGGGAGAAAAACTTGGGCATTAGTACTATTATTATCTCCATTTTGTGGATNTTAAGAAGAGTCAGTATTTCAAATATTTGCCCAAATGAGCTTCCCAAAAGTTTCATAGTGATAATGATTATAACTTCTAAATACTGACTACTTGCTGTGCACCAGGCACTGTGTTTAACAAGCACCATTTTATTTATTCTGGGGCGGGGAGGGGGGAGAAAAACTTGGGCATTAGTACTATTATTATCTCCATTTTGTGGATCCAGAAATTAAGGCTTAAAGATGTGGAATGAGTGGCCCATGGCTGCAAAATTAACCGGCCAGACTGGAATGCAAATCTAGAACTGTGTAACTCCAAAGATAAATCTCTATGCTGTCAAATTTTGTATGAGTTATCCATTCCTATGTTACAGATTACACACCACCACCAACATCCCCATCCCCAAGGCATAAGAATACCCTGGTGTGATGATTTAAGAATGTTCTCAGCCTGTGAACATGAGACCTAATTCCTCTTTAACTTCAGGTACCCTTATTTCAGAGAAGAGTCTGTTTCTTCTTCCCATGGTAACAAAAAGTTTACTCCCCTATGTTGATATTATGTTATTATGACTCAAGGAAAAAAAAATTTTACCCCTAAAAGAACTTAGCAAGCCTTGTCACCAGACTCACCCAAAGTATCTTGGAGTCATATTCCCTTAGTTTGGTATTTCATCTTCACTATTAACCAACTCTGTGGGCTTGGATATATTAGCAACCCTCTCTGGACCTCCATGGCCTCATTTATAGATTGAAAACTTACAATTATTTAGTTGCTAAGTCATGTCAGACTCTTTTGTGACCACGTCGTGGACTGTAGTCCACTAGGCTCCTCTGGCCATGGGATTTCCCAGGCAAGAATGCTGGAACAGGTTGCCATTTCCTTCTCCAGCGGACGTGCCCAACTCAGGAATCAAACCCACATCTCCTGTATTGGCAGGTGGATCCTTTACACTGAGCCACCAAGGAAGCCTGAAAACTTACAGTGCTGCCAACCAAATGCCAATGAGGCTGTTATAAGGAATGACAGATTCTTTTGTCATATTTCTTGCATGCCTTTTCCATGGTAGATGCTCAAAGAAATATTTATGGAATACTTATTTATTTCATTTTGCATGTATTCTTTCCATGTTGATGGAATGAACGCCCTAAGTCAATGCCCAACTTTGCTGCTCATTATAAAACTTGTTCACATGAGAGAAAGAAGAGATCCTTCCAAAATCTTGAGAGCCCTAGAGGGATGAGATACACAGGTTCCAGGGTTCAGTGTGACTCTGGGCAAGTCATAAGATGTGATTCAGAGTCTCAAGGGCCTTACACACAAAATAAGAGGAAACTATGGCCGTTTAACCATGTGGATATACTTAATGCCACTGAATCAGACATTTAAAATAGTTAAAATTATAAACTTTATGTTATGTATATGTTACCAGAACAAAAAAGAGAAAATAAAGGAAAATCCTAGCAGGCTAGAGTACATTCTTTTTTTTTTTTTTAACTTTTATTTTATATTGGGGTATAGTTAATTAACAATGCTGTGATAGTTTCAAGTGGATAGCGGAGGGACTCTGCCATACCTGTACATGTATCCATACGCCTCCAAACCCCACTCCCGTCTAGGCTGCCACGTAACATTGAGCAGAGTTATCTGTGCTATATGGCAGGTCCTTGTTGGTTATGCATTTAAAATATGCAGGTGTGCATGTCCATTCCAAACTTCCTAACTATCCCTTCCTCCCATCTTTCACCCCAGGAACCATAAGTTGGTTCTCTACATCTGTGAGTCTGCTTCTGTTTTGTAAGTCTGTTCCTTTGAATCATTTCTTTTTTGATTGTGCATATAAGAGATGTTATACAATCTTTCTTTTTCTTTGATTTACTTCTTAGAGTACATTCTGATACTGGAATGGCAAAGCTTGAGATAAATAATATTAGCTTGGCCAGCATGTATGATCCTTGACCATGCGCCAAGCACTGCTAAGATACCAGATGTTTGATCTCAGGTGACTTTCTCAGTAGTCCTATAGATTGGGGTGTTATTATTATCCCCATCTTATGGACGAGGAAACAGCCTAAACTAGTGTTTCCGGAGCTGGGATTTGAACCGATATGTGGCGGGACACAGTCCATGGGATCACAAAGAGCCAGACATGACTTAGTGACTAAACGCAACAGTATGTAACTTACTCCAACAATTCAGCTAAGTACATATATTATTAGTCATTGTCTTTTTCCATATAAAGCAATAGCTGTCCCTAGAATTTAAGCAATTTGCCCAGGACCACAAAGTTTTCAAGTTGCAGAGGCAGAGTGGCATCATGGAAAGTGGCTGCCATTTACAGAGCCCTTTCAGTGGAGTCAGTGGGAGGACTGAATGGAATAATTCATCTAAGCCTTTAACCCAGAGGCTGACACCAACCCTATGAGAAAAGATTCTGTGACTACCATCCTAAATTTACTGACAGGGAAAGTATGGCTTCTGGTAGGCAAGAAACTGTCTGAAAAATACACAGCTTAAAGTGACAGAGCTGTGGAATCTGTCTTGATGCCAAAGCATAGGTGCCAATCTAGTGTCCGCTGACCTCAGAAATTGACTGGAAGTCAGGAGGGTAAGTTTCTGACTGCGTGTGGTCTCCCTGTTAGTTCTGTGCAGTGAACCACTGTTGTCATGGGATTTTGTTGTTGTTGTTTTGGCTGTGGTGGGCCTTTGTTGTTGCACGCAGGCTCTCTCTAGCTGCAGCGAGCCGGGGCTACGCTCTAGCTGCAGTGTGTGAGCTTCTTATTGTGGTGGCCTCTCTAGTTGTGGCGCGTCGACCCTAGAGCGCGAGCTCAATAGCTGTGGCACACCGGCTTAACTCCCCTGCAGCATGTGGTATTTTCCCAGACCAGGGATTGAACCCGTGTCCCATGCATTGGCAGGCAGATTCTTAACCACTGGACCACCAGGGAAGTAATGTTGTTTTTATTTTTTATGAAAGTGAGTCACAAAGGGAGCTCTCAGTCTCCCAAAAATGTGTCTTTTCATCTTAAGGATCAAGCTTGATAATGAAGGAAATTGTTCAGTTCAGTCCCTATATCAAATCTCTTACAGAAGATGGCTACTGTTTGCAGTGCCTTCTGTAGACATGAGTTATAATCACTTCTCAAGAAGCTTTTCATATAGTGATGCAGAACCACTCTAAGTCAGCCCAGGCAAGGGTTTCCCCCATAAGTGTGCCTGAAATAATCTACCATTTTATTTTTATTTCCTCAATTTCAACAGTTCATAAGAACACACATAATCTTAGATGCAGTAATCAGCTGTTTCAGCATTGCCCTGTCCTAAAATTGGGGCTTGAACTTGGTAATTTAGCTAGAGAAACTTCATTGTCGAGTGCCACTCTCATGGATGAGGGAAAGTGCTACTATTTGGGCTGTATTTAATTATTATTTCACCAGTTGAACTGGATACCACAGAGTTTAATAATGCGGGGTATAATTGCTGTAATGCTGTGAAGGTGTGGCTGCTGCTGCCTCTAGTCCCTGCTGCAGGCCTCTCTCTCTCACAAATGGGACCCCGCTCCTCAGTGGGGCTTTTCTGCTCCAGTTTTTTAATAAAACAGATTTCCTTGCAGTGAGGAATTTGTGCAAGAATCGGTTAAGGGTATGAAGTGGTCACCAAACAGCTTTTCAGGACTGCTAACATTGATCGAGGATATCATTAAATACCTGCACCTTCAGCTTATTTCCTGTCACCGGAACCCTGTAAAGTAGGTCCCAGTGCTGGCAAGTTCGCAGGGGCTGGAAGGGGATTGGTCTGTAGTAGGTCACGTGGCTCACAGTGGCGAGCACCTCCTCCAGAGTCAGTGGCGTGCAGTTCCTGTTACATCGTCTTCCCAGCGCAAACTCTTCTTGGTCCTTTTTGCAGCACATAAAGGAGGGCATCGGGGAAGGCAATGGCACCCCACCCCAGGACTCTTGCCTGGAAAATCCAATGGACGGAGGAGCCTGGTGGGCTGCAGTCCATGGGGTCGCTAACAGTCGGACAGACTGAGCAACTCCACTTTCACTTTTCTCTTTCATGCACTGGAGAAGGAAATGGCAACCCATTCCAGTGTTCTTGCCTGGAGAATCCCAGGGATGGGGGAGCCTAGTGGGCTGCCGTCTATGGGGTCACACAGAGTCGGACACGACTGAAGTGACTTAGCAGCAGCAGCAAAGGAGGGCATTGTCTTAGAGCAGACAGAATCTGATGCCTAATGATCTCAGGTGGGGCTGATGTAATAATAATAGAAGTAAGTGAAAGAAAAGTAAAAGGAAAGTCGCTCAGTTGTGTCCAACTCTTTGCAACCCTATGGACTGTAGCCTACCAGGCTCCTCTGTCCATGGGATTTTCCAGGCAAGAGTACTGGAGTGGGTTGCCATCTCCTTCTCCAGGGGATCTTCGCAACCCAGGGACTGAACTCTGGTCTCCCACATTGCAAGAGACACTTTACCATCTGAGCCACCTTGATAGAAATAAAGTGCTTAATAAATGCAATGTGCTTCAATCAAGCCAAAACCATCCCGCCCTCCTTGGTTCATGGAAAAGTTCCCTTCCACAAAATGGGTCCCTGGTGCCGGGAAGGTTGGGGCCACTGTCTTAGAGCATTCAGCACGTTCCATAGAGGACGAAGACGGTCCCGGGCGAGTTGTGAGCCCTGCAGGCTTGTTTGCCTGTTCCCCAGGTGGACTGTCACAGCACTAATTGCTGGTCGGAATAGCCCTTGTATCTGTAGGCTCCCCACCTCCCTGTCCACTCTTCAAGTATGACCCCAACAACTGAGAATGAAACAAAGGTCACTCTGAAGTGAAAGTGTCTTATAAAGCTGTATCATTGCCACTGCTGAGATACCTTTCACTTTGTAGTAAGACTTACGGTTTCCCATGGGAAATGATTCTTCCTTTGTCAAAATGTATAAACCCTGCAGACACCAGGACACGTGATAAAGTAGATTTATGATGATCACATTTCTTTAAAGAGTTTATAACGCATATGTTAGTTGTCAATACGTTGAGAGTGGCATCTTGCTGACCCTAAAATGTAAGATTTATATTTCTGAGACAGTTGAGCAGATTTGAAGAGAAATGATGGTAGAAATGACCGCTTATTTGGATAATACCTTCTGACTGCTAAGAAATAAGATGAATCTAAAACCTAGGCATATTTATCTAAACATAACTTGGGATTTATTGGCCAAACATTGAATTTTTTGTGGATACTGATGTAGAAAAAGTGGATAAAAATCAATTCTGCTTCTTAAGTATTTATACATCAAGAAAAAGTGGGCTATATTTGCTGAGGAATGATCTATTTTTAATGTCTTATTTTATAGCAGTAATTAAATTTTATCTTTACTTAATTGTCCTCCTAACCCCTAAAAATAAAAGCAGTAGTCTCTATACACAATATGTATTACATTGGTTGCTTCATTCAGTGAATATTTCCGTATCAGGCATCGTGCATTGTAGCAAGTGAGATAGAAAACCTGCCATCACAGGTCCATTTTGCTGAAGGAGACAAGTTATGAACACAAAACCAAATCAATTTGTGTAATTTCAGAGGATGATAAATGTTATGACAAATAAAAGTAAGGTAAGAAAGTAGACAGACAATGCTTCCTTTGAGGGGTAGTCAGGGAAAGACTTGTAAGGAAATAGAATTCCAGTAAAGACTAATGAATGCGAAAGAATGTTCCATGAATGCCTTTCATGTACAGACACCTCACCCAAAACAATTGGGGAACCACCAGTCCCACCTAAAGAAAAATAATTCTCTCTGACTTCCTCCCCCACGATTTTTTCCTAGTTCTGTTTTCTTCATAAAGTATTTAAGATTTTTTTTGAAAAGGTCTTTGTCCATCTTTCTTTAATGTTATTCCCAAAGTGAGGCCGAATTTATCCTGAAGTTGGGCTAAATTCTAACAGTGCTGGTAGGGACCCAGTTCCATTAATCGCTAGGTTGCTATTTTCTAGAAGGCTCTTATTTGCTTGGATCTCCTTCCCTGGTGGCTCAGACAATAAAGAATCTGCCTGCAATGCAGGAGACCCCAATTCTATTACTAGACAGGAAGATCCCCTGGAGAAGGGATAGGCTACCCACTCCAGTATTCTTGGGCTTCCCTGGTGGCTCAAACAGTAAATAATCTGCCTGCAATGCGGGAGACCTAGGTTCAGTCCCTGGGTTGGGAAGATCCCCTGGAGGAGGACATGGCAACCCACTTCAGTGTTCTTGCCTGGAGAATCCCCATGGATAGAGGAGCCTGGAAGGCTGCAGTCCATGGGGTCACAAAGAGCTGGACGTGACTGACTAAGCACAGCACGCAGCACACTCTTGTCCTTTGGACTCTTCAGATACCCTTCTCCCTAGGGGAAGTCCTTAACTAAGGAACTCACCTGTCTCTTTATTCATATGCTAACCTGGAAACAAGCCTCTCTGCTCTGTCTAGGGCTTCATGTCCTCTTCTCTCCCTTTTGGAGGGGGGAGAAGAGGTGAGACGTGCCGTTTGATAGGATTCTCCCAAAAGATAGGTAGGATCCCAGGCATTCGGTACACTTTGCCTCCTCTAATTTTTCTAATTTTCCTGAAAGCCTAACTGGACCCTTTGTGACCCATGAATGGCAGCACACCAGCCCTTCACTATCTTCTGGAGTTTGCTTAGACTCATGTGCATCGAGTCGGTGATGCCATCCAACGATCTTGTCCTCTGTCACCCCCTTCTCCTCCTGCCCCCAGTCTTTCTGGGACATCTTCATTCTACAGGTGAGGGAAAACTGAAGCCCTGAATGCTTATGCAACTTCTTCAAAGTCACCCAGTTTGTGAGTTGTAGAGCTGGGATTTGACCTTATTTCAGATTCCAAAACCATCGCACGCTCTTTCTACTACATGGATCCAGAAAACTGTCAATTTCTCTTATCTTAGAAAAAGTATAATTATGCAGCTCTCCCACTGCTCGGCATATCCCAAGAAACCTTCTAACTAATTCTCATGGCTAGTGCCTGGCAAGTGGGACAACAATGCTACAAACGAAGGTTCCGGTTTCTAGAATACAGTTTCCATTAAGAGAAGATATTGCAGGCAGTAAACCAACTACCTTAATAGTGGGTGCCAAAACCCTGTGGGTGATATACAGAGAAGTTGAAATAAGGAACAAAACAAATACATATAGGCTTGACCGAATTCCTCTCAGTTTGGGAGGAAGAAAAATATTATTCTCTGCAAATGGGGAAAAAAATAGATTTATTCCTCTCTGCTATTACATGAGTCCTGCTAAGCAATAATGCACGGCCAAGCCAAATGCTCTGATCGGTTTCTCTGAGCCGTTATTAAAGTTTGCAAAATATTGCTCAGATTCTTCCTGGCAGGGTTTCAATATTGTCTGTTTAAACTGGAATTGGGCTGGTACTCTTCATTTCTGTTAAGCCTGCCAGAGCTGGTGATCCCACTGCACAAATCTCCTGGTGCGGTGGCCTTCATCCAGCATGGGCTGGTGACACCCTNCCTAACTAATTCTCATGGCTAGTGCCTGGCAAGTGGGACAACAATGCTACAAACGAAGGTTCCGGTTTCTAGAATACAGTTTCCATTAAGAGAAGATATTGCAGGCAGTAAACCAACTACCTTAATAGTGGGTGCCAAAACCCTGTGGGTGATATACAGAGAAGTTGAAATAAGGAACAAAACAAATACATATAGGCTTGACCGAATTCCTCTCAGTTTGGGAGGAAGAAAAATATTATTCTCTGCAAATGGGGAAAAAAATAGATTTATTCCTCTCTGCTATTACATGAGTCCTGCTAAGCAATAATGCACGGCCAAGCCAAATGCTCTGATCGGTTTCTCTGAGCCGTTATTAAAGTTTGCAAAATATTGCTCAGATTCTTCCTGGCAGGGTTTCAATATTGTCTGTTTAAACTGGAATTGGGCTGGTACTCTTCATTTCTGTTAAGCCTGCCAGAGCTGGTGATCCCACTGCACAAATCTCCTGGTGCGGTGGCCTTCATCCAGCATGGGCTGGTGACACCCTAACAGGCAACACCCTCCCCTCTCTTGGAGCTCTGATATGACTCAGTTCAAAAATGACTGAATCGACTAAATTCATCTTCTTTCCCTTTGTCTCTCCTTCTCACCCCAACGTGCATGCACATGTGTATACATGCACTCAGGCAAATGCATGCTTTGGGCTTCCTTGCTGAGTAGAAATGAGAAAGGGGAACTCTACAGCACAGTGTCTTGGAAGGTACCCTTCCCATGAAATGGGGACCTCTGTATTCAGAAAGGGACACAACAAGCTTCTTCCATCAATCTGTCAGGTGACCTGAATTCTCCAGCAACTTTCCCCTCCCCAACTTTGTCCTCTGACACTCTCCAGCCCTACTCAACCTGCCCCATTTCTTCAAACACCCCATGCTCTTTCTTGCCCCAGACTTTGCTCTGATGGGACCCTCCTTCCTCCTTCCTGTTCTGATGAACTCTGGTTCACCCTCTAGGTCTCAGCTTGGATGGGCTTTCCTGGTGGCTCAGGGGTAAAGAATCCACCTGTCAATGCAGGAGACATGGATTCGATCCTGGGTTGTGAGATCCCCTGAAGAAGGAAATGGCAGCCCACTCCAGTATTCTTGCCAGGGAAATCCCATGGACATAGGAGCCTGGTAGGCTACAGTCCGTGGGGTTGCAATAGTCGGACAGACACAACTTAGCAACTAAACAACAACAACTCAACCTGGATGGCATTTCTCTGATCCCTCAGGGTGATGATTTAGATGCCCTGGTTATGTGCTGCTATGGGGAGCTTGCCTTGTCACACCTTGATTGTAACTTATCTCCCCAAACAGAGCTGCAAATTCTGAGATACAGACTAAGACTGTCTTGTTCGCAGACCTGTACAAGGGCAGGCTAATTGCCATAACACATCAGCCAAAGAAATGAATGAAACTTCCAACACCACAGACTTTTATTCTTGCCTGAATAATGATCCTAGGCAGGTTTTTCAGGTACATAGGATGGCCCTCAGGGAAGGCAATGGCACCCCACCCCAGTACTCTTGCCCGGAAAATCCAATGGATGGAGTAGCCTGGTGGGGTGCAGTCCATGGGGTTGCTAACAATCGGACAGACTGAGCGACTTTACTTTCACTTTTCTCTTTCATGCATTGGAGAAGGAAATGGCAACCCACTCCAGTTTTCTTGCCTGGAGAATCCCAGGGACCGGGGAGCCTGCTGGGCTGCCGTCTATGGGGTCACACAGAGTCGGACACGACTGAAGTGACTTAGCAGCAGCAGTAGCAGCAGGATGGCCCTCATCCATGCAGTCATTCAACAACCCAGACCAGCAGAGGTTCTGCCATCATCAATAAGTGGTTTTTAAAGATTCCCTAGAGGTTTTCTCTGTTCAATCCAGCCAAAAGGAAAAAGCATGAAGGAGTGCCTCACAGGAGGCTTTTGTGGACCTGGTCTAGAGCTGTGTACATCACTGTTGTTTATGGTCTATTGGCAAGAACTTAGTCACCTAGCCACACCTAATTGGAAGTAGTGCTAGGACACATAATCCCTGGCTAGGCAGTTACTCCTGGAAGAGAGAACATAAACTTGGGTGGGTAAATAGTCATCAATAAGTATCCAATCAATAAGTAGTTGCTAAGCAAATAAATGGATCAACAAGTGAAAAGACTTAGCTAAGAAGGCATCTCCTTAGTGTATTCTGAACTATGGTGCAGGAGCACCTTCTCCCAGCTATTTCAGATTTTAAAAATCTATCAGCTACCAATGGTCAGAGAGGCAGGTGGAAACCTATCAATAGATTACCTTCAGTTTACACTAGTAGAATGATGTGCCTGGCACAACAGGCAACATAGACAGTAAGCCCTCTATATCCACAGGTCCCGCATCTGTGAATTCACACACCTGCAGTTATGGAGGGCTGAGTACTCTGCACCATTTTACCTAAGGGACTTGAGCATCCATGGATTTTGGTATCCACAGGGGTCCTGAAACCAATCGCACACAGATACCAAGGGAGGATCGTAGGTAATGTTCAATGAATATCAGTTGAATGAGTGATTGGAAATCATAAACTATTGAGATTGGAAAAGACTTAAGAATCCCCATATTTATATTGTGCTAAGTGATCATCCAGCCCCACTATGGAGGAAGCACACTCACTGCCAATGTGGCCTCTGCCATCTCCAGGTCATCCCTGTTAGAAACTCCCGTCTTTCACTGAGCCGAAACCTGGCTCCTAACACTAATCCCGGTATTGGTATCTATCCCTCCAGGTCATACAGAGCATGTGTCTTCCAGAGGTGCTCAAACCTGGCTGTACCTCAGAAGTGCCATGGGCACTTTTAGGAAGCTTTGTAGTCCCTGACGGCCTCTCCAGAAATTGATTCGTCTGGGTTGTTTAGGAACCAGTTGTTTGAATGATCCTTACATGTAGCTGGTCCAGGAAGCCATGTGTCTGATACTTCTGTCTGGAATTACAATCCTGCTTCCATCACTTACAGGCTGCAGTCCCCTGGGTGAATTGTTTAGCCTCTTTATTCTTCATCTCTAAAGCTGTGACAAGAATAGTGTCTATATCATAGAGTTGTTATTTCAAGTAAAGTGCTTAGTGTAGTCTCTGGCCCACCAAGGCCCTCATTAGACAGAGGGCACCATTAGCCTCCCTGCCCTCCAACTCCTGATACTCATCCTTTGTCTCCTTAGCAGCTTTTCAGATACATCAAGGCAACTACCAAAAACACTTCTTTTCCAGACCAGTTACTCTCAGTTCTCTTTGTTTAACCCATTTCCTATATGAAAGATTCATATTTCTCCTCATCCCAGGAGGAAGTAGTGCGTTTCTGTACCCCATAACTAGTAGGAATCAAAGCCTCTGATGCAATGAATGTAGATAATTGGGCTCTGGCTCGAAACTTCAGATGACAGTCACTACTGGTCATAGAGGGCAGCTGTGGGTATTCTTTCATTCCAGGGAGGTCTTCCCATAGGGGAACCCTAGATGAACTAATGTCTGTAATGGAGGGGAAGCCAGAGAGAGGATATGGGAGTTTATTTTCTGAATGCTTTCATCCTGATATGTTCAGTTGAGAGTCAGAACCCACCCCAAGTTAACTCATTAAGTTTCTAGAGTTCGTTGTGGACTTTCGGTCTTTAGTTATCAAGGTCAACACCATAGAAGCAAAAATAATGAAAATGGTGCCTGGGGAAGTAGGAAGGGCAGGTCTACAGATCCAGTGTGAAATTAGGAGGGGAAGAAAAGGCCAAATGTAAAAAGCAAAGTGAGCCCTAGTTAATGATAAGATGTGGTGTAGACTTTCGGAACACATAAACAAGTCAGAGAGAGACAATCTGGACGTTTCCTGGTACAAGACATACATGTTTCTTATTTATTAGTCATGGGTCATCTTTCTTTCCCTTCAGGTTGAGACTTATGAGGGACAGTCGGGGATTGGAGGAGATAAATTCATTTATCATCACAATAATTATATTAATAAGATGTTCTTCTTAAGCTTCATAATTGTTCAGTTGCATCCCTATGAGTTAGAGGCAGATTATGTATTAATATCCTTGTCTAATATATGAGGAAGTGTCTCGGAAAGGCAGAGTGGCTTACCCAGCGTCAGGCTTCCATGTGCGCCCCACGAAGGAGGAAAACCCAAGTTCTTCTAAGTCCAGTTTCAGTGTCTTCCACTTCTAAAGTTGCCAGTTGTTCCTGGAATATTCCATTCATTGACCAGCTCACTGTTCCTCAGTTTTTACACATGTACATATTTAAAACTGTCATGTTCCTTTAAGCAGCTCTTATCCTCAGCTTACATGTCACCTCCT
Source organism: Oreotragus oreotragus (assembly GCA_006410675.1). NCBI lineage: Eukaryota > Metazoa > Chordata > Mammalia > Artiodactyla > Bovidae > Oreotragus > Oreotragus oreotragus. The sequence continues at coordinate 192,374 of SJYX01019613.1, read as the reverse complement.
CTAAAAGTTCTTGACTTCCCGAAGTTGGCCATAGCATGTTGCTTCTACCTCAGTTACAGCATAGATATCACTGGATTCTAATTGCTTTTTTATGAGACTTCTCCCTGTACCCCTGTGATGACCTGCCTGAGGGCAAGAACTATATGTAAACTTAACTTTATATCCCCAGCAACTTACACAGTACAAAGCATAGAATAGATCCTCCTTAAACATTTGTTTCTTGGGTAGATGGATGGATAGAAGGTTTTTCAAGGTTGAGAATTTTAAAAATATACAAGGGCCAGCCTGCTTTCAATAAAGGGCTTGCTTGGCTTTCTGATAAGGACAGAATCCTTCTGATGCATTTGGTTTAGATCTTCTCCCATAATTATTTATCCATCTTCTAGAATTTCCATTGCTGAAATATTTACTTGCTATCAATCATCACTATGCCCAAAAGGGAAAGAGCTTGTTTCAGGCAGCAGTGTAGTAAGAAGAGCATAGTCGTCAGGTAGAGAAGACTGGAATCTTGATCCATCAAGTTCTTGAGTATATGAATTCTCCTACAAAATCCTTATTCCTTGGTTTCCTCAAGTGTTAAATGAGGACAATGATGGTGCCTCCTGTACAGATGGTTTGTGAGAATTAAGTGAGATATGTAATATGCATGCATGCTCAGTCCAACTCTTTGCAACCCCATGGACTGTAGCCCACCAAGCTCCTCTGTCCTTGGAATTTTTCAGGCAAGAATACTGGAGCAAGTTGCCATTTCCTTCTCCAGGGAAATCTTCCCAACCCAGGAATTGAACCCGCATCTCTTGCATCTCCTACATTGACAGGTGAATTCTTTACCACTAGCACCACCTGGAAAGTGCTTAAATGAGATAATAAGGGCTAACCTGGTGGCTCAGACAGTAAAGAATCTGCCTGCAATGCAGGAGACCCAGGTTCAATCCCAGGGTTGGAAAGGTCCCCTAGAGAAGGGAATGGCAACCCACTCCAGTATTCTTGCTTGGGGAATCCCATGGACAGCGGAGCCTAGTGGGCTACAGTCCATGGGGTAGCAAAGTCGGACACAAGTGACTTACACACACACCTAAGTATGAAACACTTGGTACACACCAGCACTTTGGACAGCACCAGACACAGAGTAAGCATTCTTTATGCCTGAACTCCTGTCTTCTTCTGCACACATAGAATCCTGGGACCCGGAAATCTGCTGAGTCGAGTCTGTACCTGGAGACGCAGTGCTGAGAAAGCCTGCGCATGTGATGGCGGCAGCTCTTTAGACTGAACAAGCTGTAATTCACTACATGTTTAGCCAAGTCATTTCTCTGACTTCAGTTTGTCATCTCCTCTTACAGACATGCTTCAGGGTTTTAGTGAGCTAGATGTCAAGCACTGGGTCCCCTGCCCTGAACTTGTCACTTGATGTATGTGACTTGAACTGGAAGTTCTTTGAAGACAGGGACTGTTTAATCCTCATCTTTCCACATCTGGGCCCGACTTCCTTCTCAGGAGTCCCTTCCCAAAGTTTTGCAGAGTTGAAATAAACTTTCCTACATCACTCAACATGCTCTTGGGGGGACTTAGTTGAGCTCCAGGAAGGTTCTGGCCCATTAACCCTGTTCCGCTGCAAGCAGTTAGTGAACTTAATGATCCCGCTGCCCCCAGCAGGGCACCAGGCCCACTCGCTCCCCGATGGCTTCCGGATCTTCCCTGGCATCCAGCAGCCGTGAGCGCCCTGGCAGCACCACTTCCCCGGTGGCACTTGGGGAGCCGGGCCAAGTTCTCTGTCAAGTTAATGGAGTGACCCTCTTTTAAGTTGTGGCCAAGGCGGCCTCATGTTCGGAGGCAGAGGGCTCTCTCCCTGGAGCTATAAGCTCTTAAGTTTTATGTCTGTGCCTGCGGAGCACCTGGAACATAACAAACATTTAACATATGGGGAAGGATGGAGAGAGAGTGGGAGGCAGGGAGGGAGAAAAAGGGAACTGGATTCTTGGTAGTATTAGCCTCAAGATATGTATCATTTACCTAATATAGGATGGAGATCAAGGAGAGCTACTTTTACTGTTTCCTAATAAAAGTCTTCTCCCATGAATGATTTTATGACCTCTACAAGCAAAGGGCAGGAGGAAAGCGACAAAATCTTTTGGTCATTCCAATAGATGCTTTCTCCCATCCTCTGCCCTTTCAACAAATCTCAGTTGAGAAATGTCTGTTGATAGGTGAGCAAGGATAATGTCATTGAATAAAAATGGATGGAAACCAATAGAAACCCAAAATGTTTTTAGTGCCAGAAATACTGTTTGCTCAACAATAAGTAATATCAGAGGACTGAAAGATTTCCCACAGAGGTCAGCAGTTCTGCGAGTGAGGCACCAAAATCCACACCTCTGCCAGAAGCACCCTCTTCCTGGCATGACAAAGGAAAACTGAAATCTGTTCACGTCAATACCCAGAGGAGGCGATTGTACCTCTTCTGATTATTGTTCAGGTGTGTCATTCTCCAAAGAGCCAGCCTCCGGAGGCTTGTGAGACCTGTTATAAAATGTAAAAGCTTTGTTTTAAAATGGATAAATCCTTTTTATGTTTTCGTTTTGCTTTGCTTTGTTTTTACTCTTGAAACTAAACTGTAGCGTGCAGATGTCTGTCCTGTGTGAACCTCAGATATACTCCTGTTTTAGCAAGCATCGCTTTTATTTCCGTAATTGGCCATATCATGAAGCAAACCACCTGGGCTAAACGATATCCTTGGTTTTCTTTGTAATTTTAAAATATTGCTCTTTATAGCGATTTGTTATCGGAGAATCTCAATTCTGGAGTCAAAGTATTTGAGATTAGAAATTAAGGATAATAATAGTAACAATCGGATGCAAGAACTTTTTCTTCCCTTACTTCATTGAATCATCACGACAACCTGTGACCTGAGTATATTATAATGTACTTGTTATGAATTTGAGGGAATCACTAGCCAAAGCTAGAATCCAGACTTCTCCAGAGCCTGCGACACCTCCATCCACTCTGTGGCTCCAAATACACCTTTAGCCACTCTTTGTTTTTCTTTAATACGTTGTTGTTGTTTAGTCCCTAAGTCATGTCTGACTGTGCAACTCAATGGACTGAACCCTGCCCGGCTCCTCTGTCCATGGGATTTCCCAGGCAGGAATACTGAAGTGGGTTGCCATTTCTTTCTCTAGGGAATCTCCCCAGGGATCGAACCCATATCTCTTGCATTGGAAGCTAATTCTTTGCCACTGAGCCACCAGAGAAGCCCTTTCCTATAGCACCTATCCATTTCCAGCATACAAAATAATTCACTTATTACGTGTATTGTCTATTGTCTTTCCCCTCACTAGACTATGAGTTCCATGAATGCAAACATTCTTTTTTTCTGTTCTGTTCATTGCTTTTACCTAAGTCAAGAGCCTAACACACAGTAAACTTTCACTGTATATTGCAATAATTATCACTCTATGTTTATCTACCGTACTGTGCCAATCCTATTCATGTTTCACTAGTGGAAAAACTGAGGTCAGGAGCCACCTGCTGATTTACTAATGATGATACAGTGAGCAAGTTGGCAAGAAAAATCAGATCTCCTTACTGCCAACCCAATTCTTTGCCTAAATCCCAATTCAATCTTGCCATACTTTTATTATGCTATAAAATGAATAACTGTTTATGAGTTCATTCCCAGGCACATTATTGCTTTTATATCACATCAAAGAACTTGAGACAGGCAAAAGATATAGCCCTATTGATTGTTCTCAGAGACTCAACTTTCCCATCCCACAAGGAATCCATGCTCAACGTTCATTTTGGGCACAGAAGCAAATCTACCTCCGTGTCAGGACAGAGTTGCCAGACTGTCTGGTGTCAGGAATCTTGAAGTCAGTCATCTGAACTGAGAACCCTTATCTGTTCATCTCCGTCATACTCTGACGGAAACTTAGAACTGACCCAAAGTCAAAATCCTGAGATGTTTTCAGCTTTTGGAGACTCAGTGGGTTGGTGTCTTCTCGGGGAAATCCAGGAGCTATGGGAAGTAGCAGGAAAGTGACTCACCCATCCTTGAATTAGTCACTGAAGCCATGGGCCTGGGATGCGGGGCTGAAGTCCTGGATGTTGGCTGAAGAAGAAAGTGGCAACTTTAGAAGCAAGGGTATGTTAAAAGATGTGTCTGACTTTCTTATAAAAGACAAGATTCCAGAGCCTGTCAGAAGAATCCATTTATATCAGCATGAGTTTTATTACTAGCAACCTTAATCTTCATCAGTTCAGTTCAGTCACTCAATCACGTCCGACTCTTTGTGACCCCATGGACTGCAGCTTGCCAAGCCTCCCTGTCCATCACCAGCTCCCGGAGCTTACTCAAACTCATGTTTATTGAGTCGGTGATGCCATCCAGCCATCTCATTCTCTGTCGTCCCTTTCTCCTCCCACCTTCAATCTTTCCCAGCATCAGGGTCTTTTCAAATGAGTCAGCTCTTCGCATCAGGTGGCCAAAGTATTGGAGTTTCAACTTCAACATCAGTCTCTCCAATGAACACCCAGGACTGATCTCCTTTAGGATGGACTGGTTGGATCTCCTTGCAGTCCAAGGGACTCTCAAGAGTCTTCCCCAACACCACAGTTCATAAGCATCAATTCTTTGGTGCTCAGCTTTCTTTATAGTCCAACTCTCACATCCATACATGACCACTGGAAAAACCATAGCCTTGACTAGACGGACCTTGGTTAGCAAAATAATGTCTCTGCTTTTTAATATGCTGTCTAGGTTGGTGATAACTTTCCTTCCAAGGAGTAAGCGTCTTTTAATCTTCACAGTAACATCTCATTCTGTCTACAGTGGAATATGTCACTTTCAGTAGAAAACATAGGAAGAGAGACTTTTCTACTACTAATGATATGCCTAGGCTATTCTGCTATCAAACTCATGCACAAGGCTGCTGCCCAAAAGAGGGGGACTTATTTGTAGTTTAACAAGTCAAGTGGCCCATAGACATTAAACTTATGATGTTGAATTGATTAGTACTAGGTTCTGGACATGAATTTGAGCAAACTCCGGGAGATAGTGAAGGACAGGGAAGCCTGAACACAGGAGCCTGACGGGCTGGCAGTCCATAGGGCCGCAAAGAGTCAGACATGATTCAGAGACTGAACAAGAATGGGCTCTATTAGGGGCTTCCCAGGTGGTGCTAGTGGTGAAGATCTGCCTGCCAGTGCAGAAGACGTAAGAGACTCGGGTTCAGTCTCTGGGTCGGGAAGATTCCCTGGAGGAGGGCATGGCAACCCACTCCAGAATTCTTGCCTGGAGAATCCCATGGACAGAGGAGCCAGGCGGCCTACAGTCCATGGGGTCACAGAGTCAGACACTACTAAAGCGACTTAGCACACACACAGCTCTACTGGGCATGCACTGTTCTTTAAAGCGCTCTACTCTTAAAAAATACGTTTTTAAAAATATACTTTCTCATAAGTTTGAGATGAGTATAAAATCATCCGGAGTAATTGCAGAGACTTTTTTTTCCTTAATATTTACTTATTTGGCTGACTCAAGTCTTAGTTGTGGTGCGAAGGCCGAGTTGCCCTGTGGCATGGGGGATCTTAGTTCTTGGACCAGGGATTGAAGCTGAGTCCCCTGCACTAGAAGGCAGATTCTTTTGTGACCTTTGTGCATAAAATGGAGATGACAGGATTTAAGTTCCAAGATTATTGTGAAGATAAGTAGTAATATAAATAGCCTAGCATATTTTCTGATATGTGTTTTTTCATATTTTAATGGGCTTTTAAAAAACGTTTTAACTGGAAGATAATTGCAACCTTGTATAAGTAGAAGGTGGATTCTTAATCATTAGACCACCAAGGAAGTCCCGATAACAGAGATTCTTATACTTACCATTTTGTAAGTTAGAAACCTGAGTTAAGAGACACTCAGGACATGCCCTAGGACAAATCCTCTAGCTTCTCAGCCTTTCCCACTGGGAGTTTCTGCCTCCTGCTCACTGTGATGTCCTGTAGGCTTCTCAAGTACATAGTGAGAGGCAAATTCAATATCTTCTCTTCTCAGAGAAAAAAAAGGAAAGAAAAGCCCATTCCTCTTCCCCCTTATTATTTAATAACTGTTCTACTTCAGTCATCCACTTTAGAAACTTGGCAGTCTCCGTTGAACACCCCCCTCCCCTTTCTCCTGCCGTATCTCTTAGGTAACTCAGGATTTTCATTTTTGAAATGTCTGTCAAAACTCTTCTGCCCTGTCCATTGTTACTGGTACTGCTCTGCTTCAGGCCTTTGTCATCTCTTACTTGGCCTGTGCTAATAGTAGTTTGATTCATTCAACAAGTCATCACTGGGGCTTCCTTGGCAGTCCAGTGGTTAAAACTTCACTTTCCAGTGCAGGACTGGAGTTCTGGTGAGTTCAACCCCTGGTCAGAGAGGTAGGATCCCATATGCTCTGTGACCAAGAAAACAAAACATAAAACAGAAGAATATTGTAACAAATTCAATAAAGACTTTAAAAATAATCACCCAGTTTGAAAAGAATCTACCCCAAAATGCCATCATTGAACCTCTGCCATGTACCAGACACTGTGCTTGATGCTAGGGAGCCCGTCCTGGGCAAAAGCAAGCGTGGACCTTGTCTGCATGGCCCTCTGTTCTCTAATTTTTTGTTGTTCAGTCACCAAGCTGTGTCTGACTCATGAACCCATGGACTGCAGCATGCCAGGCTTCCCTGTCCTTCACTATCTCCCACAGCTTACTCAAACTCATGTCCATCCAGTCGGTGATACCATCTGACCATCTGATCTTCTGTCGTCCCCTTCTCCTCCTACCTTTAGCCTTTCCCATCATCAAGGTCTTTTCCAATGAGTCAGCTCTTCGTATCAGGTGGCCAAAGTAATGGAGTTTCAGCTTCAGCGTCAGTCCTTCCAGTAAGTATTCAGGGTTGATTTTCTTTAAGACTGACTGGTTTGACCTCCTTACTGTCCAAGGGACTCTCAAGAGTCTTCTCCAGCACCACAGTTCTCTAATTAGTTGTAACCAATAATCACTCCAACAAATGTAAAAGGCCAACTGTGAAAAATACATGATTATCTTGTCAGCAGTGCTAGTACAGAATGCTGTTTCTAAACCATATATATGATCATGGCACAGTCTCTGCTTTACAGAGGTTCCTAACCACTCATCGCCTACATGATAAACTCTAAACACATTAGCTGAGCATACATGTCTCTTCATGATCCGGCTCCAAACATTAGATGAGGTTGCAAGCTTTCTCCAACTCAATTAACTCATCCTATGACTCAGGCATATCTGATACTGTTTTCACATCTTACCCTTCTGGAAACAAGTGTGTTCCGTGTTTCTTCCACACCTTAGCTTAAGCAAAACTCTTCCAGCAGTGCTGGTCCTCTAGCTATGTAAGGAGATATCCTACTCATAGTGCAGATTCAACTTAAAGCCTCTTCCCACTCCCTGGATATAATTAATTATTCTTTATGTTTTCTATGCCACTCACATGGCATGTCTCCCACTGGAATATGGTTATTAATAGTTTCTCTTTCTACCTCCCTCCCTGCCACATTGTGACCCACTTGTGGGCAGAGATTATTTTAGTTAATATAGATTTGAATTGATGTTACTGCATAAGCCAGACCATAAACACATAGTAAGGGAGACAAAAATATTTTGTTTCTTTAAAATTAAATTTTACTGGAGTATAGTTGCTTTACCACAGTTGTGTCAGTTTCTGCTGTACAGCAAAGTGAATCAGCTGTAAGTATACAGATTCCCTCTTTTTTGGATTTCCTTCCCATTTAGATACTTTGCCGACTAAGGTCTGTCTAATCAAGGCTATGGTTTTTCCAGTAGCCATGTATGGATGTGAGAGTTGTACTGTGAAGAAAGCTGAGCACTGAAGAATTGATGCTTTTGAACTGTGGTGTTGGAGAAGACTCTTGAGAGTCCCCTGGACTGCAAGGAGATCCAACCAGTCCATTCTGAAGGAGATCAGTCCTGGNATGCAGGATGCAGGATGCTTGGGGCTGGTGTATGGGGATGATCCGGAGGGATGATGTGGGGTGGGAGGTGGGAGGGGGGTTCATGTTTGGGGGTTTGTGTACACCCGTGGCAGATTCATGTCAATGTATGCCAAAATCAATAGAGTACTGTAAACTAAAATAAAGTAAAATGGAAGCTCTAAAAAAAAAAAAATTTAAAAATAAATAAATATAGCCGTGTGGACATAAGCTTTGTATTGTGGTATATTGCAACTACTCACCATGTTGCTACATCATCATCATCGTTATTACTTTCTGTAAACATTCATCTTATTAATGTACTATAATTTACTTAACCTAAATTTTCAACAATAGGAAACTGGTTGTTTTCTACATTTTCCACTATTATAAATAACCTCTGGGTTGCACATTTGTACATAAAACTTCTTTCATTTTTTTAAGAATATTTCCTTAGGATGCACTCCTAGAATGGGAACAGAGTCAATGAATGTGAATTTTTAATATTTTTTAAATAAATTTACACTATTTTTCTAGCTTACAATGCCACCAGCAATATATTAATATTCTACTTTTATTACAGTCTTATCAGTAGTGTATATTATTTTATATTTAATACACTGAAATAGCACCTTACTTTTGTCTCAAAAATCATAAGTTTGAATGAAACACTTACTTATAAACTGTGCATTCTCTCATGTTTTGAAAAGCCTGTTTTAAAGCCTAGGAATTTTTTTTTTAAACAGTAAGAACTTTTGATTTCTCTCCATTGCCCAGTAGTTTGGGGTATTAAATAAAGCTAACACCAAAATATTTTTCTGAGCAAAATATTCAGTTGTGCTCTTTTATTAACTAATTAGTGAAGACCTGTGTATATTGTATAGAATCTGTAGGGAGTATTGAGATAAAAGGCAATTAGAAAATGAAGTATCTGTACCAGCATTGCCAAGGTCAAGAGCACGTTTGCCATTCAAGTAGTTCAATCTGCTCAGGTTTAATGACTTTCTCTACCTAATCGCTAACCTACTCAGCCAGTCTGCCTTTTCAATTAACAAAGGCAGGACCTCCACCCATACTGCTTCCAATATTTCCTTCTGGGTTTTAATGCAGAAGGAAGTGCCCCCACTACCAACTATACACATCACCCCCCTGAAATGCTTCCACACCATTCCCCATCTGATCTTCCAGATCAAGTAAGTGCGTGAAACCCCACAGTGCACAGCATGGGTTCCCAAACTACAGTCCTGTCATAGGGCCGAATGCCAGTTCCAAGGATCTGGTTTTCCCCTTCCTTGCATTCAAGTTTGTGTGTCCCTGAGACAGATATCTTCCACGCTCTGGGGGAAAAAAAGGAAGGACGTTCCAAGAATACAGCCCATCACTGTATTTGCCTCGGAGTTGAATCACCATTACCTCCACTAGAGCTTTCTCTTTGACCTAAGGATGTTGAGGTTTGTTTGACTATGATTATTGCTACATACCAGAATATGGGAATATCAAGAAATTTATCATGTTTTCTTCTTTTTCCTCTTACAGCCTCAGCCGAGGGTTCTCCATAAATGCAGTTAGCCTTCCAAGCTGCTGTCCTGCCAGTCAATACGAACATGGCCTGTTCCTCACAGAAAGACTAACTCATGGCACTGCCAGAAGATATCCTTGGAGTATTGACAGATTAACCAGATTAACTGAAAAACCACCCATTCAGTCAAGATTACGGGCTTTGGAAAATCTTAGTTTGCTCTGGATTTTTAAATGAGGTGCATAATATACAGTGCCAACTTGTTCCAAGTGGTCATTGGCAGACCATTAGCTGGAAAATTGCTTCCAGTTTTCATCACTGTGCATAACTGAGGCTCCCTTTGGGGAGCGGTCTGTGCCCTTCACTACAGGTCCTGTTTTAGCATGGCAACTACTGGATTATTTTATTATGTGTGCAGATGGCATGATGTGTTAGAAAAAAAAAATTACAGCAGTCCTGCAATCTCAGTGGAAGTGTTCACAATATTATGCCCTGGTAGGAATATAAACATGTCTCGATTGTGTTAGTTATGGTGTCTAAAGGTAGTCTGTCCAACTCTTCAGCACTTTACATGATAACCCTACACCGAAACGCATCAGCACGTTCAGTACATGTGAGAAGACAAGTCTTTTCTTCTTTCTTATAAATTTTGTCCTATTTTGGCTCAGACTGTCCAAGGTAAGACTCCACTCTCAGCATATACCCCATAGTTTGGGACAGATCGGTAAATATGGCCACAATACTGTTAGACTTAATCTCTTGACACTTTACTGGATTTCTTACAGCACCAAAGGGAGATAAAGGTGAGCTGGGGAATGGTAGTCGCTTCCTCTTGTTTCCTCATCTTGGGCACAACTTACCACAAGCACATCCACACATTCAAACACAAGAGGCTTCTTTCTAATTGGCCAGTGTATATAGTCTCTCTTTCTATAGAAGAGTTCTTTCACCAAAAGTTGGGGGGCAATGGCCATATTTTCATCCAAGACTATGGTGTGTTGATAGTAAGGACAGCAGAATAAAGGGGTGTGACTTTAACGCTTTGGAAAACTCTTTAGGTCAAGTGTTAATCTCAGTTCTCTGAAGAGGAAAAAATAACGTGACCCCCTGCATGTCTAGGGAAGCAAGAGTTTCCAACCGCACACTAGGTTTCTTCCTCAGAAGAGAACCTACTAGTCCTTTTTAATCCTATCTGGAATTATACCCATAACTAATATATTTTTTACTATGTTTTACAACAAAGCACAGTCCTGGGATGCCAGTCAGCCCAGTTATTGCTTGTCTTTAGGAATTAGAGGAATGTTCATGTTGACTGACCCTATATCATGCTTTAGGCATTTTTTGCCCCTGAAAATGTAAAGTTGACTGAATCAGAAACTCAGCCAAGTATGTTCTGTGTGCCCACAATCCCTGTGGCTCGCAGGCATAGAGACTTTTCTTTAAATACATGTAACAACCCTGGGACCCAGCCAGCACAAGCAAGCTTGGCATTTTAGAGGGTTACCAGACACACACTCATTGTCTGTTCTCCCCACATCTTTCCTCCCCTGGGGGTATCAGGAAATGCACAGCCTATTAGAAAAGGTCCCGCCTGAGATTTGGAAGCTTGACAAGGAAGGAGAGAGATCCAAAGGTGATTCGGGTGAGTCACTGGGCCAGATGACTCACTGCGAGCCTGCAGGATGTGGTGCCAAAGAAGGGGGCTTCCAAGTGGGAACTCACAGGAGCTTCAGTCACCACCAAGATCTGGCCCTTTGGTGGGTCAACATCAGGACCAACACTGTAATTCTTTACAGATCCAAAATTAAGAGGCCAAAGCCTGGCTGCCAATGCCCCTCGGTACCTCAGTCTCCACCACCCATCTCCTGAGGTTCAGTTCCAACAGCAGAGCTCACTCCCATCTTTTGTTTCTTCCTTTCTTTAGAAATCAAGTGTTTATTGAGCATCTACTATGTGCCAAGCATTGAGCTGGGGCACTGTGGTTTACACGGTAGACGCTCCCTGCCCTTATATCTCCTCCTCCCAAACACTATCCCAACCCCACCTTTTCCACAGTGAAAACTGAGTTCAGACAGCATTCACCCCTCCAGAGCAATGTGGGGGAGACGGTCACACACAGTTCCCGTGACTGAGGAAGGAGGCGGCAGAGGGCCAGGTAATGGACAGCATCAGGCCACGTATTTGCACCCGTTATGTACAGCCAACCCTTCCAGCACCCAGATTTAGCTGATGAGCGCTTCCCAAAGCAAGTTTCCACCCTGGGCATCTATATTCCCATCCCTTATACAGAAACAGCCATTCGTCATTATGCTGGCTTCTCTGGAAGCCCAGTTCTATAACTAGTCCTGGGGACACAGAATTGGGCCTGAGGAACTCGACAGAGCTACTGCCAGGTGCTGAGATACTGTGGCTGGGAATGCATTGATTTAGCCGGGAACGTTAATGACTGTTAACACCCTTGGAAAACCGAACATGCTTTATGGAGCAGATAGATATTCATTAAATGATGGTGATTCATCCTTACTTTGGCATTTGCAAAATGTGTTATGAACAAGTAAATAAGTAGAGTTGTCTAGCCCTTTTGAGTCAAAGCTTACTGGACAGTTACTTAAAGATAGTGGGTGAAGGTAGAAATAAGAGGGGGCAAAGATGGAGACAATGAAAGAGCCCCATTGAAGGGAGCTTCTCTAAAAATGCCTTAATTCCTGGCACGTACCACATATTTGCATATGAACTACGTCTGTTTTCCAAACTGTCAACCTCTGTTTGAAATCATTTCAGGGCATGGGTTTGGAAATGTGGTGGCTTAAAACCAGAACAGTCATGACTTAAACCAGCAAAACTGGAGAAACGATTTCCTTCTCAGCCTTGGGATTCTTGGTTCTGTGCTGACCCACAGTTACCCATGGCTGGTTCCTGCTGCATTGTACCTTCTTCCCAGGATGCGTATGGGACATTTTACCTCCCAGAGATGGCTCTGTTGCGTTTTGTTTAGCAGGAGGCAGGAAATGGGGAGGAAGAATATAAAGGCTTTGATGTCTAAGGGCTGTAAACTGTTGATGCATTAACTTTTCCTCTTACTTGAACTTGTGCTGCACCTTTTATTAAAAGTCTGGCCCCTACACTTACACAGGAAAGGCACTCTTGGGCACAAACAGAAACGAATACTTATCAGACTCTCTGGGGCTCCAGAACTGAAGTTAAATATGCAGAGCATCGGTGGTTCTGCTAGGGTGAAAAGCACAGATGCAGCCGGGGGACAGAGACACTGTCAGCTTTCTTGTGGGTAATGGTATGTCTTTGATTCCCTGTTTAGGCTCTGTGAGGTGTGTAACTGCGCCATCCACTTCTACCTCCAGATTACAGGGAAATAACCCGGGTTCCCTCCAGAGTCCTTTCTCAGTTGCCCAGACAGAGGCGAATAGTCTTTCGTTCTGGGGAAATTAAGCCTCTTTCTTAACCTTCAAAGGGAAAGGAATATCAACCTTACATGAGAATATAAACGAAGGGGTAAAACCTCTACTAGATGCACTCCCTGGTTTCTTACAAATGCTTTCTTTGTCTGCAAATGTCACATAATTGTTTTAGGATAGGAGCAATACAAGTCTAATGGAAGAAAAGTTTTCAGGACCCCTTAGTACTTTCATTCTACCAAAACCTCCTCTTCCTGTGCATTAGCAGCTTCATTCTTTGTGATGCTTTCCTCTGCATTCTTTAGAGTAATTTCGTTACTTGACAGCTAGACTTAAAGCTGCCTGTCGTCTCTTTTTAAAAACTTAATCTTTAAAAAGACATCAATTCTTCTATGCCTTAAGGCTGTTTTTATTCACCTCTCCCACACTCCCTCCATCTCACATTCTTGCGTTTTTGTGAGTTGTTTTTTTTTTTTTTCCTTCTAATCTCTTTCTTCTTTTCACATTGTTCCTTGGGTAGATTTCAAGTATTCTATAAAGACCTCAAACAGAGAATCATAGCTGTCACCTTTTTTCCCCAGGACTGACAAGAATTCCTTCTTAAGTTTGATCTTGGTGAAAGCTAGTTGCCCAAACAACACTGGGACAAGGATTCTGATCTGGGGGCGGCGTGGGGGGCTGGTGGTGGTGATGGCAGGTCAGTGCCGATAATCAAAACAAGGGCCGTGTGATCACAAGAGAGGATAGCCCAGGAGATGCACCTGCCTGCCGGGGACTCAGTTTCAAAGACAAGCAGGTCCTTCTCCTTAGTCTCCTGAGATGTGCATCTCATCCTGTAGCCAGAGAGCTCGCTTGTGAGTTCTGCTTTATCAATGTGAAATATTCCTGGCTCTGAGACACAGCTTCAAGGTCAAAGAGAACTCTGTTTGCACTGTTTTGCTCTGGTGACTTACTCCAGGAAGGAGATGGGGGGGCCTTCTTTTGAAGATGTGGGAAGCTTAAGGAAAAATTAGCCAAGGAGGTTACACCAGCCCTCAATAAAAAGCACAAAATAGAGTCTGCCCTGGAGATCTCACTGGGAAGGTGGCTGGGAGCATGGCACCCTGGTGTCCTCTGACCATCATTTTGGCTCTGCGGGGAAAATTCTGGGCAAGTGCGGCAAGCACTAAGATCTGGCCTTTCCAGGGTGAAATTTGCCTGGGACAGGTAGAAGTGCCGCTGAATAGGGACTGGTTTTAGATACCCTGATCAACTTGTGAAGTCCATGGACAGAGAAGCCTGGCGGGCTACCGTCCGTGGGGTCGCAGAGTTGGAAACGACTGAATGACTAAGCCTGACTGACTCAGGAGCACATACTGAGAAATTACCAACACAGAACAGCAGGAAAGGGGCACAGAAGGCGCTGTGAATCTGGAGTTTCCATTGCCGCATATAGGGCTGTTTTAAAACCTTGCAGAGCCCCAAGCATCCTTACTTCAGAGGTTCCCTTCCGCAATTATATCAAGCACTAGGAGGCACCAACAGCTTAGGCCTCATAAAATTTCAAAGTAACCATATGACTTGCATTGAATTGCAGGTGACTGGCTGACGTTAGAGATATTTAAACATTACTTCTGATTATACAATATCTTTTTCAGCTGTGGGAGCCAGTGGTGTGGGGTTTCATTGTTTCTTTCATCGTTGTCGTTGTTTTGCAAACCTCCAACATTTACGGAAGCCTTAGAAAGGCTCTTAAAGCCAGGCCTTTTTGCCTAAAGGACTGTGATTGAAACAGCCATTTGATGTAAACAAGGAGACTGTTAAATTAAGCCAAAGTTGGAGATACTAACACCTAAAATCTTTAAGGCTGGTTGCCTTCTGCATTGTTTATAGCCTTTTAAATTTCAGCCATTTGGATCAAAGGAAATAAATAGGTTGCTTTCACATGGCCTTGGCACATTAGCACACACAGCTACTACAGGTGGAATTCTAGGCTGGGTTGAAGTGCCGAAGCGTGGCCTTGGCGCATTAGCACACACAGCTACCACAGGTGGAATTCTAGGCTGGGTGGATGTGCCAAAGCCCACAGATCTGTCTCCTGTGGTTGTATTTTATCACCACCCCCCACCCTCCAATTCCGATGAAAATATATTCAAATGCTTTACTCACAAGAAAATTCTAAAATGAGACTCATTATTTAGATCATTGCTTCTCTCAGAGGAAGGGGTATTGATTTTGTGACATAACCTTGAAGAAAATCACCTTTCATTAAATACCTTGATGGTCGCTTCTGTTCCAATCCACAAGCATACCCTGGTCTTCTCCCATCTCCTCAGAGGGCAGCCCCACCTCCCTCTTAAGTAGCACATGTGTTGTAAAGACCCCTTCTAAAGCTCTGAATAGACTCTCTGTTCAAGCATAATTCCAAAAATATGAAGTGCCGAAGCGTGGCCTTGGCGCATTAGCACACACAGCTACCACAGGTGGAATTCTAGGCTGGGTGGATGTGCCAAAGCCCACAGATCTGTCTCCTGTGGTTGTATTTTATCACCACCCCCCACCCTCCAATTCCGATGAAAATATATTCAAATGCTTTACTCACAAGAAAATTCTAAAATGAGACTCATTATTTAGATCATTGCTTCTCTCAGAGGAAGGGGTATTGATTTTGTGACATAACCTTGAAGAAAATCACCTTTCATTAAATACCTTGATGGTCGCTTCTGTTCCAATCCACAAGCATACCCTGGTCTTCTCCCATCTCCTCAGAGGGCAGCCCCACCTCCCTCTTAAGTAGCACATGTGTTGTAAAGACCCCTTCTAAAGCTCTGAATAGACTCTCTGTTCAAGCATAATTCCAAAAATGCAGTTTGAATTTTGAGTACCACCTTGGTCCTTGATATGATTCCCTAAATCAATTCTAATTCTTTATATCTATTTTCAGTGTGTTTTTTAAGCCACAATCAACTGCATTTGTATATTTGCGTTGGTCACTTCCCACTCACTCTATCGCAGCTTTTGAGCAAGCCTAGACAATAAAGAATCTGCCTGCAGTGCAAGAGACCAGGGCTCAATCCCTGGGTCCGAACGATCCCCTGAAGAAGGGAATGGCAACCCGCTTCACTATTCTTGCCTGGAGAACCCCATGGACAGAGGAACCTGGTGGGCTATACAGTCCATGGGGTCGCAAAGAGTCGGAAACAACTGAGCAACTAACACCTTCACTTTTACACCAATTCCCATTTAAGACATTTGAGAAAAGACCAGAAATATTTCCCTGTGTACCAGCTGCAGAAGTTTTGAAGCCCATAACTAGGTTCTTGTTCACATCAAAAGGCCCCTGTTTATAGGTGGAAACCTTAAAGAGAAATGAGGACATGCAAGGGGGTAGGGTTCACATTTGAACACTGGAACCTTTGTCTTTTTCATCATAATCTCACTCTCCCATCACATCACCCTTCTCTTTCTAAAAGCAGTAGCCTCTTTGCTGAGTGAGTGTTGACCTCCCACTTGGGGTAGTCAGGGTTCCACTTGCTTAAACTCACTCAAAGAGAATTAGAAGGTTCTCAGGGCGCTGAGTGATTCCAGCACCCCCGCTTTTCCTTCCCCAGTCGAAAAATGCTATCCTCATGCGGGCAGGTATGAGAAGACCATGCTTTAACAAGTGGAAGTTCCTATTTCAGAGAGCTGAATAAAGCCAGCTTCTTGACCCTGCCCTGTCTCAGTCGTGATTGGCACAGAAGCAACTCATCTGCTGAAAAGCCAAGGCAACAGAAATGTTTTGAAACGAATTCCATTGTCACTCTTGTGTCCCGCCATCACACCTGCTGTAGTTCCCGTTAATCCAGCTGTTTAATAGTGTTAGGTACCAAATTAAACAGCTGTACACAAAATTTTAGAAAAGATCAATACTGTAACACAGTTATATATTATCCATCAAAAGTCCCCGAGAAAAGAAAATATTGAACTGTTGTTTCTGTACTTGAATATTCTTAGGATTCTGTGGAGAGTGGCACTCCTCTGATAAAGGGGAAACTGTTCTGAATTCAAGAATACTCGCATTCAAGAGAAATTGCGCGTCTCTCTGGGCCTTTGCTCATCTGTCTGGGATGTTACCTGTTCTGCCTTAGCAGACAGGGTTGTTTGGAGGCCAAATTGAGCTAAGGGGAGAAGCTGTTCTGTATCACCAATGCCTGTGTATTCATCATGGCGAGCAGGGCTATGGGCTTTCATCAGTGAGTTCCTTTCCCTTGTATTATGCCTTTCCCTCAGAGCTGTTTTTACTGAGTCCATTCTGGGATGCTAAAAAGTAAAATGGTAAGAAAGTACCAATCAACGTTTTGGGGAAGCTACCAAATTATTTGAAGGAATGCTACTTAGGAAGAAACTTCAGTAGATGTTTTGATACAACTTATAAAAAAGGTAAAGGTAACCCAAGCATTTTGTATGCACACACAATATATGGGGGCTAGTCTGCAGAACCTATGGCCAGGGTGACCATTTATCTCCACCTCCCAAAGGTTTAGAGTGCTGTGACCGAGCTGAGGGCGAGAGCTCAGGCTGGGCTGAGCGCAGGTGAAGATTGCCAGCCCTCAGGTTAAAGAAAGCCAATGAAGTTGATGAATTGCGAGTCACAGGAAACAGCCACATTGAACTTCCTAGATGGAGCTGGTGTCTTTGTGCTAGGAAAGGAAGAGGAAGAAAAATCACACCATGTGAACTGAATATAAAATGGATGCTTTCAGTTGCACATGAGTGGGGAAAATTCTGACCAAAAAAAAAAAGTTCACTATTTTACAAACACTAACAAACATGGCTATAAAAGCACATTTCATAACACAAAAGCCTACGTAGATGGGAGACATTTTTATAGCTTCCTTAAGTGAGTAGTTAAACCAGCAGTCTGAAATCTCTTAGTCCCCTAAGAGTGGTTAATTAAATATTTTCCTTATTCGTTGCTCGCAACTGTGGGTTGTTGTTTTTTTCCCCTTTGCACCCTAGAAAAATTCCCGAGACTAGACTTAAGGAGAACGCAAGCTGGTCATGTAGTGAAACAAGAGTGCCTTTTCTGTTGGATGTTCATTTTAGAGCCCTGAGTTCCCAGGGCATACAATGTTTAGAAACTTCTTTCTCTAAACATAAGAATTATTGCACACCATGATTTTGAACTACCGATTTCCATATCTTAAGCAGCTATCAACTTGCCAATTCTCTTTGGGTCTTCTTTACATTTTTCTTATAATGTTTCCCTGTGTTCTGGGTTGTCCTCAAAAAGAGTTTCGGGGTGGGGGCATGATTCTTTTTAAATTGATAGAAATGAAACTACAGATTTTTGCCCCCTTGTATCTGTGAGCATGATCTCTATCCGGCTTGAAAATCTGCTTTATCATTTTTGTATATTTGACTCTTTTGTATTCAGCATTACTTGATTCCTTATGTGCATGGCAATGTATTAAAATGTGGGATTTCTATTACCGTGTAAAAGTGTTTTGATTCTGATTTTCAACCTATATCCTTGGGAAAAAAAATTACATTAAACTTTTCATTTCTATTTTCTTCAGCTCATCAGCTTTGAAGAAGAAAAAAAGAAAGTTAACAGCATTTCACTTTCTCTGTGTTAGCTAATGATGCAATTCATGGTGGAAAATTGTCCTCAATTATGCTGTGTTTCCTGGAGAAATAATATATGTGGAATGAATTGGTGGCCTCCCTCCAGCTCCCAGCACACAGAATTCCCCCAGCACCAAATCCCACCAGCATGATGGCTGTTACCATTGAACACTTTCACGTGGAGCACAGCTGGGTAAAAGACACAATTCTGTTCCTCCGCAGATACGCTAACACCCTGGAAAGAGATGGCACGGCAGATCCTGGCCTGCCAATTAACTTTCACCCCAGAGAGTCTTAAGTGCTTATCATTGCGTGATGGATGGCATCCCCCAGCACCTCTATCTCCATCTCTCTCAGGTGATGACCAAGTGTCAGCTATCTGTATTTTATCAATTGAGATGCCTTCAAGTAACACCTGCCTAAGAGATCAGGATACGAGGACAGTTCTCTAGTTCAGCAAACATCTAGATATACTCCACTCTCAACCACGTATTTAAAAGACACCAACTTTTTTTTCCTCAAAAAAATCCACTGAGTAGTACAATGCACCAAATATAAACAATAGACCATTTTATCTGCTCCAAACTCCCATTTTCACCCTTCCCTTTCTTAAGGAAACATTGTAATGAGTACTTACAGCCACTATGACTTTGCCGAATATGATAAATTGCCTCAGTTGATATTAGACACTTCCTTCCCCAAAAGGAAAAAGGACCATGTAAATCACATGAAAAACACTCACTGCCTTTTTTTTTTTTTTCCATTATTACATGTTTACAAAGAATCTAGTGTTTGAGGGGATTTGAGGGGTTTTGTTTTCCCCAGAAAAGGTTTCCAAAAACAAAATGTGTGAGAACCTTTTACTTTAGTTTACTGACCATATATAAAACTTCTTAACCTGTCTATATACCCTATAACTCTAAAGGCACAATTTTCTCCCACTTTCTACTCACACAAGTGAAGAACATGGAAAATGGGGCATGTTTTTTTGTCAGTGAACTTGTTCAGAAGGTGTAAGGCTAGACCCCTACAAACCCCACCTCCTCTTTGTCCTGACTTTTCTTGGATCATTTTTGGCCATTTTTTCCTTTCCTTTTTTTTTTTTTTTTTGGCCCATTCCTCATAATGTCCTTCCTTTTCCTCTGTCAGGTCTCTGACTTTAACTTATTGCTCCCTTTCTGCGTGCTTCTCTTGATTCCTTTCTCTGCCTTACCTCCAACACCTCTAGCTTATCTCCTTCCCTCTCCCTTTTCCCATCTCAATCTCTGACCTAGTTCACCTTTCTCCTTTCTTTTCCCTCTCCGTGGGGTAGGACACTCATCTGATTTGTATTTGTATCTCCATCTCTTGGTATATAATAGTTGCTTAACAATGTTGCTGCTGCTGCTGCTAAGTCACTTCAGTCATGTCCGACTCTGTGTGACCCCATAGATGGCAGCCCACCAGGCTCCCCCATCCCTGGGATTCTCCAGGCAAGAACACTGGAGTGGGTTGCCATTTCCTTCTCCAGTATATGAAAGAGAAAAGTGAAAGCGAAGTCGCTCAGTCTGTCCATGGACTGCAGCCCACCAGGCTCCTCCGTCCATTGGATTTTCCAGGCAAGAGTACTGGGGTGGGGTGCCTTTGCCTTCCCCGGCTTAACAATGTACTGAATTAAACTTGGTTCCTAATTCTTCCCACCTTATTTCCTTCCTCTCTGCTGAGCCTACTGACTGCCATGAGCTCTTCATTAAGCAAACGAACTCATGGTAATAAAGATGAAAGCCAGACGTGTTTTCAGAGGTGGATGTTTTCAGAGGTGGGTAAATGATAGCAGGTTACCTAGGTGGCTTTAGGTAACCCAGAAATATGCACACTCCCCTAAGTACCACTTTGCCAGTACAAAGAAAGCTTTCTTGCCATCTCTGCATTTCAGTAACTCATGCTTGCCTGGGTAAATGTGGTGGCCATATTTGAACCAAGGGTAGACACTATCATATAGAGTGAAGTAAGTGAGAAAGAGAAAAACAAATATTGTATATTAACAGATATACATAGAATCTAGGGCTTCTGATGGCTCAGATGGTAAAGAATCCACCTGCAATGCAGGAGGCTCAGGTTCAATCCTGGTGTTAGGAATATCCCCTGGAGAAGGGACTAGCTACCCATTCCAGTATTCTTGCCTGGAAAATCCCATGGACAGAGGAGCCTGGAAGCCTGCAGTCTATGGGGTCACAAAGAGTTGAACATGACTGAGCAACTAACACTTAAGTACTTAAGGGGAATCTGAAAAAAACCTGGCATAGATGATTTTATTTACAAGCAAAAATGGGGTCATAGCAACTGTGAAATAAAACTGTAACAAACATAGAGAACAGACATATGGATACCAAGGGAGAAGTAGGGGTGGGATGAATTGGGAGATTGGGATTGACTTATATATACGACTGATACTAAGTATAAAGTAGATAACTAATGAGAACCTACCGCATAGCACAGGGAACCGTGCTCAGTGCTCTGTGGTGACCTGAGTGAGGGAGGGAGGGAGTGAAGTCGCTCAGCCATGTCCCACTCTTTGCAACCCCATGGACTGTAGCCTGCCAGGCTACTCCATCCGTGGGATTCTCCAGGCAAGAATGGTGACCTGAATGGGAAGGAAATCCAAAAAAGAGGGGATATATGTGTACATAAAGCTGATTCACTTTGTGGTACAGCAGAAACTAACAACATTGTAAAGCAACTATACTCTAATTAAAAGGATAGTTATGTCATGAGAAGTTCACTGTCAGAATTATATGTTATATGACCCAGCAATCCCACTCCTAGGCATATACCCTGAGGAAACAAAAATTGAAAGAGATACATGTATCCCATTGTTCATTGCAGCACTATTTACAATAGCTAGAACATAGAAGCAACCTAGATGTCCATCGACAGATGAATGGATAAAGAAATTATGGTATAGATACACAGCGGAATATTACTCAGCCATGAAAAGGAACGCATTTGAGTCTGTTCCAATGAGGTGGATGAATCTAGAACCTATTATACAGAGTGAAGTGAGTCAGAAAGAGGAAGATAAATATTGTATTCTAACACAAGTATACAGAATCTAGAAAAATGGTTCTGAAGAATTTATTTACAGGGCAGCATAGACTTATGGACATGGGGAGAGGGGAGGATGTATGGAAAGAGTAACATGGAAACTTACATTACCATGTAAAATAGCCAACTGGAATTTGCTATATGTCTCAGGAAACTCAAACAGGGTCTCTGTATCAACCTAGAGTGGTGGTATGGGTCGGGAGACGGGAGGGAGGTTCAAAAGGGAGGGGATATATGTATACACATGGCTGATCCATGTTGAGGTCTGACAGGAGACAGCAAAATTTTGTAAAGCAATTATCCATCAATAAAAAATAATTTAAAAAAAGAATTATGTGTTAACTTAGAATGATTCAGAATCATATAAAATCCTTTCAGAGGACCTAGTAAATGTATTCTGCTGTGCTAGGTCTTTTGTTCCAGAGAAAGCAGTCCACAGTTAAGGAGACTTCTTCTGGTGATTATGAGATCATTAGGATTGTTAATACTTTCTCTTTTACTTAAATCTATTTTTATGGCATATAGATATACATGCATTGCAAAATACCTTTCTGTTATTTTTCATGATTTTGTACATACACTGATGGAATGAACTAAAAGAATAAGTTTTAAAGTGCCTTTCCAACCACATTCTTTTGTTTTTGTAAGCAGCTGGGGAGATGTAAGGAGGGAGTGGATAATGAGAAGTGTATACAGTTGTTTCTCAAGAGAAGATGTCCCCCTTCTCATGAGAAATGGACCACTTGATAGATTCCCATTTTCCTTTCATGTGTTTTTGTTAGTTTTAAACATAATATAATTAGGTCTCCCATTGCGCAATCTCTAGAGGGAAGTCCAACAGTGAAATAAAACTGTAAACAAACACATTTCCAGATTTTATTTTGCCCTTCATGAAGCTTCCAAAGCAGAGAGTGTGAGTCAGAGTGTGGTTATGTGTTATACAGAAAATATCTTAAAAGTCCTTTTTCCCATGTATGCCATCCTCCTCTTCCATCCAAAACAGGTGCTTCCCTTCCTTAGACCTGATTGTCCCCCCTCTACCCCTCAACGAAGAATTCTACCAGCCACTAGACTCTTCTGGTTCTCAGTTCAGTTGCTCAGTCGTGTCTGATTCTTTGCGACCCCATGGACTGCCACACGACAGGCCTCCCTGTCCGTCACCAACTCCCAGAGTTTACTCAGACTCATATCCATCGAGTCAGTGATGCCATCCAACCAGCTCATCCTCTGTTGCCCCCTTCTCCTCCTGCCTTCAATCTTTCCCAGCATCAGGGTCTTTTCAAATGAGTCAGTTCTTCTCATCAGGTGGCCAAAGTATTGGAGCTTCTGCTTCAGCATCAGTCCTTCCAATGAATATTCAGGACTGATGTCCTTTAGGATGGACTAGTTGGATCTCTTTGCAGTCCAAGGGACTCTCAAGAGTCTTCTCCAACACCACAGTTCAAAAACATCAATTGTTCAGGGTTCAGCTTTCTTTATAGTCCAACTCTCACATCCATTTGTGACTACTGGAAAAGCCAGTTTTGACTAGACTGGCCTTTGTTGTCAAAGTGATATCTCTGCTTTTTAATATGCTGTCTAGGTTGTCTAGGCTGTCTAGGTTTCTTCCAAGGAACAAGTGTCTTTTAATTTCATGGCTGCAGTCACCATCTGCAGTGATTTTGGAGCCCCTCCAAAAATAAAGTTTGTCACTGTTTCCATTGTTTCCCCATCTATTTGCCATGAAGTGATGGGACCAGATGCCATGATCTTAGTTTTCTGAATGTTGAGCTTTAAGCCAACTTTTTCACTCCTCTTTCACTTTCATCAAGAGGCTCTTCAGTTCTTCACTTTCTGCCATGAGGGTGGTGTCATCTGCATATCTGAGGTTATCGATATTTCTTCCAGCAATCTTGATTCCAGCTTGTGCTCCATCCAGCCCAGTGTTTCTCATGATGTGCTCTGCATACAAGTTAAATAAGCAGAGTGACAATATATAGCCTTGACATACTCCTTTCCCAATTTGGAACCAGTCTGTTTTTCTATGTCCAGTTCTAACTGTTGCTTCCTGACTGGCATACAGGTTTCTCAGGAGGCAGGTCAGGTGGGCTGGTATTCCCATCTGTTGAAGAATTTTCCACAGTTGGTTGTGATCTACACAGTCAAAGGCTTTGGCATAGTCAATAAAGCGGAAGTAAATGTTTTTCTGGAATTCTCTTGCTTTTTTGATGATCAAACGGATGTTGGCAATTTGATTTATGGTTCCTCTGCCTTTTCTAAATCCAGCTTGAACATCTGGAAGTTCATGGTTCACATACTGTGAAGCCTCTCTTGGAGAATTTGGAGCATTACTTTGCTAATGTGTGAGATGAGTGCAATTGTGTGGTAGTTTGAGCATTTTCTGGCATTGCTTTTCTTTGGGAATAGATTGAAAACTGACCTTTTCCTTTTCCTTCTGGTTCTGGTCTCCACTAAACTCTCTTTCCTTCTATTTGCATTGTTCTAAGCCCCATTGCTTATCCCTGTAATCTTTTTGCTTTCCCAGCTCTGTTTTCCTATGCCTACTACCCTCATTGTACCTCACAGAAGCTAGTAAACATTAGCTTTTCTTTAGTGATCAAAGGAAGATAGAGGATGTGATAATGCAATATTTTTCCTTAATAATTTTCTTTATTGAGTTTTCTTAATAAGTCTTGCTCCAGAACTGTAGCATAGATGATCCAAAAAATGAAGAGTAACAGATGGCTAATGTGGTTAGCTGCCTTAGATAGCTCAAATTCTATCTCCATAAAGTAAGCTGTAGGGAGTTTGGAATCATTTTTTGTTTATTCATCGAGCAGTCATAGGTGGATCCTGTGCTACTTCTTCTGTGTACCAGGAACAGTGCCTGGTACTGGGTTAAGTGTTGGTGACTCAGAGATGAAGGCCATTCTCCTGGTACTGGGTTAAGTGTTGGTGACTCAGAGATGAAGGCCATTCTCCCTGCCTTAAAGATCGTACATCCTAAGATACAGAAAATAAGGAGCTCAACAAATAATAAGGGGTAAAAATCCCATATGAAAAATGCAAATATCTCTAGAAGGATGATAACTTAAGCCTCACTCATTCTCAAATACTGGGATTAAGGAGAGAGGCAAGAAAGCTCCATGTTGAGTAAGCTCTGACAACATGATATATTTACCCCACTCTTAGACACACATGATGCATGTTAACATATTAAAGGCTCTGAGAAGGATTGCAGGTTATAGATTGCAAATATATATACATGATATATATTTGTTCAGCCCAGCATTTTCAAAATTCATTCAAGCATCAGCTGTTTGTCCCCAGAGAGTACTAACGAACGGTGCATAGAAGCAGCACATGGGGAAATGCTGTTTTAAATCCATCATTAGTTTGGTGACAATGTGTTATCTTGACCAGATGACTATAAAGTCCCTCAGGAAATAAGTGATGCAAAAGATGGGCCTACTAGAAGGTGACAGGCATCTAAGGGCCAGAAAATGGGATAAGAACATGCCTGTTTCTATTAATTAATTGTGAAGCAACAGTTAGAACAACAAGACTTTGGCCACCTGATGCGAAGAGCTGACTCATTTGAAATGACCCTGATGCTGGGAGGGATTGGGGGCAGGAGGAGAAGGGGACAACAGAGAATGAGATGTTTGGATGGCATCACTGACTCAATGGACATGAGTCTGAGTAAACTCTGGGAGTTGGTGATGGACAGGGAGGCCTGGCGTGCTGCGGTTCATGG
>SJYX01019613.1:125325-166233 GCA_006410675.1 Oreotragus oreotragus | reverse complement strand
AAGGGGATGACAGAAGATTAGATGGCTGGATGGCATCACTGGCTCGATGGACGTGAATCTGAGTGAACTCTGGGAGTTGGTGATGGACAGGGAGGCCTGGTGTGCTGCGTCATGGGGTCGCAGAGTTGGACACGACTGAGCGACTGAACTGAAGTGAATTGAACTAAATTACTTTAAAATATTGTAGTGGTTTCTGCCATACATTGACATGAATCAACCATGGGTGTACATGTGTTCCACATCCTGAACTCTCCTCTCACCTCCCTCCCCATCCCATCCCTCAGGGTCAATCCAGTACACCAGCCCCGACCTTTTAAGTATGATGATAATTTGTACCACATTATCTCAAAATTTTGCTTTTAAAAATAAGCATGCAAAAATATCTAGAAGCTCCACTCCACTGTACCTTGGCTTCCTTCTTAAGACTAAAGAAGACTTGTTATATTACATGGTTTTGTCTCACCAATGTTACGGGAGATTTTCAAAGGAAACAAACTGGACAATAATTTGAGCAATTGCAGAAGCACATAGACTACAGGTAGGCACCTCACTGACATGAACAGGTGCTGGCTTTTGTTGGTCAAGCCAAAAATCTTTTTAAAAAATTATTCTTGGACACAGTGGGAACTAGGGAGGGAAAAGCAGTCTTTCAAAGAATTAGGAAAAAAAAAAAGTGTATCAAACTTGCCACTTAGTATGATTCCTTCGATGACACTCTGTTCAAAAATTAAATTAGTGGATTTAGAGAGAGGCTGAATCCAAAACTATATTTTAAAGAAGCATTCATAAAGGTGTACACTAACTTGACTATATTTCTCAAAGTGCATTGGTATATGCATAGTACAGTGATAGAAATGAAGGTGGGAGGGAAGGAGGAAGAAGCTGGAAATGTTTCTAACAAAGACCCAGTTCTGCTTTATCCATCTTGACTTCCTCATTAATGTTGCACAAGACGGATAAATCCTTCCCCTATTTTCCCTCTGTATTTTTCTCCATGACATTCCAAAATCATTCCATGGTACATGAAAACAGAATAATCTTTTTAAAGAGATACATTTTATTTCATTTTAGAGAACAAAAATTGTTATCTTAAGAATCAGTCCAGATGAGTATGTGATAATAGTCTCTGAAATACAGTTTAATTGACTGACCCTAACAAAAACAATAGCTCCATTAACTGAGTGCTTGCCATGGGTGGAGCATTCTACATGTTATGTCATTGAATCCTCACAATATTGCTGCTGCTGCTAAGTTACTTCAGTCTTGTCTGACTCTCTGTGACCCCATAGACGACAGCCCACTAGGCTCCCCCATCCCTGAGATTCTCCAGGCAAGAACACTGGAGTGGGTTGCCATTTCCTTCTCCAATGCATGAAAGTGAAAAGTGAAAGTGAAGTCACTCAGTCGTGTCCAACCCTCAGCGATCCCATGAACTGCAGTCTTCTAGGCTCCTCCGTCCATGGGATTTTCCAGGCAGGAGTACTGCAGTGGGGTGCCGTCATTGTTAGGTATTATTATTCCCATTTCACAAGTGATGTAATTAAGAGAATTTCATGGGAAATAGATGGGAAAACAGTGGAAACAGTGTCAGACTTATTTTGGGGGGCTTCAAAATCACTGCAGATGGTGACTGCAGCCATGAAATTAAAAGACGCTTACTCCTTGGAAGAAAAGTTATGACCAACCTAGATGGCATATTCAAAAGCAGAGACATTACTTTGCTGTCTAAGGTCCGTTTAGTCAAGGCTATGGTTTTTCCTGTGGTCATGTATGGATGTGAGAGTTGGACTGTGAAGAAGGCCAAGCACCGAAGAATTGATGGTTTTGAACTGTGGTGTTGAAGAAGACTCTTGAGAGTCCCTTGGACTGCAACGAGATCAGCCCCGGGATTTTTTTGGAAGGAATGATGCTAAAGCTGAAACTCTGGTACTTTGGCCACCTCATGCGAAGAATTGACTCACTGGAAAAGACTCTGATGCTGGGAGGGATTGGGGGCAGGAAGAGAAGGGGACGACAGAGGATGAGATGGCTGGATGGCATCATGGACTCAATGGACGTGAGTCTGAGTGAACTCCGGGAGCTGGTGATGAACAGGGAGGCCTGGCGTNCATGGGAAATAGATGGGGAAACAGTGGAAACAGTGTCAGACTTATTTTGGGGGGCTTCAAAATCACTGCAGATGGTGACTGCAGCCATGAAATTAAAAGACGCTTACTCCTTGGAAGAAAAGTTATGACCAACCTAGATGGCATATTCAAAAGCAGAGACATTACTTTGCTGTCTAAGGTCCGTTTAGTCAAGGCTATGGTTTTTCCTGTGGTCATGTATGGATGTGAGAGTTGGACTGTGAAGAAGGCCAAGCGCCGAAGAATTGATGGTTTTGAACTGTGGTGTTGAAGAAGACTCTTGAGAGTCCCTTGGACTGCAACGAGATCAGCCCCGGGATTTTTTTGGAAGGAATGATGCTAAAGCTGAAACTCTGGTACTTTGGCCACCTCATGCGAAGAATTGACTCACTGGAAAAGACTCTGATGCTGGGAGGGATTGGGGGCAGGAAGAGAAGGGGACGACAGAGGATGAGATGGCTGGATGGCATCACGGACTCAATGGACGTGAGTCTGAGTGAACTCCGGGAGCTGGTGATGAACAGGGAGGCCTGGCGTGCTGTGATTCATGGGGTCGCAAAGAGGCAGACATGACTGAGCTACTGAACTGAACTGAACTGAAAAGGGATTAAATTCTTAGGTCAGACTGCATAACTGACTCAGCTCTTTCTGACCGGGAAACACAAAATCTTAACCATTAGAATATACACACATTAACAGAGCAGGTACTGTACACATTAATTGAGTGCTAAATGACTAATCCCTCACATCAATTGTCCTTGACATCTGCAAAGTCACAAGTTCTTTTGAAACTCTTCTGAAAGCCATGGATGTTCTTGTCCAAAAGTGTACCCAACATACAAATCTTTACATACATTTTCAAGAGGTTCAAGGGCCTTCTAAACCTCATCCCATTTTCAGAATGCTTCCCTTAAGTAACAAAACAGAATTTACTTGGTGAAGGTGAGATGATAGCAGAAGCAATGGAGCCAGCAACGTTTTGGCCTTTAGTAAACAGCAAACGTCTTCTCACAGCAAGAAGGGAGACAGTCATGACTCATTCCACAAGCAGTTGCTGAGTGCCTCCCATGGGAAACGCCATGGTGGACCCTGGGAGTACACCAGGAAATTGTGCAGACAAGGTCCGGTCCTCATGGAGACTGTTGTTTGGGAGGGGAGACAAGGAGATAAACAGGCATCAGATTTGCAGTCCTCATTCTGCGTTTTTTGAGCCTCTCACTGTTTCTAAGGGTCCCCAAAAGACCAGATAACTTAGTTTTGGATCTCTGTCGTAAAGATATATGTGACTATCACGTGGTTTCTCCCCCAATGTGTGAAGCCGAAAATATAATGAGCACTGTAGTTAAAAATATTTTTCTTTACTGCCTTTGGTAAACCGAGGAAGGAAGTGAACCCACTCTTTCAAATGCTCATTCCAACATCTGTCCTCTGAAATCACTATTAATGTATTCTCTTCAAATTAGGACTTTTGATTTTCTGTAGATAAGAATATTAGCTATGCTTTTTTGTGTTATTTCTGTTAAAATTTTAAAAACCTTCTTTTTGTTCAATTCAACTGAGATTGGGGGTGAGATGTCTGTTTGTAGGAAACCAAGAACATATTCTGTGTCCTCAGATGGAATTATTTCAAGCTTGTCAAATCTTTTTTTTTAATGGTTTATATGAATGCTTTTATTTATTCATAACCCATTTACATCCACAAAGTAGTTGAGCCAATTCACAAGAAAATATACCATAAAATAGAAAGTTATAAATAAACTAAAATCAGAACCAGAGAAATTGCACAGTAACTAGAAGAGCAAGACAAGGATGTAGGCTGAAGCCCATCTACGTTGGCCGTCATTATTAAAGAGGAGCCATAAATTTCATGTCAACATCAGAGGCAAGAATATAAGCTGATATAAGATTTACAACATCCCTAAAACTAAACATGGATGTCTAGTGGAGAAGAATATAAACATCACATGAATTTTTAACATAAAACAGAAATTGTGCTCATACTGCTTAGGGTTATGCCTCCAACCCCTGGGAGTATGAGTTCAGTCTTCTCTGATGATAAGACTGAAAAAACTGGAGAAGGAACACCTTGGGAGAAGTCAAGTTTTCCTTTGCACTTGAGTCTGAGAAAAATTTCTTAAGGCATATTTCTTGATAGGACCCTGAGTGAAGCTATAGACAATGTTCCTATAGCACATCCCGGTGGCTCAGATGGTAAAGGATCTGCCTGCAATGCAGGAGACCTGGGTTGGACCTCTGAATTAGGAAGATCCCCTGGAGGAGGGCATGGCAACACACTCCAGGATTCTTGCCTGGAGAATTCCATGGACAGAGGAGCCTGGAGGGCTGTAGCCTACGGGCTTGCACAGAGTCAGACAACTGAGCAGCTAACACTACAGCATGTGCAATAAAGGTTGTCACACCCAACAGCTTCTTATCACGTCCATCAAAGGCAGCAAAGGGCACAGCAACTATGTGCAACCAGGTGGGAAAAAAATTCTGTGTGGCCAAAAGTCATGTGATCTCTGTTTATGAGCTCATCAAATCTGCAGGCTGCCTAGAGGATTGAGAATAAGGACTAAGCAAGATCATCTGCTCATGAATAGAGCCGCCTAGCAACCAACCTCAGTTATGACAACAGTCATGTTTGGAGTGCTTGTAATATGGCAGGCACTTGAATGCACTGTATCTTTAATTCTTGCAATAACTTTCCAAGTCTTTTAGATACTAGGAACTTTCAGATAATAGGCCCGTAGAGCAAAGGAATATGATGAGTTATCGCTCACTAGCCAGGATGAGTCCCCTGGCTCTGTCTATGGTTAGGGACTGGTCTGGGGGAATAGGGGATCTCCTTGGTAGCTCAGATGGTAAAAAAAAATCTACCTGCAATGTGGGAAACCAGGGTTCAATCCCTGGGTCAGGAAGATCACCTAGAGAAGGAAATGGCAACCCACTCCAGTATTCTTGCCTGGAGAATCCCATGGACAGAGGAGCCTGGCGGGCTACAGTCCATGGGGTCGCACACAGTCAGACATGCTGAGTGACTCACGCTGGAGGAATGGGCCACGCATGTAGTTACTTTTGAGGTTTACCTTTTAGGCCTGTATGACTCCAGACCTTTGTCTCTCGCCTTCTGTAGCTCAGTCATATATTCCTCAAGAGCTATAAAGAAGCAAATGTAGATAGTAAACATTTCTGGCCAGTCTCTCCCCCACCAGCAGCCATGAGTGAGAAGGAGACATATATTCCCATTCCTCAGCTGATCCCAAGAGAAAGAGCAATAGATTCAAACACAGAACGCTAACGAAGCTGGCCGGCACCCTGTCCAAAGGGCCATTTCAGCACCCAACTTCCCCTCAAGAGCCCTGGAGAAGGGGGCTGACTTGGAGGCCAGTTGTTACCCTCTAGTCTGTAAACTGTCCAGAGCTAAGCCTAGCTGAGAACAACACCTTCAGGCTGCCAGGCACTGGGCTGAACCTCCAATGCAACAGTGCTTTGCAGCCACAAATTGCATTTCTGAATTTAGTTCTTAACATGATTTGTCACGCGATTTTCTCTTTATGGACAACAGCAGGTGGTGATGGGAGATGCTGGTCTGGGCTGTCCAGATGCTGTCATGTGGTCTTCTGCGGTAGCAGGAATCTGAGAGCATTAGGCATCATCCAAGTCCATCCTTACCTTTTCTGTACCCACAGTTTTGATGCCAAACTCTTACCTGATCCCTAACTGCTTGAGCCAGACTGTAAACCATATCCTCCCACTCTTGCCTCTTCTGGCTTAAACCAAAACTTGACTTAAGGTATGGGTAGAAGGCCTCTTTCACCTGGGCCCTACTCTAGTAAGGAGTTGGTCTTCAAAATGTAGAGGAGGAAACCTGAGGCCAAAAGTGAAGTGAAAGTGTTAGTCGCTCAGTTGTGTCCGACTCTTTGTGACCCCGTGGACTGTAGCCCACCAGGCTCCTC
Organism: Oreotragus oreotragus; assembly: GCA_006410675.1. Lineage (NCBI taxonomy): Eukaryota > Metazoa > Chordata > Mammalia > Artiodactyla > Bovidae > Oreotragus > Oreotragus oreotragus. The sequence goes on along the minus strand of SJYX01019613.1, from coordinate 160,148 downwards.
TGTCCCTGGGATTTCCCAGGCAAGAATACTGGAGTGGGGTGCCATTTCCTTCTCTATGGGATCTTCCTGATCCAGGGATCAAACCCATGTCTCCTGCATTGCAGGCAGATTCTTTACTTGCTGAGCCACCATGGAGGGCACAAAATCAGTTTGTGCGTATATATATATGTGTGTGTGTGTGTGTGTGTATATATATACTGTGTGGGTGCTAAATTGCCTCCAGTCATGTCTGACTATTTGCTGCCCTGGGGACCGTAGCCCACCATGCTCTTCTGTCGCTGGGATTCTCCAGATAAAGAGTACTGGAGTGGATTGCCACGCCCTCCTCCATGTCTCTTACATCTCCTGCACTGGCAGGCGGGTTCTTTACCACTAGCATCACCCAGCAAGCCCCAGTGTCTTCAAAATTAGAGGAGGAAACCTGAGGCTGAAGGACAGGAGAAGGGGCAGCTTTCCGGAAGGGAGTGCTAAGAAAAGACAGGGCTTTTGATGTCTTCGCCTCTCTTACTATAAACATCACCCCAACTAGAGTGGCCGATCATGTCAGGTGTCCCTGAAGACTTCAAGCCTGAGAGTCCCTGCTTTCACACAGAACATCTGTGGAGACACCACTGACTCTGACCAGTTATTCCAAGGACTGCCCTCCGTTGCCCATCACAGGATGGCCTGGCACTTGAGAACTGGCAGCAGAAGTGATGTGTTCCCCAGCTCCCGGCAGCAGCAATGAACGGTCAGACTGTCTCCTTCTGTCCTCCTCCGCCAAGCATCCAAGGCCACTTTGGAGGCCACACATGCCAGATGGTGAGGCTGCAAAGAGATGCTCCACCTGCACCAGACTTTATGTGTGCAAGAAATAGAACTGTACTGCCCAAGCCAAGAGTTCAGGATTTGTCTGCTGTGGCACTTAGCATCAGTTATTCTGGCTGATTCAATATGAGAAATGTGTAAAAAAAAATCTCAACCGTTTGGAAAATCATACAGTAGGCCCTAGGAGATGGTCTGTGCATGCTAAGTCGCTTCAGTTGTGTCCAACTCTTTGCAACGATATGGACTGTAGCTCACCAGGCTCCTCTGTCCATGGGCATCTCCAGGCAAGAATACTGGAGTGGGCTGCCATGCCCTCCTCCAGGGGATCTTCTCGACCCAAGGACTGAATGCACATCTCTTATGTCTCTTGCATCGCAGGTGGAATCTTTATTGTTAGTGCCACCTGGGAAGCCCATTCAGAAGAAGGAAAATGTCGTATATCATTCTGAACTGCCCTTCACTTTTTCAGGAAATAGTTCTAGAACTGTGTATATGACCTTAAATTTTCTTCTTTTCTTTCTCAATGGAACATGGAGTTGTTTGGCCTGAAATAAGTTTGGTCATTATTGACAATTAATTTGACATTATTAATATCAATTCAAGTCTTAGCTACATTACCCTGATGGTACTTATACGTCTTAACTCTAGTCTCAGAACATGGATTGTTTCATCTTCCACTTATAGTTATAAAATAAGAAGATAAAAAAATAAGAAAAGATTCATAGAATTGACTGAACACAACTGGATGGTCAAAACTAAATTGCAGGATTACAGGAAGTGCATCCAGGTAATGGTTTCAAATTTTCTGACTTATGAAAGTTTGAATTCAGTAAACCAACAGCGGGTAGGAGAGGTTTGGGGGAAAGTGTATGGCAGTGTGTTTGTACCAGATGGCAGCGTATAAACTGGCATGAATATCTACCACCTGGGCTTCTGAAAGGGCCTCCTGCCTTGCTATTTTCCATACCTAGAATCCTCTCTTACCAGATCATCATGTAGCTATTTCTTTCTCAATATTCTGTTTTTCCCTCAAATGCCACCTAAGTAGGAAAGTCTTTTTTTAATCACCCAGGTAACCACTCTCCCCACCTCACCCCTCCCCACACAAACAATAACAAAAAGCTATAATGGATTGGGGGCAGTGGGGGGACAGATGAGGAAAATTTTAATTTCACTACATATTAAATAATATTATTGTAACTATCAAGTTTTCTGAGAGCCCTAATGTCATTGGTTATACAGGTGAATACCCTATTCTTGGACTTCCTGGTGGCTTCATGGTAAAGAATCTGCCTGCAATGCAGGAGCTATAGGAAGCACGAGTTTGATCCCTGGGTTGGAAAGATTCTCTGAAGGAGGGCATGACAACCCACTCCAGTATTCTTGCCTGGAGAATCCCATGGACAGAGGAGCCTGGTGGGCTACAGTCCATAGGGTTGCAAAGAGTCAGACACGACTGAAGCGACTTAGCATGCATGCATCCTATACTTGAGCTCTTTCCATTTCATCAAGTCACTTTGGCAAAAATTGCCCCATTGAAACCCTCAGGTAAATCCTACAAACAGGTAAAATGATTAGCCTGTCAACAGACAAGGGGGCCAAAATACAGGAAGGATCACAAGACTTGCCCAAGGTTATGCAGAACTAAGATTTAAACCCTGTTTTCCTGACTTGAAACAATTTGCCCTTTTTGCTATACATCATACCATCTAAAAATATTACCATTACTAACCAAGAATTACATTTTAAATTGCCAAATGAGTTGCATATTTATATGTATCCAGATACATATACACGTCAAAATCACATCCCCAAATAGTCTGTCACAGAAAACAGATTACTTCTCTAAAAGATAGAGGCTTGTAATGTACAATGACAACTTATTTTGTCTTTGAGATGGAGGCTATAGGGGCACTGATTTTGAGCTAAGCCTCTGGGTCCTTTAAAGCAAGTACTTCTGTTCTTTAATCCACCATCTTGACCTTCTGCACTTTCACCTCTGAAAAGACAGTCAGTGGGTGGCCCCAGAGCTCTAACATTGTGCCCTGACAATGCCCAACACCTTCCAAGCTGCACAGAGGCCTGCCTCAATCAATACTTGAACAGAAAGAAAACCCGGGGAAAAAATTTTTTTGAGCATTGCAAGGAATAGTGTTATTCACTTAGGAGTTTGTACTTTTAACCATGAGTCAACACTGTATCACTTGTCCTGTAGGAAAAGGGGCTAGTTGAAATAAGCCATTCTTATCTCATGTAAGGAACAGGAAACTTAATCCTAGAAGCTGGTGCTTAAAAATCCAATGGTGAAAGTCAGTCAGAGAAAAACAAATATCATATATTAATGCATATATATGAAATCTAGAAAAATGGTACTAATAAACCTGTCTGCAGGGAAGGAATGGAGACACAGACATAGAGAATGGACTCTGGACACAGCAGCAGAAGAAGAGGGTGGGACAAATTGAGAAAATAACATTGACATAACCATGTGTCAAATAGATAGCCAGTGGGAAGCTGCTGTATAACACAGGTAGTCCAGCCTGGTGCTCTGTGATGACCTAGAGGACAGGGATGGGGGTGTTGGGAGGGAGGCTCTAGAAGGAAGGATATATATATTAAATATATATATTTATATATAGTTATAACTGATTTGAGTTGTTATACAGCAGAAACCAACACAAGATTGTCAAGCAACAATCCTCCAATTAAAAAAAAAAAAACAATGGTAACTCTAATTAGACTAGAATGCCTTTTGATCAAGCTTCAACTCATAATTACACACCCATCCAAATTTTCAATTTGGTCTCCAATTTGTTCAAACATGCCTGTGGATTTGGCTGTACAATATAGTGTTAAGCTAAACCAATGCAATGATCACATATACATTTTATATTTTAGAAATTGATGCTGAAGAAACTGACTAGAAAATCTGCATTCAAGATCTGTTTGGGAATTTTTCCCTTTCTTTTTAAAAAGCCTTACCAAGATGCAATTGCTATACCATAACACCTATTTAAAGCAGACAGTTCCAGTGTTTTAAACTATATTCCCAGGGCTATGCAACCATTTACCACAACCTAATTTTAAAACGTTTTCATCACCCCAAAAAAGAACTCTGCACCCCTCAGTAGTCACTCCTCTCACTCCAAACCTCCTCTTCCCCCAGCCCTTTACAACTACGAATCTATTTTCTGGTCCTGTAAGTCTGTCTATTCTGGGCATTTTGTATGAATGAAATAATGCAACATGTAATCTTTTGTAACTGATTTAGTTCACATAGAATAATGTTTTCAAAGTTCATCATAGCATGTATCAGCACTCCATTTTTATTGCCAAAAGTTTTATTGTATGAATACACAACATTTTATTTATCTACCCATCAGCTGATGGATATTTTCGTTGTTTTCCACTTTTGGCGGTTATGAATGGTGCTGTTCTACAACGGCATTATTCATCTACATTCATCTACAAGCTTTTGGGTGGATATACATTTCTATTTCTCTTGGGTTTATACCGAGGGCTTATTTCTGGGTCATATAGTAACTATATGTTTAACTTTTTGAGGTGCTGACAGACTGTTTTCCAAAGTGACTGAACGGTTTTACATTCCTATTAGCAATGTGTGAGAGCCGCAGTCTCTCCATGCTTTCACCACCGTTGTTACTGTGTGAATTTTTCATTACAGTCATCCTAGTAGGTACAGAATGGTATCTCATTGTGGTTTTGAATTGCATTTTCATAATGACTAAAAAATGACAAATGGGCTTCCCCATAGCTCAAACAGTAAAGAATCTGCCTGCAATGCAGGAAACCTGGGTTCGATCCCTGGGTCAGGAAGATCCTCTGGAGAAGGGAATGGCAATCCACTCCAGTATTCTTTTTTTTTTTTTTTTGTATTTATTTATTTTTTTACACGAACTCTCCAGTATTCTTGCTTGGAGAATCCCATAGACAAAGAAGCCTGGAGGGCTACAGTTCATGGGATCGCAGAGAGTTGGATACGACTGAGCGACTAGCACACTAATGACTAAAAATGTTAGTGAGCATCTTCTCACCTGCTTGTTTGTCATATGTATATCTTATCTGGAGAAATGTCTCTTTGTATCTTTAGACTAATTTTTAAAAAAACTTTATTTTGTATTAGGGTATAGCCAATAGTTTCAGGTGAACAGTGAAGGGACTCAGCCATACATATGCATAGCTCCATTCTCCCCCAAACTCCCCTCCCATCCAGGCTGCTTCCCTGTTCTATATAGTAGTCCTTAGACCATTTTTTAATTTGGTTATTTGTCTTCTCATTGAGCTGTAAGTATTGTTTTTATATCTTGGATACAAGTGCCTTATCAGAGATATGATTTGCAAATATTTCCTCTCCTTCTGTCTGTTGCTTTTTTATTTTCTTGACAGTATCATTTGTAGCACAGAAGTTTTAAATTTTGGTATAATTACTTGTATAGTTTCATTGTTGACTTAGAAAAACTCACTTCACTCTTCCCACTGTGATTTTTTCATACGACTGCCACACTCACAAAACACCAGACGTGTGTGGGGTTTTCCCCACACCAAACCATCTCTAACACTAGCTGGGTCTCCTACAGTTCAACTCAGTTCTGACATGACCTACCTGAAGAGATGGTCAGATCCCGCGAGCTAAGAGCTCAGTCCCCCAAGACTGCCCCCACTTCAGGTGACTGTCTCGAATCCAGCTGGTTTCCTAGGCTTCTGCCCAACTGGCTATAAATGGGAAGTTCCGCCAACCCCTTCCTTGGGTCTGATTAATTTGCTACAGAAGCTCATAAAATTCAGAAAAAAAAATAAACCTACATTTGCTGATTTATTGTGAAAGTGAAGTCACTCAGTCATGTCCAGCTCTTTGCAACCCCGTGGACTATAGCCCACCAGGCTCCTCCATCCATGCGATTCTCCAGGCAAGAATACTGGAGTGGGTTGCCATTTCCCTCTCCAGGGGATCTTCCCGACCTAGGGATCGAACCCAGCTCTCCCTCATTGCAGGCAGACGCAGGCAGATGCTTTAACCTCTGAGCCACCAAGGAAGTGGTTTATTATTAAGTTCAGTTCAGTTCAGTCACTCAGTCATGTCCGACTCTTTGCGACCCCATGAATCGCAGCACGCCAGGCCTCCCTATCCATTACCATCTCCCAGAGTTCACTCAGACTCACGTCCATCGAGTCCGTGATGCCATCCAGCCATCTCATCCTCGGTCATCCCCTTCTCCTCCTGCCCCCAATCCCTCCCAGCATCAGAGTCTTTTCCAGTGAGTCAACTCTTCGCATGAGGTGGCCAAAGTACTGGAGTTTCAGCTTTAGCATCATTCCTTCCAAAGAAATCCCAGGGTTGATCTCCTTCAGAATGGACTGGTTGGATCTCCTTGCAGTCCAAGGGACTCTCAAGAGTCTTCTCCAACACCACAGTTCAAAAGCATCGATTCTTCGGCGCTCAGCTTTCTTCACAGTCCAACTTTCACATCCATACATGACCACAGGAAAAACCATAGCCTTGACTAGGCGGACCTTAGTCGGCAAAGTAATGTCTCTGCTTTTGAATATACTATCCAGGTTGGTCATAACTTTTCTTCCAAGGAGTAAGCGTCTTTTAATTTCATGGCTGCAGTCACCATCTGCAGTGATTTTGGAGCCCCAAAAAATAAAGTCTGACACTGTTTCCACTGTTTCCCCATCTATTTCCCATGAAGTGATGGGACCGGATGCCATGATCTTCGTTTTCTGAATGTTGAGCTTTAAGCCAACTTTTTCACTCTCCTCCTTCACTTTCATCAAGAGGCTTTTTAGCTCCTCCTCACTTTCTGCCATAAGGGTGGTGTCATCAGCATATCTGAGGTTATTGATATTTCTCCTGGCAATCTTGATTCCAGCTTGTGTTTCTTCCATTCCAGCGTTTCTCATGATGTACTCTGCATATAAGTTAAATAAGCAGGGAGACAATATACAGCCTTGACGTACTCCTTTTCCTATTTGGAACCAGTCTGTTGTTCCATGTGCAGTTCTAACTGTTGCTTCCTGACCTGCATACAGATTTCTCAAGAGGCAGGTTAGGTGGTCTGGTATTCCCATCTCTTTCAGAATTTTCCACAGTTTATTGTGATCCACACAGTCAAAGGCTTTGGCATAGTCAATAAAGCAGAAATAGATGTGTTTCTGGAACTCAGTTTATTATTAAAGGACACGATAAAAAGATACAGATGAAGATGTATGTAGGGCAAAGTCTGGGAGAATCCTTAGCACAGGAGCTTCTGTCCTCTTTGAGCTGAGGTATGTCACCCTCACTGCACACAAATGTGTGCACACACCTGGAAGCTCTCCAGGTGCTTCTTTGGGCACCTGTACTTTGGGGATTTTTGTGATGGTTTCATCACATAGGCATGACTGATCATTAACTCAGTTTCCAGCCCCTTCTCACCTTCCTAGAGGATAAGGGTGGGGACTGAAATCTCCAAGCTTGTAATCATGGTTTGGTCTTTTGGTGATCAACTCCCCCCCAGAAATTCACCAGGTGTTGTCTCATGAGAACAAAAGATGCTTCTGCTACCCAGGAAATTCCAAGGGACTTAGGAGCTCTGGGTCAGGAATGAGGGTCAAAGACCAGATATTAGAACAAAAGACACTTATAGTGCTCTGATCACTTAGGAAATTTTAAGAGTTTTAGAAGCTCTGGACCAGGAACAGGAGGCAGAGACCTATATATTTTTATTTATTTATCATTTCATAACTGTCTCATCCTAGATACTGTTACCTAACCTAAGGTCCTTCCCCAGTGGCTCAACGGTAAGGAATCAACCTGCAATGCAGGAGATGGGGGTTTGATCCCTGGGTTGGGAAGATCTCCTAGGGAAGGAAATGGCAACCAACTCCAGTATTCTTGCCTGGAAAATCCCATGGACAGAGGAGCCTTGCAGGCTACGGTTCACGGGTTGCAAAGAGTCCAACACAACTTGATGACTAAACAACAACATAGCTGTCCTATCCTAAATACTGTTAAGGTCATGGAGATTTACTCCCATGTTATCTTCAAAGACTTTTTTACCACCTACATTTAGATCCATTTTGAGTCATTTGTGTGTCTGGCGTGAAGGTCAGAGCCCAACATCATTGTCTTGAGTGTGGCTGTTTCATTGTCTTAGAACCGATTGTTAAAGAGATTACTACCCCCATTGAACTGTCTTAACCAATTAACCAGAAATGTGAGGGTTGGGTTGATTTTTATACTAGCATGCCTTCCATACTCCTCCAAAAGTTACCATTAATTAAATTGATCTTATTGTTTGGGAAATATCTGATGTATTCCTAAGAAAGAGAATTTGCAAATGTACATTTACTCATAGAATATGACATCTTAAAGATGACTTTGAGCCCCCCTTCATGTTTTATAAGGAATATTAGTTTTTAAATTAATATATCAGCAATAACTATAATAATAGTAATAGTAGGCTATATTGGGCCTGGAACTGTGCTAAGTTCCATATTTCTTTCAATACGTGGAGCATTTAATCTTTACAAGAAGAATTTAAGCTCAGTGTATACTTGTTTCCCCAGATGAGAAAACTGAGGCTTAAAGGGATTAAGGAACTTGCCTCACACAGTAATTCACTTGTACATTTCCAAATCTCAGATGAACTGATGATCACCCTCTGTAAAACTTGTAGATACTGCCTACTAGCAGATACAAAAGTCTAAATGTTCCCTTGGAGTATGAGAGTGTGGTCCAAACAACCCACTAAAAACCTGAAGTTTCCTTGAAGGCCTCATTTACTTTAATGAAAAAGAAAATTGCATTAAAAATTACATGGATTTAAATTTAATTAAAAATTGCATGAGTTTAAATTTGACCTTTGGTTGTTGTTGTTCAGTTGCTCAGTCGTGTTCAGCTCTCTGCGGCCCCAGGGACTGCACCACGCCCAGAGGCTTCACTGTCTTCTCTATCTCCTGAGGTTTGCTCAAACTCATGTCCAGTGAGTCAGTGATGCCATCCAACCCTCTCATCCTCTGCCACCCCTTTCTCCGCCTAGCCTCACTCTTTCTCAGCATCAGGGTCTTTTCCAATTCATGTAAAAATTTAATCTCCATAATATCTACATTCACTTTAACTAGATAATGTTTATTTAAATGAAGCTTGGTCCTGGAGGTAACACATAAGAGGAGGGAATTCCTTTATTTCTTCTTCATCCTTTTTTGGTTTGAATAACTATTTATTTATCTGGCTGCACACGGGCTTAGTTGTGAAATGTTGTGGATCACAACTAAATGGTCTTTAGTTGTGGCATGCAAACTCTTAGTTGCAGCACATGGGTTCCAGTTTCCTGACAGGGACTGAACCCAGGCCCCCTGCACTGGAAGCACGAGTCTTAGGCACCGGACCACCAGAAGTCCTTTTAAAATTGCAATTAAAATGTTGCAACTGAACATATTACCTCTTCAAAAGCCACCTAGAACTATCCCTAGGTCTCTCTGAAAGAGCCCTTGAGGGTCACAGGATTCTGCGGATAACGGCGCTGTGTCTGACTGAAGGACTCCACATGTTCCTGAAGCATGGATATAAAACAATTTCCTTTAAGCAAATCTGATTTTCATACTAACTTACATGATAAGAGTGAAGATGTATTCCTACAGGAACAAAGAAACGTAGCCCCACATGTAATTTGGAAACAAATGCATCTGCAAGAAAGCTTTTCAAAATCACCTATTTAAAAAGAATGTATCATTTTTGATAAAACAATAATAAAGCCAAACTAAGTCACAAGGAGAATGAATAGTGTGCTGAAAATTACAATACTGTGTTGGAATCTACATTTCCTCGTGAAATGGTTTCCTCAAAAGAAAATCTGTCTACTGTGTATTCTGGGATTTATAGTCAACCTGTTACTGGTTTTAAAAGGAAAACAAAAAAGTGTTAAGATGCTTAACATTTTTGAATATGTTAATTAAGGTTGATCATTCTCTTAGATAATTCATGGTTAGAGCCATGGATAGGCCTCAGGGCTCTAGTGTTGAATATAAAATTTTTATAGAACCTCAGCATCAGACAAGAGCATGAAAGATTCTGAGTCCAATGTGATATTTGTTGCTTAATATCCTTTTCAATAACAAAAATGGGCTTATTCTACTTATGGATGTCTTTATAATCCTTTCTCTGGGACTTGATTTTCACAACTAGTGTTCAGTTTTCTGACTTAGCATTCAGAAAAGGAAAGGAATGACCTGCCAGTCAGCTGATCTTGAAATTTAGTAATTTCACAAGGTCTTTCCTAAACCTTCTCATTAAGTAAGGTGGAGCAGCAAAAAGGATAACTTGTCAGAGCATGATCCTGGGGACGTACCAGGCAAACTGGCGAAGCAGATGAACCAGAGGTCTGTGTGCAACAGAACAAAGGAATATCTCAGGAAGAACGCAGTGTAAGATAAAAGGGTCAGAGTATAAAGAGGAGAATCCAGTAAGCAGCTTTGGTCCCAGCATAAAAAATGACAGCACTCTCAAACTGAATAGTTGAAGAGCTTTTAACAAAGATGCTATGTACAAAGGTGTGGCATTAGGGAAACCAATAAGACCTGGTGCAATGTCTCAGGACAAGACCATGTGGTCACTGGAATACAGAAAGAGAGGGCACCCGGCGGGGGCTGGGGGCAGGTATTGGGAGAATAACTACCTTTACCTCATTCTCCTCTTAACCTCCATTTTTCTACTGGTTCCTCCCATTGGTCAAAGCCAAGCAGACACCAAAGGGGAAGGGAGTCCTTGAGTCCACTTAGATGTCAATGCCCTCCATCATAGAACTCCAGGAACACGGGTGTGATTGCTCAGTTGTGTTTACTGCTGTTTGTAATGGACAAGAATGCACACTCACCCTGGAGAACATTGGGAGTCTTAGAAGGGGTTGCAAGAGAGGATTTATTTCTAGGATTTGGGCTGGCAGTGGGTAATCTGGGAAAGCATTGAAGAAGCAAGAGGCTTGGCTGTGGGTTAATCCTGTTGGGAAGTGAGACAAAACTTCTTACCAGTTACAGCTAGGTCTCCCTATGGCTCCATCATTATTAATAAGATTTATTTAGATATCCGATCATAGACTTGCCCCACTTTCTCATACCATCCCCCTCCTCTAATTAAGGTGATTGGTTTTGTTTGTAGCTCATACAGTGTTCACACTTTTGTCTGTGTTCCCACGTGAGTGGAGGGTGCTCCTGCTATCTTGATCCATGAGGGTCACAGCCTGTCTGATGCTGAGGTTCTACATTAGATTCCAAGCTCTGTCTTTCCACATTCACCTTGCTGGGCAGTCAGAAAGGTTGATCCCTGGGCAAGAGAAAAGCAGTTCCTATTCTCTGGGATCTGGTCTGATATAATCAGGCCTCAGGGCTCTAGTGTTGAATATAAAATTTTTATAGAACCTCAGCATCAGACAAGAGCGTGAAAGATTCTGAGTCCAATGTGATATTTGTTGTCATCAGGCCACATCTCTGAGCCCGGTTCTCCATGAGGAAAAGTAAGAAGTGATTTTGTTTCCCTTGAAAAGAAAAATCACTTTTAAAACACTAGTGCTCCTGATGCCCCACCTTGGGCTGCCTCCTAACAGAACATGATAGGAAGGGAAAAAGGGCCTTCTTTCCCACATCATTGGAGGTTACTGGACCCTGTGCAACTTGGGCACCTAGGAGGGATGGTTAACTCTGTGAAGGTGTCTGGTAGGCCATGGAGGAGAACTGCATTCTGGCACCTGATTGGAAAGTGATGCTCAGAGAAGCAGAGGAGGCCATTGGTCTGTGAGCACAGAAGAGACGTCCTCTAGGGATCCCCAGATACACACAAAGGGGTTTACAGGAAGCTGAGATCTTGAATTATGTAGAAGGAAAGAAGTTAGGATCAGAGAAATTTGGGCTTACTCTTATTGTCACTTTGTTAATATCCATGGTCTGTTGAGGTATAGTGGAACCTAGCATAAATATTTTAAAACACCAAATCAACCAATTTCACATGCATTTAATTAAAATGAGCCTCTTCCTCAGTTTGGCAACGACGCACAATGCACTTTTAACAGCTTTGTGCATCATTCCCAACCTGTAAATGCAGATAATCAGGCTTACTTATTTATAAGGTTCTTTGAGGTTTGGGGATGAAAGGTTCTTTTAAAGTACAAAGCATTAATTTTTTGTGACAGAGTGCTGTACGAGAAATGAACATGAAGCGATAGAAACAAGTTTGTGTTCTTTTTGGCTTTTGGTTTTTAGTTGCTTTCTTCAATGAGACACAAAAGCCAGCCTCCAACAGGAGATCTGGGGTTTGAGATAAGAGAACTAATAAAGTCCTGGAAGTATAAAATCCTAGATAGGCTCAAATCGGCTACTCCTTTTGAAGATGGAAGAAGTAAATTGATAGAGTATTCTGTACAAATGAACTCATTTCAGAAAGTTGCACTGATAAGCCTAGGAGTATGTAAATGGACCTCTATTTATAGACCCGTTACATCCATTTTTGACCAGGACGAGCCAGTGGAGCGATCGCAATAGTCAATCATTACAAGTAACTAGACCACAAGAGAAAAATGTGCCAGTTGCTAGGTGATGAGTTTCAATCTATCATTTTAAGCAATAAATATAAGATGAAGTTATGAGGAGAGAAGCTATTCATAGCTAAAACTCTAGCTTAAATGGCTATTATTTATTGCACGGAACTGAAATCGGATAAAGTTGAGAAACCCAGCATACCAACCCAGAAGCCAAGATGCTATACCAGCGGACATCTTTCAAGGACAAAACCAAAGGTAAAGAGAGAACAAGGATTTAGGAGAAGGATGAAGAGGATACATGTTTAAAAAAAAATACAAAACACCATGGACCTGTGTCACTTCTTATTATGCTTCAAACCATGAAAGGCAAAAGGAGTAAGTATTGTTTCATTATTTAGAACTTTGCCATTTCTAAAAAAGATGAAAAGTCCATCAGACCCAATCAATTAGTGAGCAGGTGGCAATAATGTATCTGGCACAATGGCAGACGTGAATGTCATGGAAGGCCCTGCTCTCGGAAAGCATGGAAATCAGTCTGGAAATACAGGCAATCCAAGTGAAACAGAGAATCACAGAAGGCATCAAAATCCACTGATTAAAACCTATACCTTGCCTAAAGCAATTGCTTCGTCAGTGCCAGGTTTAAAGATAAAGAATTGTGTAGCATAGTGTATACTATCGCTGGGTCTATAAGGTGGAAACGTCAGCTGTCTAAAACACAGCTGAGAGTTCCAAAGCACGAGAAAAAGCCTTCGCTCATTACCCATTTCGTTTTGCAAGCCTGGCCGTCTAGAACAGTGGTTCTCATACTTCAGGGTGCATCAGAATCACCTGGGGAACTTGGTTAGTCTCAGATCACTGGGCCCCACCTCCCAGAGTTTCAGATCCAGTAGGTCTAAGATCATTTGCCTTTCTAATGTGTTCCCAGATGACAGTGATACTTCTAATCTGGGGAGCATATTTTGAGAACAACTGATGTCAAAGATTTTAAGCAAATTTAAAAGCATGAAAGAAGAAAATAATAACAGCTAGTACTTACTGTGTACTCACGATGTCACAATGCTTCAAATCCTCCATTTGGGGATAGTTAGACTGATTGATGATAGATAAAGAGATGATAGATGGATAGAAGATGGATAGATGATAGAGAGAAAGTCTCCAGTTTTCATATATGCACAAACACAAAAATAGGCATTACGTATTTCTAATTTTATAGATAAAAACCTGGAACTTAATGAAAACACTTTCCCGCAGCTTGTAAGAGGTAGAACACAGTTTTGAACCCTAGCCTGTCTCAGTTAAGCCTACCGTCCCTTTCCCATACCATTCTGCATCTCAGCAAGACAGCAGTCACCTGTTGACAATAAAAAACATCAGCTCACAGTCTTAGAAGACCTTAAAAAGCAACCAAAACCAGAAAGTAGAATAGACAGTGTATTAAAAAGCAGTGACATGACTTTGCCAACAAAGGTCTGCCAGTCAAACTATGGTTTTTCCGGTAGTCATATATGGATGTGAGTTGGACTGTAAAGAAAGCTGAGTGCCGAAGAATTGATGCTTTTGAACTATGGTGCTGGAGAAGACTCTTGAAAGTCCCTTGGACTGCAAGGAGATCCAACCAGTCCATCCTAAAGGAGATCAGTCCTGGGTGTCCACTGGAAGGACTGATGTTGAAGTTGAAACTCTAATACTTTGGCCACCTGATGCGAAGAGCTGACTCATTTGAAAAGACCCTGATGCTGCGAAAGATTGAGGGCAGGAGGAGAAGGGGACAACAGGGTGAGATGGTTGGATGGCATCACCGACTCAGTGGACATGGGTTTGGGTCAATTCCAGGTGTTAGTGATGGACAGGGAGGCCTGGTGTATTGTCGTCCATGGGGTCGCAAACCATCGGACACCACTGAGAGACTGAACTGATCTGACTGAAGAAAATATAAAAAAATCACAGTAGCTGGAGTCTTTTGACACACAATCTGCCCCTCTGCAGGCAGGGGAGAAGGGACCAGTGTTGAAGTGCACGGTATCATTGCTTGGGGTGACCCTTGACAGTGGAGTGGGTGGCCAGGCCTAAGCAGAAACTGGCTGGGATGACTTCCAAAATCCAGAGAATGGACAAAAAGAGATGCTTTAAAATTACACACTGTCTTGGAAGGGCTCCTATTTCTCCACACTGACATTGACTTTGACCCCAAATAATAATTATATGTGGTAGCCAACCGGGTTAGAGCTCTAAAAAGTGTCTCGTCTCCCTCCTCCTCCTGCTCCTGCTCCTTACAGAAAGAAGAGCCTTTGGCTCTGGGCCGAGAGTGGCCATGTAACATTTGGGAGAAGGCACCCATTCCCCTTGTCACGTCTCCTACCCACGCTTTTGCTTCCTGCCTTGCAATAATATAAGCCCCTCAGGGTTTGTGTCATCCAGATATTCTTTTCCTTTTTCTGATAAATTAACTTTATTATATTTTGTACTTAACAGCTAAGTGGTGATTGGGGGAAGACTATAAAGAATACAATTAGGAGTGCATTTCCAGCAAAAACAAAGCTTTTAGGTTTTCCTTCACTCTTTGTTAGGTATCCCAGGACCTGTAAATTAATGCCAGTGGTTTCCCTGGTGGCTCAGTGGTAGAGAATCCTCCTGCAATGCAGGAGATGCAGGTTAGATCTCTGGGTCGGGAAGATCCCCTGGAGAAGGGAAATGACAACTACTCCAGTATTCTTGCTTGGGAAATCCCATGGACAGAGGATCCTGGCCGGCTACAGTCCACAGGATTGCAGAAGAGTTAGACAGACCTAGCAACTAAACAGCCATTAATGCCAACACTTTTCTACACTTGGGGCTTACCTCCCCCCGCCATATGCGAGCACCCCCGAACCTGACACCGGCTGATGGCCTGGGCTCCCAGTTATTCCCCAGCCAGGCCCCATTCCGTTTCCCCCACTTCCCTCTGAGGCCCTGCCAGGCCCTCTTCCCTGGAGCCCGGACACCTGCAGCTAACATCGCTGATGGGAACCACCTGGGACCTCAGCGGTGGGGATGGGGAAACGTGAGTGGAGCGAGAAACTGAAGGAGCCCAGGTGGGCCTGAGGAGGGAGGAGCAGTGAGCATGCGCCACCAGACCTGGGGCTGCGTGGAGGAGAGCCAGGAGGCGAGGGGAGGAGCCTGGAGGAGCCGGGGAGAGCTGAGTTGGCCGTGTGGTCACTAGCGGTGACCTGGACGCCGAGCAGGTAAGACAGCAGCCCTGGAGGGAAGAAGAAGGCCCCTCCTCTCTCCCCTTGTGCCCCATGACTCAGTGACCCCAAATGAGTTTTGTTCCTTCGGGACTGGCTTCCCTTGCAGAAGGGGTGCGGAGAAGGCGATGGCACCCCACCCCAGTACTCTTGCCTGGAAAATCCCATGGATGGAGGAGCCTGGTGGGCTGCAGTCCATGGGGTCGTGAAGAGTCGGACACGACTGAGCGACTTCACTTTCACTTTTCCCTTTCGTGCATTGGAGAAGGAAATGGCAACCCACTCCAGTGTTCTTGCCTGGAGAATCCCAGGGACAGGGGAGCCTGGTGGGCTGCCGTCTATGGGGTCACACAGAGTCGGACACGACTAAAGCGGCTTAGCAGCAGCAGCAGCAGAAGGGGGGAGATTCAAGAGCAGTTGAATGTACCCCTCGCATGCTCCCCTCCCCCACACCTATCTACTGATGCCTGCTATTTCTTTAACACCAAATAAGACCTTTCACTTCCAGACTTACAAGACTGAATTATGAGACAAAGAACAAATGTTCCCTGACCCAAATGCATCCATAGTAAAGTATAAGGGACTAAAATGGCCACCAACTCCATTATTCTTGCCTGGGAAATCCCCAGTGAACAAAGGAGCCTGGCAGGGTACAGTCCATGAGGCCGTGAGAGAGTGACAGGACTGAGAGACTAAAGGACAGTGAGGGACTAAGGTGAGATCGGTCCCGGTCCCACAGATAGAGGTTAGGAAAAGGAACACCTCCTTTTCCACCTAGATACTCTGATTTGACTCACCGAGGCATCCCGTGGCTGCAGAACTCTCCCAAGTGCTTCTGAGTGTAGCCGAATATGAGAAACAGCTCTGGTATCTCTCTTACCTTGGTTTAGATCTGCGGTCTCTCCTGCTGCTGCTTTCCCCCCTCTAAAAACATACTCTATCCAAACTCTAGGAAAAAATACTTTCATCAGCCCAGCATCTCCACAAACTCCTTGTCATCTGTATTCTTAAAAAATAAGGAAGGTTATGCCTGCCTGTTTATTTAAACCCATTCAGTATTTAATCCCGCAAAAGCAGACTCTGGTTATAACCCTTCAAAGCAGGGTTTTGGGTTTTTTTGTTTCTTGAACCCAGATGCCGATAACTTAGTGGCTCAGATGGTAAAGAATCCGCCTGCAGTGCCGGAGACCTGCATGCACTCCCTGGGTTGGGAAGATCTGCTGGAGAAGGAAATGGCAACCCACTCCAGCATTCTTGCCTGGAAAATCTCATGGACAGAGGAGCCTGGTGGGCTATATATAGTCCATGGGGTCACAAGAGTCAGTTATGATGTAGTGACTAAACCACCACCTCCTCAACTTTATTGATGCGGTTGATATGGAGACTGTTCAATCTTTGAATCCCTCTCAGGCCTTGAATTTGTGACCTCAGTTAATACTGCATTTCCTCCCTTACCAACCATGGCTTCCAGGTCACTGTTACTCTTTTTTCATCATCTACCCCATAGCTGTAGAAATTCCTCAGAGTTCCACACACTTTCCCTTAGCAATCTTGCCCATTTGTAGGAATTCAGTAATCACTTTTTAAAACCATCTCTGCCTTCTTTACCTGTTGCCCAAGACTCCACCTATGTATTCCACCTGTACACCCCCGTCAGGCTCTCCCAAGTCGACATGTCCCAAATGAATCCATCACTATCCTCTAGGCTTCTGTTTTTTTCCCCACTCTCTTATCTCTTATGGAGTCACCCAGAGTTGAATCGTCGACATTATCTTGGAGCTACCTTTGTTTTCCTCCATTTCCTGCTAATTAGAGCGCAGTCTCCATAACTATGCTAATACTTTCACGGAAGTACAATTGACATACATACAATAAGCTGTACCTAAAGTGTCTAATGTGATAAATTTGGACATATGTGTATATCCATGAAACACACAAGATAGAGAACAGAACTATAACAAAAAATGTCTCAGGCTCCCCTTCCCAACTGTCCCCTCCCTAGCCCAGGCAGTTATCTGCTTTCTATTACTAAAGGTTACTTGGCACATTTTAGAATGATATTGATCTTTTCCTGTGATTGTTTGCCATTATGTTCTTTTGTGAAGCATCTGTTTAGTCTTTTGCTAAAATGTTAATTTACTTGTTAGAGAAATATACTGTTATTAATATTATTACATTTGAGGGCTCTTTATATATATCCTGGATACAAGTGCTTTGTCAGATTTATGATTTGCAAATATTTTCTTCTAGTCTGTGACTTGCCTTTTCATTCTCATTATGATGTCTTTTGAAGAGAAGTTCATAGTTTTGATGAAGTCCAATGTTTTTTCTTTTATAGATTGTGCTTTTGGTATTGTATCTCAGAAATCATTGCTTAATCCAGGGTAGCAAAGATTTTCTCCTGTTTTTCCTTCCTGAAGTGGTATGGTTACAGGCTTCACATTTTAGGTCTGCGATCTATATTCAGTCAACTTTTATGTATAGCTTGAGATGTAGATCAAAATTCCTTTTTTCTTTTGCATATGGATAGTATATTGTTCTGCACCCACATTTGTGGGAAATTCTAACAAAACTATTTCTCTGCTTTGTTGAAATCAATTCATCATACATGTGTGGATCTTTCTTCGTTTCTAGACCCTTTATTTCATACTGCTGATCAATTTGTCTACAAGGATGTCAATATAACATATCTTGATTATTGTAACTTCATGATAAGTCTTGAGACCAGGAAATGTAAAGTTTGCTCTTCATTTGGAAAGAACTGGCTATTCTAGGGCCACTTAATTTCCATACAAATTGTATGGATTTTGAGTGGAATTTATTGAATCTGTAGATCACCTTGGAGAAAACAGATGTATTGTAATACCAAGCCTTCAGCTCCACAAGTATATCTCTCCATTTATCATGTCTGCTTAAATGAACCACAGCAGCGTTTTGTAGTTTTCAGTATACAGGTATTATTCATCTTTTGTTAGATTAATCTCTAACTATTGTGAGTTTTATCTTGTTGGGTTTTGTGTATTTTTATATTCCCATAAATATTTGTGAGCTTGTTCTGGAATATGGTTAAGTTACCTGGAAATTGGAAACAGTTTGATCCTTTTGAGTCTTGCTATAAAGCTTTGTTAGGCAGAACCAGAGCAGCACTTAGTCCAGGATTAATTTGTCTCCACTAGTGAAGTAAACCCCTGCTGAGTACCCTGCTTTATGCCTTGTGAATTATAATATTTTCTACTCTTGCTGATGTGAGCGTGAAATCTTCCTGGCCCTGTCTGAGATCTTATGGACTGTACCCTCTGATCCTCTTGGATGGTTCTTTTCCCAGCCTTGGATAGCTTTCCTTATGAACAGGTGCCAATCATTACTCAACTGAATATGCAAGAGATGTCCTCTACAGAACCCCCGAGTCCTCTCTCTTCTCATGTATTTCCTTCCATGAAAACTCTAGGTCCCTGGGAGTTTGACCTCCCTGTACCCACCTCTTTGTCTCCTCAACTCAAGAAGACCATTGGGATCCACTTGAGTTCTTTTTCCTTTCTTGCTGCAAGGCCTGGAACTGCTCTCCAAGCAATAAACTGGGGCCATCATAGGGTTCACCTCATATGTTTGCCATCTTTCTGAGAACACTGCCGTTTGTTGTCTGATATCCAGTGCCTTGAAAAACTTTGTTTCATGTATTTGTCCATTTTCTCATTTATTTTAAGTAGGAAGACACATCTGGTCCCACTTCTTCCATCTTAGCTACACAGAGATGTCCTCCATGTCCCATGACTTTATTATACAGAATCTATTCTGTTCTCTTTCATTCATATCTTCTATTCCACTGACCTCATTGTAACGTTGGAAACACAACAATGAAAGAACTTTCATTTATGAACCCTTGCTGTATGCCAAGGCCTGCGTCACACACTTGATAAGTGTTATATCCAGCAACCATGGCTGTGAGTCGGGCTTATTTACCTATAAAGTATTTAAAACATTTAGAACAGTTCAAAGTAATGCAGATATTCTCAACAACTAAAATGGACAGAGCTAAATTTGGGCCATATTTGCTTTAGCAGATGTGAAAATTCCGTTTGTATCTTCTTCCCCAGATCAATTTCCAACCTTCCCTTGCTTAAGATAGCTTTATTCTGGAGTTGGCATTCTTCAGCTCCATGGATTTGTACATTTAAGGGGGACTTATCCCCATTTTACTAATGAGGAATCTGGGACATAGGTTAACTAACATGCACAGAATTGTTCAGTTTATAACTAGTGGGACGAATTTTGGAGGCCAAATTTCTCTGGTCCAACATGATATATCAGTATTTCACTCCAAGAATACATTCATCTTCCCACAGTCCTATTCAAATCACACCATTTGCCAGCTTTAAATGCTATCCCTGAATTAAATAAAAGATTTTAATCTCAATGTTGTGGTCCTGACAAAGCATGACTTCAGTGTATATAGCCACGCCTGCCCTGTGAAACCTCTTTCAATCATACCAAACCACATTTTCCCCCAGTATCACAGTGAATTTTCTTGCTGCTGTGTCTTGCCTATATTTTTTTCCCTCCTTCTTGAATGTCTTCATCTCCCCATACCTGTGGATTAAAATCCATAGTGATCTCTCAGCTTATCTGACAAACTACATCACTGATTCATTCATTCATTCATGTCAAATATGGATGTCTGTAAAGAGCAGATGACTGGTGGCTACTTGAATCCTTGCTTCTTCCCTGCACTTGGTATTCTGCCGCTCTATGGCGGATTCATGTCAATGTATGCCAAATCCAATACAGTACTGTAAAGTAACATAAAGTAAAAAAAAAAACAAAACCCATTAGCAAAGTATTTTTCATCTCTCCCCCCAGCATTTTGCCTTATTTTATAGTAATTTGCATACATACTCTCCCTCTTCTGTATGGTAATTTTATCTCTATATTACCATGAATATCTAACACAGTGCCTTTGGACATGATGGGTGCCCATAAATGTTTCTTAAATTGAATTATGCACTCCAAATCTGGATATTCTAGGAAAAGTAGGAATTGATAGATATAGTAGTGTTTGTTTTTAATTTACTTTAAGCTACTTAAAAATTACTGAATGCAAGCATTTCCTTTTCTTGTACATCCCTAGAGCCCTTTCAAAGCATCCAGTGCTCTGGCCCATGAGGAAAAAAAAAAAACAAAACCCATTAGCAAAGTATTTTTCATCTCTCCCCCCAGCATTTTGCCTTATTTTATAGTAATTTGCATACATACTCTCCCTCTTCTGTATGGTAATTTTATCTCTATATTACCATGAATATCTAACACAGTGCCTTTGGACATGATGGGTGCCCATAAATGTTTCTTAAATTGAATTATACACTCCAAATCTGGATATTCTAGGAAAAGTAGGAATTGATAGATATAGTAGTGTTTGTTTTTAATTTACTTTAAGCTACTTAAAAATTACTGAATGCAAGCATTTCCTTTTCTTGTACATCCCTAGAGCCCTTTCAAAGCATCCAGTGCTCTGGCCCATGAGGAGCCTTGCTAGCCAGTATTCCTCCAGCAAACCCCTGAAACACAAAAGGACATCTCAACTCTGTCCTTCCACCCACAGAAAATGGCATTCACATCTTAAAACAAGTTGGCTGAAAGACTTTTGGGTCGAAGCAAGTGATATTAGGCCAAATGTTCTCACTGATACAATCTGACGTTATCCCATATCGCAAACGTTTAGTTTGGAGTTTTGGTGTAATTGATGGTGTATTATTATTATTGTCACATTAAATGCCACTGCCATGAACAGAGTTGCTATCAGTGAGTCTTTTTATGGTCACTGAGCTGCAGAGCAACCCTGCTTGAGCTGGAATGACAAATACAGTGAATTTTTTCCTCAGCTAATTCCATGCGAATTTAGCCCCATTTTATAGCTCCCCTTGCCCTCCACTAAAACAGGATAGTGACTTTGAGATTATTCATTATATAAGGCAGAAAAATAAACGATGTATTAGCACTGTATATTATGGGGGGAAGCATGCTTTAAGACACAAAAAGTATTTGGTGCTGAATAGAAATGTGTGGATTTGTTTCTATGCTTGTGACGCACAATTTTGCTCAGCTAGGTGGATTAACTAAAGAATGAGAAGGGAGAAAAAAATATCTGAAACCAGAATAAATATTCCAGGCTGCTTCACCCTATTCAACTCTTTGTGCATGGACATTGCTGATTTGGACTTGTACTGTTTCGTTTTCATTATTCATCCTCCCAGAAGCCAGACAGACTAGAAATGTGCTAAGGTGTGTTGTGAAAAAGTAATGAATTCTTGGCCACAAGCGCCCTCCCCAACCCACACTCCATTCACTAGCCATAGCAACACAGCAACTCCCTGAGGCTTTGGTCCAGGGAGGAGCCTAGCATCACCCTCCTTGAAGCACATCCATTTTCAGCTCTGACAGGGTGCATCAGGGGGCATCTTTCTGGTACCAGTGTAATTTAGATCAGTTAGCACTGGCTGAGTACCTGTGGCATACCAAACTCAGCGCTACAGTGGATACAATGTGATGCCTGGTTTTGCAGCTCTCATAACTAAATAGATCTAGAAAGAACTTTAAGATACTGTATTAGGGGAACTATCATTACTTGTGGCCCACCCAACAAGGAAATACGTTGTTCAGCCCCCCCATTCTGTAATGAGGTATCTGTCCTGTGTATTCTGACCATGAGATTCTGTTTCAAGTTTGTTTATTTATGGCTGTGCTGGGTCTTCCTTGCTGTGTGGGGCTTTTCTCTAGTTATGGCGAGCAGGGGCTACTGTCTAGTGGTGGTGGGCTTCTCATTGCTGTGGCTTCTCTTGCTGGGGAGCGCAGGCCCGAGGGCATGCAGGCTTCAGTAGTTGCAACATGTCAGCTAAGTAGTTGCAGCTCCTGGGCTCTAGAGCACAGGCTCAGTACTTACGGCTCACGGGCTTAGCTGCTCCCCGGCGTGTGGGGTCTTCCCAGATCAGGGACTGAGCCCGAGCCTTCTGCATTGGCAGGCAGAGAGATTCCTTACCCCCGGGCCACCAGAGAAGTCCAGACCATTAGACTCTTATTCTAATTTAGAGTTGAGTCCTTTACCGCTTTGGTAAAATGCAACAGCTTTCTACCCAGGACTTAGTAAAAATCAGTGAAAAAGATTAATCAGGTTGGACCTACAAGCTAAAGCAGATTTGATGTAATTTACTAAATGCTAATAAATATATGCATGTTGATTATACATACATATGCAGTATTAAAGTTTAATAACGAAGCTGTAACTAATATGCAGAGCCAACTAAAATTTAATTAGCATATGAGCAGTCTTGCTAACAGTGTTGCCCAAAGGGACGTTACCATCACGTAGGGTCTAGTTCTTCTCAGCTTCTCTCCAGTTCTTCCATATCTGCTCAGTTCCTTTGGTGGGTCCAAAACTGGTCACCTGTGAGACCATTTGCTCAGTTTTTTACCCCAAGGCTGACATACTGTTATCGACAATTATTACCTCCTTCTGTCGTTGCTCTCAAGGTTCAAGCATTTAGCCTTCACTTAAGACTTCACTATGTTTCATTATATTTCAGTACCACCCAACCTTTTGTTTTCCCAATTTGCTGCTGCACAAATGTGTGCGGTGCTGGACTATGGGATGCTCACTATTCTCCAATGTCCACTCTGCACTACTGTCTGTTCCAGCCACATAGATTCCTTGTCAGTGCTGAAATTTACTGATGTGAGGGGTTCTGTAGAACACCCTAGGTCTCAGGTAGGGAAAGAACAACTTCCAGGCTAAGTGCTTTCTAAAAAAAGTTTCTGCATTGTGTGGGCATTATTGATGCACTTTTTTCTTCCTGGGGTTTCTGTAAGTAATCGAAGACCCAGCACAGCATGTTTATATGAGGTCTGCACTAGAGTAACATGATGAACAAAGCACCATGGGAACACAGAAAAGAGACTGTTGAATTCTGAAAGGACAGTGATATTTGACGATGACGGTTAGAAATTTTGGTCTGGCAGAGGAAGGGCATTCCAAACATAGGGACTGCCAGAAACATACAATAATTCATTGTTGTGAATGGCATGTTTGAAGACTCTGTGGCCCTCAGGCGTGACTGGAATACAGGTCACTTGAGATGAGATGAAGCAGGAAAGGGAGCAAGGTTTTGGAGGTCCTTGAATGCCATAATAAAGGTGTTGGAATTTGTCCTTTAAAAAAAAAAATCTATCCTTTGGCTTTTTGTTTAAGCAGGTTTTGACATCTGTTTTTTATTTTTTCAAAGGAAATAGATGACAATGTAGTAGGTGGACCAAGAGGTGAAGGACAGTGGCAGGTGAAACAAGTAGGGTGACTGTTATCCAGGTGAAAGNTATCCTTTGGCTTTTTGTTTAAGCAGGTTTTGACATCTGTTTTTTATTTTTTCAAAGGAAATAGATGACAATGTAGTAGGTGGACCAAGAGGTGAAGGACAGTGGCAGGTGAAACAAGTAGGGTGACTGTTATCCAGGTGAAAGACAATGAACTTCTAATGAGGGCGATAGCAGGGAGAGTGGGGGATTGTGTCGTTTCAGATGTAGATTAAAGGGAGTTGAACTGTAGAAGGGTTGAAGGAGAAGGAGGACCAACAATGAAATTCAGGTTTCTGAATCGAATGACTGGGTGGACTTCGATATCATTGATTTGGATTAAAAATAGAGGGGGTGGTGAATGAATTTCTGCGTTAGAGAGATTTGGAGGATGGGAAACAGAGATGTCACTCTAGCCTATAATCCTTGGTTCATGGTCTTGCCTTTAGTCATCCCTCTTCTAAAGCAATAACAAGGGAGAAGCTCGTTTCTGTGACCAGTGTGAAGAATGAAGCTTAGTTCAGCCAAGGTAAGCGAGAGTACACCTGAGCACAAGCCACTCTGGTTATGGCCAGCACCTTAATACCTAGGCTTCCAGAAGCTCCCTGTGTAAACTGACCTTTCCCCTCTCCCCAGAGGTAGATAGCATTATTGACTCCAATCCTTTTCCCCATTTGGTATCCACACCCTTGATCATGTATCTTTGCTGTACTTCCCACAGAAGACACAGTATACTTTCCTTCCTCTTGGCTGTGAATTTACCCAATGACATGTTAGTAGATGGGATGCAATCAAGGGTCTAAAACGTGCTTGGGCAGTGGGGCTTGCTTGCTCTTTTGTACTTCGCCCATCACCATCAGGAGTCCTTTTCCCTGAGTCACTTTTTTCCCATTCACCCATTTATGAAGCAGAGCCAGTCCACAGCATGGAGTTTAGCCACCCAGACCCACATGAGGAAATAGTTACATGTCACTAGGGTTTTTTTAGGATCTTTTTTTGAATGCAGACCATATTTAAAGTCTTTATTGGATTTGTTACAACATTGCTTCTGTTTTATGCGGGTTTGTTTTGTTGGCTGTGAAACATGCAAGATCTTAGCTCCCCAACCAAGGACTGAACCCATGCCCTCTGCATTGGACTTCCTGGACCACCAAGGAAGTCTCTATGCCACTGAGTTTTGGTGTGTTCTGTTACGTGGTGAGGGGCTTCCCTTGTGGCTCAGATAGTAATGAANATTTGGATTAAAAATAGAGGGGGTGGTGAATGAATTTCTGCGTTAGAGAGATTTGGAGGATGGGAAACAGAGATGTCACTCTAGCCTATAATCCTTGGTTCATGGTCTTGCCTTTAGTCATCCCTCTTCTAAAGCAATAACAAGGGAGAAGCTCGTTTCTGTGACCAGTGTGAAGAATGAAGCTTAGTTCAGCCAAGGTAAGCGAGAGTACACCTGAGCACAAGCCACTCTGGTTATGACCAGCACCTTAATACCTAGGCTTCCAGAAGCTCCCTGTGTAAACTGACCTTTCCCCTCTCCCCAGAGGTAGATAGCATTATTGACTCCAATCCTTTTCCCCATTTGGTATCCACACCCTTGATCATGTATCTTTGCTGTACTTCCCACAGAAGACACAGTATACTTTCCTTCCTCTTGGCTGTGAATTTACCCAATGACATGTTAGTAGATGGGATGCAATCAAGGGTCTAAAACGTGCTTGGGCAGTGGGGCTTGCTTGCTCTTTTGTACTTCGCCCATCACCATCAGGAGTCCTTTTCCCTGAGTCACTTTTTTCCCATTCACCCGTTTATGAAGCAGAGCCAGTCCACAGCATGGAGTTTAGCCACCCAGACCCACATGAGGAAATAGTTACATGTCACTAGGGGTTTTTTAGGATCTTTTTTTGAATGCAGACCATAGTTAAAGTCTTTATTGGATTTGTTACAACATTGCTTCTGTTTTATGCGGGTTTGTTTTGTTGGCTGTGAAACATGCAAGATCTTAGCTCCCCAACCAAGGATTGAACCCATGCCCTCTGCATTGGACTTCCTGGACCACCAAGGAAGTCTCTATGCCACTGAGTTTTGGTGTGTTCTGTTACGTGGTGAGGGGCTTCCCTTGTGGCTCAGATAGTAATGAATCTGCCTGCAAGGCCAGAGTCCTGGGTTCAATCCTTGGGTCAAGAAGATCCCCTGGAGAAGGGAATGGCTACCCACTCCAGTATTCTAGCCTGGAGAATTCCATGGATAGAGGAGCCTGGCAGGCTACAGTCCATGGGGTCGCAAAGAGTCGGACACGACTGAGTGACTAAAACGGGTTAGGGAGGTTATGCAGGAAAACTGATACAGCCAGTGAGTGGAAACCATGGCTCTTGGCGGTGAGCCTCTCAGCTTCTCTTCAGCCAGCCTGAGGTTGAAAGAGGCTGGCAGAGCCCCCAGCTTGTACCCGCTGGTCTGAACAGCAGCTTGCACAGCGACTGCTGAGGTTAAACAGATCTAGTCATATTAGTGATGGGACCCTTCACGGATTTTCCGCCACCACTTGAAAACCATCCACTTCTGCTCATGAATGGCATTGTGCTTGTGTTTCTCAGATCATTAGAAACAGAAATTCCATGCTTAGTGTTGGACTTTCTGCAAACCTTAATTACTCCTGAATCAAAAAATTAGTGCTTTTGAATCTCAGTTTTTTATTCCATCCTAACTCTTCACTTATTTACGGGGCAGGCTATGGGGGGAACTTGTTTCCTTTTCTGCAGAAGTAGACTATATGGTCAGATGCCAACTTTAAATTCTTGAAGACAAGTATTAAGTAGACCTTTGGCCTTGCTTTTTCTGGGTAAACAATCCAAATTCATTTAACCTTTCCTCAGAGGTTCAATTTGCCAATTATGTGACTGTTCTTTGCTCTTTTCTGAACCCTTTTCTACTTTGTTACATCTCTTCTAGGTTGTAAAGACCAAAATTGGACTGGTCTTTACATCGGAACTGGTGCTAAGTGTGACCCCTGTACTCTTGGGTCTTTGAGAAGATGCCAGGTCAGATACCACAAGGTGGGATCAGTTTCTTTGCACAGTTACAGAGGGTCTGTGCTCGCCTTGGATTTCGCAGCCACCGCTGGGACTCCCCATCTTGTAACTTTGGCACTGACTTTTTTATATATAATTTTGTTTTTATTTATTTTTCGCTGTGCTGGGTCTCTGTTTCTCTGCAGGCTTCTCTCTAGTCGTGGCAAGTGGGGACTACTTTCTAGTTGTAGTGCATGAGCTTCTCATTGTGGTGGTTTCTCTTGTTGCAAAACGTGGGCTCAACAGCACACAGGCTTCAGCAGCTGTGTCTCTTGGGCTCCAGAGCAAGGGCTCAGGAGTTGTGGAGCACAGGCTGGTTGCTGTGCAACATGTGGGACCTTCCTGGATCAGGGCTTGAACCCATGTCTTCTGCATTGGCAGGTGGATTCTTAACCACTGAACCACCAAGCAGGCCTGGCATTGACTTTTGATATTTCAAAATCTTAATCTGTTATTTTGTGTTTGCCATGACCACTCCAAGCTGGTGATGATTGTTCTTGATTTTTGTAGAACAATACATCCTTCTGCTGAACTCTAATCTTTGCAATTTAGATTTGTGATTTCAAAAGTTAAAGAAAAGACAGCGACATTAGCTGATTAGAATGGTGGGAGGGAGACTATAGAGGAAGGGGCTGTATGTGTACTTATAGCTGATTCACGTTGTTGTTCAGAAACTACCACAACAATGTAAAGCAATTATCTGTCCAAAAAAAAAAGTAAATAAAGGGAAAAAAAAAGAATGAACACACACCACTTTTGTAATATTCATCAAAGGCAGTATCATGCTTAGTTACTAAGTATAAATATTATACTAATACAGTTAAATAATAACATAAGGTTATAGCCTGCCCAAAGAAAAAATGCAAAATGGCATAATTTCTCATACCCATGAAAGGATTCCCCCCGAAATACAAGGTGAGGAAAATTAACAATAGTCATAATAGCTAACATTTATTGAGTAAGAACAATGCTCTAGGGGCTATACTCTTTTTGTACATTTTTGTAGATTAGGCTTCCCCAAAAAGACATAGATTAAAAAAAAAAAAAGTTTCTGTGAATGTGAACTCTCTAAGTTGTAGACCCAGCAGAAACCAAGAAGGGCCTGGAGAAAGTAGGTCAGGAAAGGGAAGAATTCAAGCAAGTGTGCAGTTTCAGGTATGCACATTGCTCCTAGAGGAATGAAATCCATTCAGTTGAAAATTCCTGGGATAAGTCATCAAGACAGTGTGGTATTAGAGACAAAATGAACTCATAGATCAGTGGTACAGAATAGAGTCCAGAAATAGACCTATACACACACGGTCAATCGATTTGCAATGAAGAGGGAAAGGCGATTCCACTGAGGGCTATCAGTTTAGTCACTCAGTTGTGTCCAACTCTTTGTGACCCCATTGCAGCACGCCAGGCATCCTTGTCCATCATCAATTCCCTGGGCTTGCTCAAACTTGTGTCCATTGAGTTGGTGATGCCATCCAACCATTTCATCCTCTGTCATCTCCTCCTCCTGCCTACAATCTTTCCCAGCATCAGGGTCTTTTCCAGTGAGTTAGTTCTTTACATCAGGTGGCCAAAGTATGGGAACTTCAGCATCAGTCCTTCCAATGAAATTAGGACTGGTTTCCTTTAGGACGGACTGGTTGGATCTCCTTGCAGTCCAAGGCACTCTCAAGAGTCTTCTCCAACACCCCACAGTCCAAAAGCATCAGTTCTTCGGCACTCAGCTTTCTTTATAATCTGACTCTCACAGTCATACGTGACTACTGGAATAACTAAAGCTTTGACTAGACAGGCCTTTGTTGGCAAAGTAATGTCTCTGCTTTTTAATATGCTGTCCAAGTTGGTCATAGCTTTTCTTCCAAGGAGCAAGGATCTTTTAATTTCATGGCTGCAGTCATCAACTGCAGTGATTTTGGAGCCCAAGAGAATAGTCTTACTGTTTCCATTGTTTCCCAGTCTATTTGCCATGAAGTGATGGGGCCAGATGCCATGATCTTAGTGTTTTGAATGTTGAGTTTTAAGCCNAAAACGGGTTAGGGAGGTTATGCAGGAAAACTGATACAGCCAGTGAGTGGAAACCATGGCTCTTGGCGGTGAGCCTCTCAGCTTCTCTTCAGCCAGCCTGAGGTTGAAAGAGGCTGGCAGAGCCCCCAGCTTGTACCCGCTGGTCTGAACAGCAGCTTGCACAGCGACTGCTGAGGTTAAACAGATCTAGTCATATTAGTGATGGGACCCTTCACGGATTTTCCGCCACCACTTGAAAACCATCCACTTCTGCTCATGAATGGCATTGTGCTTGTGTTTCTCAGATCATTAGAAACAGAAATTCCATGCTTAGTGTTGGACTTTCTGCAAACCTTAATTACTCCTGAATCAAAAAATTAGTGCTTTTGAATCTCAGTTTTTTATTCCATCCTAACTCTTCACTTATTTACGGGGCAGGCTATGGGGGGAACTTGTTTCCTTTTCTGCAGAAGTAGACTATATGGTCAGATGCCAACTTTAAATTCTTGAAGACAAGTATTAAGTAGACCTTTGGCCTTGCTTTTTCTGGGTAAACAATCCAAATTCATTTAACCTTTCCTCAGAGGTTCAATTTGCCAATTATGTGACTGTTCTTTGCTCTTTTCTGAACCCTTTTCTACTTTGTTACATCTCTTCTAGGTTGTAAAGACCAAAATTGGACTGGTCTTTACATCGGAACTGGTGCTAAGTGTGACCCCTGTACTCTTGGGTCTTTGAGAAGGTGCCAGGTCAGACACCACAAGGTGGGATCAGTTTCTTTGCACAGTTACAGAGGGTCTGTGCTCGCCTTGGATTTCGCAGCCACCATATTTACGGGGCAGGCTATGGGGGGAACTTGTTTCCTTTTCTGCAGAAGTAGACTATATGGTCAGATGCCAACTTTAAATTCTTGAAGACAAGTATTAAGTAGACCTTTGGCCTTGCTTTTTCTGGGTAAACAATCCAAATTCATTTAACCTTTCCTCAGAGGTTCAATTTGCCAATTATGTGACTGTTCTTTGCTCTTTTCTGAACCCTTTTCTACTTTGTTACATCTCTTCTAGGTTGTAAAGACCAAAATTGGACTGGTCTTTACATCGGAACTGGTGCTAAGTGTGACCCCTGTACTCTTGGGTCTTTGAGAAGATGCCAGGTCAGATACCACAAGGTGGGATCAGTTTCTTTGCACAGTTACAGAGGGTCTGTGCTCGCCTTGGATTTCGCAGCCACCGCTGGGACTCCCCATCTTGTAACTTTGGCACTGACTTTTTTATATATAATTTTGTTTTTATTTATTTTTCGCTGTGCTGGGTCTCCGTTTCTCTGCAGGCTTCTCTCTAGTCGTGGCAAGTGGGGACTACTTTCTAGTTGTAGTGCATGAGCTTCTCATTGTGGTGGTTTCTCTTGTTGCAAAACGTGGGCTCAACAGCACACAGGCTTCAGCAGCTGTGTCTCTTGGGCTCCAGAGCAAGGGCTCAGGAGTTGTGGAGCACAGGCTGGTTGCTGTGCAACATGTGGGACCTTCCTGGATCAGGGCTTGAACCCATGTCTTCTGCATTGGCAGGTGGATTCTTAACCACTGAACCACCAAGCAGGCCTGGCATTGACTTTTGATATTTCAAAATCTTAATCTGTTATTTTGTGTTTGCCATGACTACTCCAAGCTGGTGATGATTGTTCTTGATTTTTGTAGAACAATACATCCTTCTGCTGAACTCTAATCTTTGCAATTTAGATTTGTGATTTCAAAAG
This sequence comes from Oreotragus oreotragus, assembly GCA_006410675.1. NCBI lineage: Eukaryota > Metazoa > Chordata > Mammalia > Artiodactyla > Bovidae > Oreotragus > Oreotragus oreotragus. The sequence goes on along the minus strand of SJYX01019613.1, from coordinate 129,431 downwards.
TTAAAGAAAAGACAGCGACATTAGCTGATTAGAATGGTGGGAGGGAGACTATAGAGGAAGGGGCTGTATGTGTACTTATAGCTGATTCACGTTGTTGTTCAGAAACTACCACAACAATGTAAAGCAATTATCTGTCCAAAAAAAAAAGTAAATAAAGGGAAAAAAAAAGAATGAACACACACCACTTTTGTAATACTCATCAAAGGCAGTATCATGCTTAGTTACTAAGTATAAATATTATACTAATACAGTTAAATAATAACATAAGGTTATAGCCTGCCCAAAGAAAAAATGCAAAATGGCATAATTTCTCATACCCATGAAAGGATTCCCCCCGAAATACAAGGTGAGGAAAATTAACAATAGTCATAATAGCTAACATTTATTGAGTAAGAACAATGCTCTAGGGGCTATACTCTTTTTGTACATTTTTGTAGATTAGGCTTCCCCAAAAAGACATAGATTAAAAAAAAAAAAAGTTTGTGTGAATGTGAACTCTATAAGTTGTAGACCCAGCAGAAACCAAGAAGGGCCTGGAGAAAGTAGGTCAGGAAAGGGAAGAATTCAAGCAAGTGTGCAGTTTCAGGTATGCACATTGCTCCTAGAGGAATGAAATCCATTCAGTTGAAAATTCCTGGGATAAGTCATCAAGACAGTGTGGTATTAGAGACAAAATGAACTCATAGATCAGTGGTACAGAATAGAGTCCAGAAATAGACCTATACACACACGGTCAATCGATTTGCAATGAAGAGGGAAAGGCGATTCCACTGAGGGCTATCAGTTTAGTCACTCAGTTGTGTCCAACTCTTTGTGACCCCATTGCAGCACGCCAGGCATCCTTGTCCATCATCAGTTCCCTGGGCTTGCTCAAATTTGTGTCCATTGAGTTGGTGATGCCATCCAACCATTTCATCCTCTGTCATCTCCTCCTCCTGCCTACAATCTTTCCCAGCATCAGGGTCTTTTCCAGTGAGTTAGTTCTTTACATCAGGTGGCCAAAGTATGGGAACTTCAGCATCAGTCCTTCCAATGAATATTAGGACTGGTTTCCTTTAGGACGGACTGGTTGGATCTCCTTGCAGTCCAAGGCACTCTCAAGAGTCTTCTCCAACACCCCACAGTCCAAAAGCATCAATTCTTCGGCACTCAGCTTTCTTTATAATCTGACTCTCACAGTCATACGTGACTACTGGAATAACTAAAGCTTTGACTAGACAGGCCTTTGTTGGCAAAGTAATGTCTCTGCTTTTTAATATGCTGTCCAAGTTGGTCATAGCTTTTCTTCCAAGGAGCAAGGATCTTTTAATTTCATGGCTGCAGTCATCAACTGCAGTGATTTTGGAGCCCAAGAGAATAGTCTTACTGTTTCCATTGTTTCCCAGTCTATTTGCCATGAAGTGATGGGGCCAGATGCCATGATCTTAGTGTTTTGAATGTTGAGTTTTAAGCCAGCTTTTTCACTCTCCTCTTTTAATTTCATCAAGAGGCTCTTTAGTTCTTCTTTACTTTCTGCCATAAGGGTGGTGTCATCTGCATATCTGGTCTTACTGATATTTCTCCTGGCAATCTTGATTCCAGCTTGTGCTTCATCCAGCCCAGTGTTTCCCATGATANCAGTCCATGGTGTTACAAAGAGCTGGACACGACTGAGTGACTGAACTGAACATAGCAAATACTTATGTTAAAATTCAGCATCATTAGTCTTTAGGGTAATTCAGATTGAAACAACAAGGATCTATCACTTCAAATCTCCTAGAATGGCTATAATAAAAATACAGACAGTTACAAGTGTTGGTGAGAACGTGGAGAAACTGGAATGCTCTTCCATTGATGGTGGGTATGTAAAATGTAACAGCCACATTGAAAACTAGTTTGTGCTTTCATGAAAAGTTAAACACATATTTCCCATACTACCCAGCAATTCCACACTGAAGTATCTACTCAAAAGCCAAAACGAGAAAAAGAAACAAAGCACATGTCCACACAAAGACTTCCACACGAATGTTCATAGTAACATTATTCATAATTGCCAAAGAGTAGAAATTGTGGTTGACATATGTACACTATTAATACTATGTATCTAATAGATAGCTAATTGAAAATATACTCTATAGCACTGACGCTGCTGTTTAGTTGCTAGGTCACATCAGACTCTCTGCAACCTCATGGACCGTAGCCTGCCAGGCTCCACTGTCCATGGGATTTCCCAAGCAAGAAGACTGGAGTGGGTTGCTGTTCCCTTCTTCAGGACATCTTCTTGACCCAGGGATCGAACCTGTGACTCTTGCTTGGCAAAAGGATTCTTAACCACTGAGCCACCTGGGAAACCTCTGCTGTATAGCACAGAGGACTGTGTTCAGTGCTCTGTGGTGACCTAAATGGGAAGGAAATCCAAAAGAGAGGGGATATGTGTAAATGTATAGCTGATTCACTTTGCTCGGCAGCAGAAACTAATGCAACAGTGTAAAGCAGCTATACACCAAAAAAAAATTAAATAAAGAAATATCCACCAACTGGTGAGTGGATAAATAAAATGTGTTATAAGCATACAATGGGATACTATTTGGGACATAAAAATAAATTATAATTCGTGTTACAACATGGCTAAACCTCAAAAACCTTATGCTAAGTAAAAGCTTGGTGCAATGGTCACATATTATATGATTTAATTTCTATATAAAGTGTCCAAAAATGACAGATCTGTAGAGAAGAAAATATGTTAAAGTTGACTATGACTCAGGGTAGGAATAGGGATTAAGTGCCAGCAAGCATAGGGATTTTTTTTTTGCAGAGGTTTGCAGAGAATGATGGACATATTCTAAAAGTGGATTGTGGTAATCATTGCATAACTCTGAAGATTTTCTAAAAATCATTAAATTGCACACTTAAATTGGTTAATTTTATGGTATGCAAATTACACCTCAGCAAAGCTGTTTTTTTAAAAGATCATATTGTTTTAATATTTTTATTGAAGGATAACTGATTTATAGTGTTGTATTTACAGTGTTGCTATGAATATAGTGGTGCATCTACATTTTTGAATTATAGTATTGTCCAGGTATATGTTCAGGAGTGGGATTGCTGGATCATATGGTAATTCTATTTTTAGTTTTCTGAGGAACATCCATACTATTTTCCCTAGTGGCTGCACCAACTTACCCCACCAACAGTGTACAAAGGTTCCCTTTTCTCCACACTCTCTCCAGCATTTATTATTTGTAAACCTTTCAATGATGGCCATTCTGACTGGTATATGGTTGTTCTTTGTAGTTTTGATTTGCATTTCTCTATGAAAGTAAAAGGGGCTTCCCTGGTGGCTCAGAGGTTAAAGCGTCTGCCTCCAATGCGGGAGACCTGGGTTCAATCCCTGGGTTGGGAAGATCTCCTGGAGAAGGAAATGGCAACCCACTCCAGTATTCTCGCCTGGAGAATCCCATGGACGGAGGAGCCTGGTAGGCTACAGTCCACGGGGTCGCAAAGAGTCGGACACAACTGAGCGACTTCACCTTCATGAAAGTAAAAGACGCTTGCTCCTTGGAAGAAAAGTTATGACCAACCTAGATAGCATATTCAAAAGCAGAGACATTACTTTGCCAACTAAGGTCTGTCTAGTCAGGCTATGGTTTTTCCTGTGGTCATGTATGGATGTGAGAGTTGGACTGTGAAGAAGGCGGCTGCTGCTGCTGCTAAGTCACTTCGGTCGTGTCCGACTCTGTGTGACCCCATAGACGGCAGCCCACCAGGCTACCCCGTCCCTGGGATGCTTTTGAACTGTGGATCATTTTGAACTTGCAGAAGACTCTTGAGAGTCCCTTGAACGGCAAGGAGATCCAACCAGTCCATTCTGAAGAGGATCAGTCCTGGGATTTCTTTGGAAGAAATGATGCTAAAGCTGAAACTCCAGTACTTTGGCCACCTCATGGGAAGACTTGACTCATTGGAAAAGACTGATGCTGGGAGGGACTGGGGGCAGGAGGAGAAGGGGACAACAGAGGATGACATGGCTGGATGGCATCACCGACTCGATGGACACGAGTCTGACTGAACTCCAGGAGTCGGTGATGGACAGGGAGGCCTGGCGTGCTGTGATTCATGGGGTCACA
>SJYX01019613.1:77885-122146 GCA_006410675.1 Oreotragus oreotragus | reverse complement strand
CTAGTAAAGTAATGCTCAAAATTCTCCAAGCCAGGGTTCAGCAATACGTGAACCGTGAATTTCCAGATGTTCAAGCTGGTTTTAGAAAAGGCAGAGGAACCAGAGATCAAATTGCCAACATCCGCTGGATCATGGAAAAGGAGATCCAACCAGTCCATCCTAAAGGAGATCAGCCCTGGGATTTCTTTGGAAGGAATGATGATAAAAGCTGAAACTCCAGTACTTTGGCCACCTCATGCGAAGAGCTGACTCATTGGAAAAGACTCTGATGCTGGGAGGGATTGGGGGCAGGAGAAGGGGACAACTGAGGATGAGATGGCTGGATGGCATCACTGACTCGATAGACGTGAGTTTGAGTGAACTCCTGGAGTTGGTGATGGACAGGGAGGCCTGACGTGCTGCAATTCATGGGGTTGCAAAGAGTCGGACACAACCGGGAAACTGAACTGATACCGTATTTGTTAATGTCATTAAAGTTAATTTGAAAATATCTTTTTAATAACTACTTTTTTTATATACATACCCAAGATTTATTTAATAGTGTCCTATAGACCGTTTATGATTTAAACAAATATTTTGTTTAACCTCTTTGTATACAATAACTGTGTAACCACAGACATGTTCACCACTCAGAACTTTAATTATCTGATGGGAAACGAGCATAATTAAGAGTTCTGACTTCTTAAAGACAAAAGGGCTATTCTGAATATTATATAAAATCAAGTGTGAAACAGCGTGGTAATGACAGAAACCATCTAGATGTTAGCCATTATTACTGCCATTAGCAAACTTTATAAAACTTTAAATTTATGATTATTCCTCAGAATAGAATCACGGCAGTGAAATCTCAGGGCTTATTTAAAAACAACAACAACGACAAAACACAGCTCTCTAAATTAGATGTAGGCAAAACACATTCTTGGCTCTTCTCTGTCCCCCTTTCTCAATCTGGGAACCCAAAATGATTCTTTGCATTCTTGCTCTGATGCCATGAAGAGTTCCATGGCTATAAACTTTTTATTTCTTTAATCACACCCTATCAGCCTGTGCTTTCTCTCCTCGTGGGGCATGGACTAGATGGCCTTGGATAAAAACATTGAACAAAAATGACCATGGGTGACAGTGAATTATATGCTTCTTCACTGGTAACATAGTTGCCTTTTCATAAGGCTCACTAGAGCCTAAATCTAGAGGATTGGAGCATGGAGTCTTCAGGATTCTCTAGGAAGGTAAACGGGGAAAATTGTTGGTCACTGAGCGTTCCAATCGCAGACCATTTTGCATGTTGTTGTCCTGCTCAAATTCCTTAGCCTGGTAGGCAGGGTCCTTAGATATTTTCTCCTTGTTTTCTTCTTCAGCTTTATCTCTTGCTTCACTGTCCCTCCAATGTGATACTAAAATCATACAGTAGAAGGTCTTGCCATTTCCCCAAATATGTCAGGCTTTCTCCCCCACAAAGCTCTGTACACCATGATTCCCTGCCTTGAACACTCTGTACCTATCCCTACTCCCTTTATTTGGCTACTCCTACTTATAATGCTGTCATCGTCTTATAAACTGCATCTTCTTGGAAGTGGTTCTGTTCCCAAGCCCAAGTTTGATGCTCCCTCTTCAAGCTCCCATGGCACCCTGTCATTACCCTTACTGGATTTAAATTGCCTGTTTATTTGCCTTCTCCCCAATCACATTATGTGGCAGCCATGGGGTTGCATCACTTTGATCTCCCTTCAAGAAAGAGCTTGCTATTTAACTGCAAGGAGTGCAGTTAGCTGACAGCCTCCAGCTGTTAATGCCTTCAGGATCTGCCCCAGCTTTCAAGCTGAGACCATGATCTTTTCCGGCAGCCCCAGCCAATGACTGAACATAATAGCAGCACTGGGGCCAACTCAGAGCTCCTTCAGTGGGAAAGCTCTGAGTTGGCCAACTTTGTCGATCTGCATGGTGGTCTGAGGTGCTCGCTGCCTCATCATACTACTTTCATCTTTCCTCTCACACGTCATGTCTGCTTTGGGGGCCGAAAATGTTCCCTCCGCAATCTCACCTCCTCACCCTCACTTTTATGATGTTGCTCTCCAATAAACCTCTTGCAGTCCTCAATTGATCACTGCATCTGTTTTCTGGAGAACCTAAGACAGATGATGAACTTTTTAAAGGGAAGGGCCATATTCTTATTCAAGTTGTATCTCCAGCTCCCGTAACAACTCACAATAGGGTCTCAGTAAATAATTTGGGAAGAATTGAATGAATGAGTGAATGAATGCTCAAGATAATGGTTAACTTTAAATGATATCTTGATCTTATGTAATTCACAAATCCCAGTAAACAGTCAAGAACATTTTGATTTTAAGACCCCAATTCATTTGTAAAATGCATTGTAGGAATGACATAACTGTGCCTTTTGAAGTGGACATTTTCCAACGATTGGATTAATGCTAAATATAAATTACCCCTTAAGAGAATCTCATGGTCTGCGGTAGTGGAGTATGAGTCATAATAGATATTTGTATTTGAATTACACAATAGCTATAAAATTATTATTTACTATCAAAATAGCAAATTTTAAGTAGTATGGCTTATGCCTGGACACCCTGTCTCAATGTTGATCTGTAAAATAAAATCCAAAAGCATTAAACATTTTTCAAAACCTGGACCCTCTTTACTTGGCACCTGGCACACTGCCATCTGTGTCCAGGAAGCAGCTCCCCCGTAGACTATGAACTGCTTGAGGACAGCATGCCAAAAGCACACCAGATGCTTCTTTGTATCTCATGCCTCCCACCCTAACCTAAAGTGAAGCTGAAACTCCAGTACTTTGGCCACCTGATGCAAAAAAACTGACTCACTGGAAAAGACCCTGATGCTGGGAAAGATTGAAGGCAGGAGGAGAAGGGGATGACAGAGGATGAGATGGTCGGCTGGCATCACTGACTCCATGGACATGAGTTTGAGCAAGCTCTGGGAGTTGGTGATGGACAGGGAAACCTGGAATGCTGCAGTCCATGGGGTCGCAAAAGTCGGACATGACTGAGCGACTGAACAGAATTGACCCTAACTTAACCCCCAGCATCTGTAGGAGACGCTTTGTATTGGAAAGCAGTGCATTTCAAATGAAATGCAAGCTTCATCTCTTACTAATTTTGACCTTCATCATCTAAAACTCTTCCTTATTTTCCATCTTATAAGAATTAGTAGTGAGATTTGGAGATCCTGTTTCCTCTCTTCTGCTTTCTCTCTCTGCTCTCTCTCTGCCTCTCTCTTCTTTAGTCACCCTTTCCTCTTCTGATTTTTCCTCCCTCTCTCCCTTTCTTCCCCTCCCCCTTCCTTCTTTCCTTTCTTGTATTTTCCAAACATTTATTGCTGCTGCCGCTGCTGAGTTGCTTCAGTCGTGTCCGACTCTGTATCTACTATGGCAGATGCTTTGGTGGCAGCGGTGAATAAGGCAGACAAGGCTTATGTCCTTCTGGACCTTCGCAGTTGGGGGTGGAGATTATAAACAACAAGGAACTGGGTGAAGGAAGGTGGTGGGCCAGAAACTGCACCCTGCCCACCCCAAGACATCCATGTCAAATCCTTGGTGTCTGTGAATGTGACTTTGCTTGAGGGGGACAAAAGAAGGGGGTCTTTGCTGATGTGATTAGGCCCAGGATCTTGAAATGAAAAGACAGCTCTGCTTTATCTGATTGGGCCCTGAATGGACCCTGCCAACAGTCTGGAGATTATTCTGGCCTCTAGAACTGTGAGAACTCATTGCTGTTGTTTTCAGCCAGCAAGTTTGTGATAAATTTTTTTTATCAGCCATGGGAAACAAACATAAGGGGACATAAAGCTAGGGGCTCTAATCTAGGTCAGGGGATCTGGGAAATGTCTGTGCAGAGACCTTGGTCCTCCCATGCTTTCCTGCCTTCTGCCCACCTTGCACTTGAGGGTATTGTCTCCATTTCTGGACTTTACATCCTTTCCTCTCTGTTTGATCCAGTCTTGCCTTTCCCTTGTCCAGAAGGCTGGAGATGAATTCTTTTAGGTTTGCTTTAGACCCTCCTTGCTAATGATTCTTAGGTCTACACTCCACACTAGAAGAGCACCACTGACCTCCCTCAGCCTGGGTAGTGATAATGACAGAGAGGAGGAGGCAGCTAGGGCCCACTTTGCCAGCAGGTGCTACTTCCTAACATAGGACTCTGTGAATCACCAGCATAAAAGACCCAGATGAGCATCACAAAAGTGAAAGTGAAAGGCACTCAGTCTTGTCCGATTCTTTGTGACCCTATGAATTATATAGTCCATGGAATTCTCCAGGCCAGAATACTGGAGTGGGTAGCCTTTCCCTTCTCCAGGGGATCTTCCCAACTCCTGCATTGCAGGTGGATTCTTTACCATCTGAGCCACCAGGGAAGCCCAAGAATGCTGGAGTGGGTGGCCTATCCCTTCTCCAGTGGATCTTCCCGACCCAGGAATCAAACCGGGATCTCTTGAATTGTAGGCGGATTCTTTACCAGCTGAGCTATCAGGGAAGCCCTGGGCATCACAAAGTGAGAGTGAAGTCGTTCAGTTGTGTCTGACTCTGTGTGACACCATGGGCTGTAACCCACCAGTGTTCACCGTCCGTGGGATTTTCCAGGCAAGAATACTGGACTGGGTTGCCATTTCCTTCTCCAGGAGGTCTCCCTGACCCAGGGATTGAACCTGGGTCTCCCGCACTGCAGGCAGACACTTTACCGTCTGAGCCACCAGGGAAGTCCACCAGGGCAGTCCACCAGGGCATCGCAGGCACCACACTTTAATCGCACTTCAGATACCTTATTGATTGTATGGTCTTTGGCAAGGCATTTGGGTTATTCATGCTCGTTTCCTTATGTGTGAAGTGAGCATTTGGGATGGGTTCAACCCTAAAGTTCTCTTGTTTTGTGCCTGTGCTTAGTCATGTCCGACTCTTTGTGACCCCTCCTGCTGTAGCCTGCAAGGCTCCTCCGGCCATGGGATTTCCCAGGCAAGAGTACTGGAGTGGATTGCCATTTCCTCCTCCTGGGGATCTTCTTGACCCAGAGATTAAACCCGAGTCTCCTGCATTGTGGGCAGATTCTTTACCCACTGAGAAGTTCTCTTCTAGCTTTAAAAAGAATCCTCATTTCAGAGTCAAAGATTTTTCACTTTTGTGGAAAAATATTTTATGCAAATTGACTTGGGATCCTATATAACTAACTTTGTAAATAAGTTCTGCAACACACATTATCTGAAAGGAAGGCGATCTGAACACTCAGGTACCATGTGCCTGTTGTCTTTTCCCAGCCCGGGTAATTCCCCATATCAGACACACAGGTAATCACTGATCTTGACTGTTCTCGCAAAACACACAACTCAAGTCAACCTTTGAGAATTAATTTTTTTTAAGTGTCCTGTGTTTCACAGTGTCATGTCCAGGGGTAAACTTAAGCAAGTAGGATAAGGTAAATTATTCAACCGAAAGAGGTTCTCTGTCATACTTCCTTAATAAGATTGACAATTAACAGGTGCTGGGCCATGCCTGTGTTGGATTATTCATCATTCAAACAAATCTCTGGATCTGTGCTCTAGGCAGACTGGACTGAAACATGCCTGCTCTTCACTCACTCTCCTCTCTCTCGGCTCTCCCCTGCAAACTAGATGACCCTGGATAATATTAATTACTTCAGTTCAGTCCCTCAGTTGTGTCCAACTCTTTGCAACCCCACGGACTACAGCACGCCAGGCCTCCCTGTCCATCACCCACTCCTGGAGTTTACTCAAACTCATGTCTATTGAGTCAGTGATGCCATCCAGCCATCTCATCCTCTGTTGTCTCCTCCTTGTCCTGCCTTCAATCTTTCCCAGCATCAGGGTCTTTTCAAGTGAGTCAGTTCTTTGCATCAGGTGGCCAAAGTATTGGAGTTTCAACTTCAGCATCAGTCCTTCCAATGAATATTTGGGACTGATTTCCTTTAGGATGGACTGGTTGGGTCAGTTATATACATCAATAGATAATTTCATCCGTAGCCTACTTCTTTGCCTGACACTGCAGAATCAGAAATGCACAAGACATGAGTGGTCCATGCCATCAAGGAGCTTACCTGTGCAAAGACAGCCAAACACTCATGTCAGCAGTAAGAACTTATATAGGAGTACTTGAATTTGTTGTAGAAACAAAGAGCAGGAAGCAGACACTGTGGTCTGAAATCTAGTCCATGAATATAAGTCATCCATAGGGATCCTAGAGTCTAGCACAATTTATCCAATAAAGCAAGAGCCCAGTAGATGTGAATTGAATGGATAAATGTAATAAATGTATGGTTGAAAGTGGGTAAGGGTCGTCAGGAGGTTTCCAGAAGGGAAACTTGAGTTAGGATGTAAAGGATTGAGAGACATGAGATGACATAAGACAAGAGGAAACTTCTAGAGGAATATAAGCAACGTTGCCAAAATAGACTCTGCCTAGAAATAAAAGGAGGATTTGAATGGAGAATTAATGCTGAGGTTGATTCTCTAAAGGTTAATGCCATTTCAGTCCATGGTTTATACATTGTTGAACAGTCAGAGGCTGCTTCTAGCATTTGTTAATTTTGGCAGCAGAAACGAGAAATCCAAGGACCTGGGAGAGAGGCATGGCCTCCCTCTGCAGCTGACCTGCAAACACTTTCCTAAGCAGATGCCAAGGTTTTCATGTGCTTCTAAAACTTCCAAGTGTACAGTGAGAATCATATGTACAGTTGGGACTTCCCTAGTGGCTCAGTGAATAAAAAATCTGCCTGCAGTGCAGAGACCTGGGTTCAATCCTTGGGTTAGGAAAATCCCCTGGAGAAAGAAATGGCAACCCACTCCAGTACCCTTGCCTGGGAAATCCCATGGGCAGAGGCGCCTGGTTGGCTACAGTCCATGGGGTCACAAAAGTCAGTCATGACTTAGCAAATAAACCACCAAAACCACTGCCGCAAGATTTGTGTGGCTACCGGCAGCTGAGCCTAAAGAGCTGTTGCTTCATGGTAAGACAAGCTGAGGTGTTGTCCTAGGACATATGCCGTTGAGAATTGTCCCAGGGACAGGATATTTCCTCCAAGTTTCCAGAAACCAGTCGCAAAGGATGACCAGGATTCTTCCTCAACCTCCTTTATTCTTCTCTGTGGGCTTGTTTCTCTACATCTGAATGTCTCTCTGGTCTTTCTTTCTTGCTCACATCCTTAATAGTTGTCATGGAGTCAGGTGGCTTAGCAGAGATAAATTAACTGTGATGATGCTCCACTTAGGATCCATATGGTTTCTATTACCCAGTGAATCAGAACTAACATTCTGACTTTGTATATAAAAACCATTCACCAAGGTTCTTTGGACCTCATTCCTGTCCCTTTAACCTACATCTCAGTTTCTGCACTTGTATTTTTGCATCATGGAAAGTTCAATATCAGACTGTTGGAAGGCAGTTTGGTGTATAGAATATTGACTTCAAAACTGACAACCTTGGCTTGAGACTAGATTCTGTCACAAATGAGCTCTCTGGCCCTCCCCATGCCTAAACTTCATTTTCCAAAACCATGGCCAAAAAGGAACAACAGTACTTAACCTGTTACCCTCCCAGGATCATGGAGAAGAACCTAGTAGGATAGTGCATGTGACAGCCTTTGTAGAATGTAAGGCACATAAATATGTTAAAAAGTTGTTTTTCTTTTTGAGTCTTCTCTAAGCATATGGCAGTCTCAAATTGCTATTTCTGTTCCATTATACAAATAGCTATTGAAATCCCAAGACTTCATAAAACCTGAGTCAGGTGAGTGTTGACAATGTCTGTTGAATTTCACAATCTCTTAGAATTTGATTCTATGGCTTCCTATCTTTTATGCCAATATCTAAATTTATTCTTGCCCCTGTGGCAAACACTGGTGTGCTCAGTTATATCTGATGAATTAATATATGAGTGACTCATTGTCTACTAGCCAGGATAGTCTAGGCTATGCTTCAATAACAGAAAAGGTGTGAAACCTCAGTAAGTTAATCTCATAGAACTTTATTTCTCACTCATGTAAAATCTGATGCAGACCAGTGAGGCTGGGGGAGGTCTCCAGAGACTCAGACGGTCAGAGTTTTTTCTGCACTGGAGTCAAGACTTGGTTTCCAAGATTGCCACAGGGAAGGAAATGAAAAATGGAGAAAGCTCAGAACTTTTAATTGCCCTGACTTTGACATGACAGGTGTCTTTTCCACTCACAGCCTATTTTGTTGTTGTTGTTGAGTGGCCAAGTCATGTCCAACTCTTTGCAACCCCATGGACTGCAGCATGCCAGGCTTCCCTGTCCTTCACCATCTCCCAGAGTTTGCTCAAACTCGTGTCCATTGAGTCGGTGATGCCATCCAACCATCTCATCCTCTGTCATCCCCTTCTCCTCCTACCTTCAATCTTTCACAGCATCAGGGTCTTTTCAAATGAGTCAGCTCTTTGCATCAGGTGGCCACAGCCTATTGGCCAGAACTAATTATAGAGACCAACCAGACTGCAAAAGAGGCTACAGAATGCAGGGGAGCAAATGCTGAGTGCCAGACTATTTGCCGAGTGCTAACTTCTCTGCCTGTGAAGAGCTGGCTCATTGGAAAAGATCCTGATCTGGGAAAGATTGAGAGCAGGAGGAGAAGAGGACAACAGAGGAAGAGATAGTTAGATGGCATCACTGACTCGATGGACATGAATTTAAGCAAGCTCTGGGAGTTGATGATGGACAGGGAAACATGGAATGCTGCAGTTCATGGGGTCGCAAAGAGTTGGATATGAGTTAGCGACTAAACAACAACTTCTCTGCAGCACAACATGGCCCTCCATCTCAGCAAGGGTCTTGCCTATTACATTCCAAGTACTGTCCCAGCGCAGGGAAACGGAGCAATATGTCGGGCAGACAAATTCCCTGATTTGGGGAGGATATGTTGAGGTGAAAGGCTGCACTCTGACGTTACAGTACATTGTTCTGTCTGTACTCCCACTTCAGTTATTGTTTATCCCTGTACTTTACGTGTGTCTTTTTCGAGGGTGTCCAAGTTTTTGGAAGAATAGAACCAGGTCTATTCTGATCACTCTGTGCTCCTCCCTGGAGAAATGACACTGACTTGTCTTGCTTCAGCTCATGTCTGCTGGTCAGGAGGGTCAGAAGCCCCTGTGGTTTCAGCTGGAAGGAGGGAAGGAAAGCTTGGAGGCAGCGCCTTCCAGCTGGCCTTGTTTAGATTGGCACCGTCTCTGTAAGCAACCATGACTCCAGAGCTGCTGGAAAATGTGCTTATCACCCTAGGGGGCTGAGCAGGAAGGGGAAGGTCCCAGCTGATAGAACTTGAAAGAGAGCTGATGGAAAACTGGCTTCAGCCTTTTGGTGGATAAGCAGGAGGAAGATGTGGGGCTCAGCCTCGGGGAATGAGCAAACTGTGATATTATTTTCACAATCATAGCCAGAGAGAAAGGAAAACTACTGTTAGTTTTCATTGGCTGAATGGAAGAAATACACAGTTATGTTTCCTTTCTCAGCTAGTTCCTTGTGACAGTCCTTCCCTTCCATCACTGGAGTTCCCTTCAGCTTAAAGAAAATATTTTTTTCCTTATCGGCCAAAACCCTGGCACCAGTGTCTAGGTCGACTTCACCCAACCTGACTTGTTCCTCTAATGCAGACTGGCATTTCTTGATTCTCTACACTGCACTTGATAGTTGGGCTAGATATTGTCAGCATCCATGTCTACCACCTCTGTCTCCAGTTCACCTTCTGTCACATGGGCAGAAAGCTAAAGGGCTTCCCTGGTGGCTCAGAGGTTAAAGCGTCTGCCTGCAATGCGGGAGACCCGGGTTTGAGCCCTGGATCGGGAAGATCCCTGCAGAAGGAAATGGCAACCTGCTCCAGTATTCTTGCCTGGAGAATCCCATGGATGGAGGAGCCTGGTAGGCTACAGTCCACGGGGTTGCAAAGAGTCGGACACAACTGAGCGACTTCACTTCACATTCCCCAGTCTGTCCTTGCTGTTAAGTCTAGGTGCAATGGAGGATTCCTCCAGGAGATGTCCTTTCATGACATTAGAAAGTGGAAGGGAGAAGTACCATCCTCTCCAGGGCTGGCACTGGTTGATGCACACGATCATCACATGGGAGCTTGTGCAGTGACCAGGGAAGCTGGTCTGGGAATGAGATTTGAGGCTGTGGAGTGGCTGGGATGTGAGCATGCTCTTCTGCAGCTTCTGAATTGGAGGTGAAAGCTGCAAGAGAAGCTTTGAGGCCTAGAGGTGGCCCCTGTTTCAAGTTCCTGCCTGTCTTCCTGCAATTTTGAAACCACTTTCCTCACTGCTTTAAGTCCTACTCTGCTTGAAATATCTAGAATGGTTACTAGTCCTTGTGCTTATTTTCTGACCCCCATGGTGTGGCTATACACTGTTTCACTTGGATGTTCGCTGACTACACCTGGTCCAAGTCACTCACTTGCCATTGCGTAATCAGGAAACACACTCTAAGATCCATGTTCTTATCCCTACTCCAGGCTGCCTCCTTCCTTATCATTTAAGGCTCAAATCAAGTTTGACCTCCATCCTCACCCTATTCCTGATTCCTCCATTCCAAGCAGATGTCTGTCCCATACCTCTTCATGTTGATTCATTCTGCCTAATATTGACACTTAATTTTCCTCTCTAATCTTCACTTCACAAAATGAAAAAAAGCTCCACATATACATACATTTTACATATGTAAAAAAATATATATACACATTCTTTTTTTTTTTCAGTGAGCTTTCTTTTTATTATTTTTTTATTTTGCTTTACAATACTGTATTGGTTTTGCCATACACTGACATGAATCCGCCACGGGTGTACATGAGTTCCCAATCCTGAACCCCCCTCCCACTTCCCACCCCATATCATCTCTCTGGATCATCCCCATGCACCAGCCCCAAGCATCCTGTATCCTGTGTCGATTTATCACAGGATACTGGATATAGTTCCTTGTGCTCTACAGTGGGATCTTGTTGTTTATTCATTCTATACATAATAGTTTGTATCCACCAATCCTAAACTCCCCGTCCATCCCTTCCCCATCACCCGTAGCAACAAGTCTGTCTTCTATGTGTGTCTTTCTGCTTCATGAGTTTGTGTCATATTTAGATTCTGCACATAAGATTCCACACATGATATTACATGGTGTTTGTCTTTCTGACTACTTCAGTGTGAAAATCCCTAGGTCCATCTATGTTACTGCAAGGGCACTGGTTCCTTCCTTTTTATGGCTGAGTGATATTCCGTTGAATACAGGCACCACGTCTTTATCCGTTGCTCTGCTGATGGGTGTTCAGGTTGCTTCCATGCCCTGGCTGTTGTGCATAGTGCCGCAAAGCACACTGGGGTGCATGTGTCTTTTTGAATTATAATTTTGTCTGGATATACACCCAGGAGTGGGATTGCTGGATCGCATGAATCTCCAGTTTTAAATTTTTGAGGCATTTCCATACTGTTCTCTATAGTGGCTGTACCAGTTTACATGCCCACCAACAGTAGGCACCTACAGTGTAGGTGGGTTCCCTTTTCACCACACCCTCTCCAGCATTTGTTATTTGTAGGCTTTTTAATGATGGCCATTCTGATCAGTGTAAGTCTTGATGTTGTTTTAATTCCCTCCGGTACATTCTTTGTATTTGTTGGAGGGCCCTGTGCTAACTTGTAGAGCGTAAGGACACAGCACTCTTCTTCAGTTTAAGCTGATACTGCTCCTACTGAATGCATAACCCAGTGTCTGTAGCGCAGTGACAAGCACTAGTGGGAAATGGGGGTGCACATTCTAGTGGAGGAAGAACCCCTATTACCAAAGAAATGGACAGAGAAGAGCAGGCAGAAAGAAACTGCCTTGGAATTTGTCCAAACAGGAAGCCCTGGGTTGTCTTCTTTGCCAACTTGATCACAGTTTTATTCTAAATTTCACATCTCAGGTCTCCTGCCATTATTTCACAGCAGACATCAAAGTGACTCCCCCTCCCCCAATTTACATAGCTGCAGCTGGGCTAGGAACCCAGCTCCAGGAGCGAAGATACCAGCTGTGCCTCCTACCAGGTTTTCTCAAGGGGAAACTTCGAAGTCATTTTCAAAGGTTAAAGGAAACTTTAACCAGTCTGGAAGCTGCTGGAAATATCCAACACGTACTTGATTTCTTTCCAGTCTAAGGAGAAAGCCTAAAGGATGGAGAGGCTATAGCTCATTGGTTAGAGAACACCAGGGAAATCAGAACTCAGTGGTGAATATCTGGTTTTGCAACTGGAAAAGTTCTCTTGGTGGTGAAGTTCCATCTTCCCCTTAGAGTCCCCTTGCGACTTTCCCACTAGATCTCATTCTGTGGTTTTGGTACTGGTTCCAGCCTTTCATGAGAATTGATGGGAGCATCAACACTCTGAAACCAGCTTCAGAGTGGCAAGATTGGGCAGGTGAACACAGGTTGTGGGGAGTGGGAGGGAAAGGAAGGAGGGAGGTATTCTGTAGGAGGCGAGGGGGAAGAAAGCGTGAGGGTTCTGAGAACACAAAGAGGAAGAAAGTAGATACAAACAACTTTTCTCCAAAGGAAAGAAAGATCTTTGTCTAAGCCCCTTCAAGATGGAACCTGGGGCTTCCCTCGCGGTCCAGTGGTTAGGACTCCTCCTTGTAGTGCAGGGTCACCTGGTGCAGGAAGATCCCACGTGCCACGAAGCAACTGAGCACGTGCAGCTCCTAAGCCCGCAAGCCCTAGAGCCTGTGCTCTGCAACAAGAGAGGCCCCCACAACGAGAAGCCCCGTGCACTGCAACTAGAGAAAGCCTGCGGGCAGCTACGGAGACCCAGTGCAGCCAGAAGAATTGTTAGCTGAAAATTATTTTTAAAAAGATCCAACCTGATAAACTCTTGTGATACTGTTTGGATCTCTCACTTTGTACAGACCAACTGGCAGATCCTGTAGGACTGCTTGTCATTTGTGCCAGTGCACACCTGATTTCACGATTAGACCGCCAGGTCCTCCAGTCATACCTGTGTGGTCTGTGGACCAGCAGCACTGTCACTAGGGAGCTTGTTAGAAATGCAGACTCTTGGGCCCCACTCTATAGACATGCTGAATTGGAATCTGCATTTTAACAAGATCTCTGTATGATTCGTGTGTCCCATAAAGATTGAGAGGGAGAAACAACTCCAGAAACAAATGAGGAAAAGAGCGACAGTGAGGGGGTGAGCTTACTCTCTGGAGGCTGGTATATAGGAGTGTGTACTTGCCAGAGGCTCTATTCTTTAACATATGGATGGAGGACCAATAAATAAGCTAGGAGTAGACTGGTTTTCCTAGCACACCAGGAAAACGTGGTTGTCCTCTGAGCCAGTGGGCCTCAGTTTAGTGTATATCAAAATCACCTGGAAAACTTGTTAAGCCATAGATTGCTGTGTCCCCTCTCTCTCAGGCTTCTGATTCAGTAGGTCTAGGGTGGGCCTGGGAATCTGCGTGGACATCCAGTTCCTAGGTGATGCTGATGGTGCTGATCTGGGACAACGCTTTGAGAACCATGTCCCCAAGCAATAAAGGTATTCAGATCAAAAGAATCTCCCTTCTACAGATTGTTTGGAATCATCATGGTCTCCAATCCCACACTGAATTTGCCACGGGAGACCAGACCACTTTACAGTTACTTCCAGAAAGAGGCCCTCGTGGGAAAGCCTTGATGCATTTCGACCAGCTGTGTTGGGCTGGGAGCTAATTAGGAGGAAAGCTCGGATGGTCCTGCTTTCCCAGCCGTGTTATCCAGCAAACCCGGAGACGGTGCCCTGGTAAAGAAAATTACAGCGATGAAACTGGAAGCTTCCATTTCATTGAGGGAAGGTTTTGTCTTTTCTTTACAGGAGAAAGCTAACATTTCCCATCTCTCCCTTCACCAGAAGTAGGCAAGCATAAAACCAAAGTCAATTTCTTACAATTTAAATAGCCTCAGTACCAACCAATTATATTCCTGGACATGAGAAACAGCTGTTGTAACATTAGAGCTCCAACAGTTTCATCTCAGCTATTTAAAGGGATAAAAGAGCCAATATTTTCATTCCCTTGTGATATTATCAAGACATGATAAACAACAAAGACTGTAGTATTAATTACATTAATTTGGAGAGGAGAGAGACCACTTTAATTGCTCCAAGCTGGAGCATAATTTTTTATGGGACAACCTTTCCATAAATTCACATTAGAAAAGGTATTTTGTCTTTATCAGCAGCAAAATTTCTGGAGGCAAAAAATGACCACCCCGTTTTAAGATGGATTCTATGGGGAAAAAAACATTCTCATTGTTTCCTTGTGTCAGTCACTGAACCCTGACTTGTTGAGCTATTTAAGAGAAATAAGCACAGGGAAGGCATTTGTCTTGATATAATTTGTGATCTATAAAAGGAAGTAGGACTGATAGCTAGATTTAAATGCTTTCTCCTATGCAGGATGGATTTAGACTGTGTCACCTCCCTCTCAGGGTCAGGAAGACCAAATGAATAATGTACATCAAAATGCTTTGTAAACTAGAACATCGTACAAAAGTCAAAAGGGAAAAATCCTTTATCAAGTGCTTTCTACATGGGGCATGGAGCTGGGTCTTGACTTCTAGGACCCTATTTTAATATTCATAAGAAATCTTAGGAAGAAAAATAACATTAGAAAATGAGAGAATGTAATAAGTAGGTGATGAAAATGCCAAGTTTGTCAATGTGGAAATTCTTTAGATAAAATGATATAGTTCTGATTAATTAATGTGATATATACAATACTATTCATGGCTACATAATCTGTCACCCCAAAACACATAACAAATGCATACTGACCAATGTGCAGTCATGCTCAGTTGTGTCTGACTCTTTGTGACCCCGTAGAATGTAAGATATCAGGTTCCTCTGTCCATGGAATTGTCCAGGCAAGCATTCTGAAGTGGGTTGCCATTTCCTCCTCCAGGGGATCTTCCCTACCTAAGGATCAAACCCAAGTTTCCTGTGTTGGCATGTGGATTCATTACCACTGAGCCATCGGGGAAGCCATATACTCACCACTATCTGGTCACATTATGAAATCACCCACACGTTAATTATAGTTTTGGTAATGAAAATACATGTAAGTAAATCTACCCACGAAAAGCTCCTAAGATTAATAACATTTGGCTCCAGTGGTGGTGACGGAAGAGGAGAATTTAGGCTGGTTCCAGAAAGAAGTCCAATGAGCTGCTGAATGTAGCAAGTATTGCTCTGGCTTTGGAACAGGCATTTGTAATTCAGGTCTTAGAGGATGCCATCCAGGTTTCTGGAAGTACATGTTTTAGAAACGCTCTGTGAACCCTGCTAACAGGGTCATATTTTCCAGGTTCCCCTGCCATGGCCTCCAGAGTTAGTATGGAGCAGTGTGAGGAATGGGTCTTCAATCCTCTTAATGTTCTGAAAACGCTAGTTGAGGACAGGAGCAATTCACACACAACTAATATCACACTAAAGAAGAGACTCAAAGAAATGAGAAGTACACTCTAGGATTGTGCATTCCCCAGTTGCTGGCACCAGGGGCACTGCTGTATACGGGAAGCCCTCACTGAAGGATGAAAAAACTCTGAGTACTGCAACATTCTGAACCATGTACCCCTTTTTATGTAGATATATCTTTGTAAGTTAAATGTCCAATAGGGGATTGCTTAAGCAAAATGTGGAATAACTGTATAACCAAAAAAAAACCACGCAGTAGAACTGTGTAAGTCAATATGGAATAAGCCAATATGTGTGAAGTATATTGCAGGAGAGAATTTCAATTGCAAAATAGTGTTGTTCAGTATGATCTCACTTTTCTCTAAAAATGTGTTAATATGAATAGGAAAATGTTAGAAGTTTATGTATATGGAAGTTTTAACACTGGTTGTCACTTGATAATGGGATTTCAGGTCATTTTTATCACCTCTTCACTTATCTACACTTTTAGTATTTTCTACAATAATATGTGTGTAGAATAATATATATATATATATATATAGTTTTGTAATGCTCCAGAGAGACAGTCATATGACTATCATCCACATTTTTTTGGAGTTTGTTGTTAACCCACTTTTAAAAGCTTAATTTTCATAAACACATAAACACCTGCAAAGAAACAACCTGTGGCCTAGCCAATATCCCATCTTTTTGTCTTGCTGCTGTTGCTGCTAAGTCGCTTCTGTTGTGTCCGACTCTGTGCGACCCCATAGAAGGCAGCCAACCAGGCTCCCCGTCCCTGGGATTTGCCAGGCAAGAGGACTGGAGTGAGGTGCCACTGCCTTCTCCAATGCATGAAAGTGAAAAGTGAAAGGGAAGTCGCTCAGTCGTGTCCCACTCCCAGCGACCCCATGGACTGCAGCCCACCAGGCTCCCCCGTCCATGGACTGGAGTGGGTGCCCCTGCCTTCTCCGACACACTCCAAATATTGTCTGTCTATTGAGCAGTGACTTGCTAGGAAAAGTAGGCTCAGCCCTGATAGATTATTCTTAATCTAAGCCACAGTGGTGGTTAATTTTGTGTCGACTCGGCCATGGGGTGCCCAGATATTTGGTTAAACTGAATGTGTCTATGAGGGTGTTTCTGGATGAGATTTAACAGTTGATTCAGTTGATTTAGTGAAGCAGATTGCCCCCCTCAGTGTGGATGATGGGCTTCATCCAATCCAGTAGCCTGCCTAGATTAAGAAAATCTTCCCTTTCCTGAGTGTTTTAGAGCTGGGACATCAGTGTTCTGTTTTTAACTCACGCTTGTGCTGAAACTGGACCTTATACCATCAGTTCTCCTGAACCTGAGCCTCCAGCTTGCTGACTGTGGAGCTTGGGATTTGTCAGCTTCCATCGGCACATGAACCAATACCTTATAATAAATCTCTTTATATAAAAAATTTATAAATACTTATAATTATATCACACAGATGTATACATATAAATATATTTTTTCCTCTACTGATTCCCTTTCTCTGGAGAACCAGACTAATGCAGTCGGTCATGGTCATTGCATTCTCTTTTGCTGGTGATTTATAGCATTGACTCACTTCTGGTCAATGAAATGTAAACAGATGCTGGGGAAGGGGTGTTCTGCGGCACTTTTCCTCTTTAATTAGGAGAGTGGCATGGCCAAAAGCTGGTGTGGCTCCTCTTTCTTCCTGCTTTTGGTTGGCTTATGTGAGGACAAATGCCTAGAGCTGGTGTAGCCATGTGTTAGTCAGTCGTGTCCAGCTCTTTGTGACCCCATGGACTGTAGCCCGCCATGTTCCTCTGTCCATGGAATTCTCTAGGCAAGAATGCTGGAGGGGGTAGTCATTCTCTTCTCCAGGGGATCTTCCCGACCCAGGGATTGAACCTGAGTATGGAATAAGCCAATATGTGTGAAGTATATTGCAGGAGAGAATTTCAATTGCAAAATAGTGTTGTTCAGTATGATCTCACTTTTCTCTAAAAATGTGTTAATATGAATAGGAAAATGTTAGAAGTTTATGTATATGGAAGTTTTAACACTGGTTGTCACTTGATAATGGGATTTCAGGTCATTTTTATCACCTCTTCACTTATCTACACTTTTAGTATTTTCTACAATAATATGTGTGTAGAATAATATATATATATATATATATAGTTTTGTAATGCTCCAGAGAGACAGTCATATGACTATCATCCACATTTTTTTGGAGTTTGTTGTTAACCCACTTTTAAAAGCTTAATTTTCATAAACACATAAACACCTGCAAAGAAACAACCTGTGGCCTAGCCAATATCCCATCTTTTTGTCTTGCTGCTGTTGCTGCTAAGTCGCTTCTGTTGTGTCCGACTCTGTGCGACCCCATAGAAGGCAGCCAACCAGGCTCCCCGTCCCTGGGATTTGCCAGGCAAGAGGACTGGAGTGAGGTGCCACTGCCTTCTCCAATGCATGAAAGTGAAAAGTGAAAGGGAAGTCGCTCAGTCGTGTCCCACTCCCAGCGACCCCATGGACTGCAGCCCACCAGGCTCCCCCGTCCATGGACTGGAGTGGGTGCCCCTGCCTTCTCCGACACACTCCAAATATTGTCTGTCTATTGAGCAGTGACTTGCTAGGAAAAGTAGGCTCAGCCCTGATAGATTATTCTTAATCTAAGCCACAGTGGTGGTTAATTTTGTGTCGACTCGGCCATGGGGTGCCCAGATATTTGGTTAAACTGAATGTGTCTATGAGGGTGTTTCTGGATGAGATTTAACAGTTGATTCAGTTGATTTAGTGAAGCAGATTGCCCCCCTCAGTGTGGATGATGGGCTTCATCCAATCCAGTAGCCTGCCTAGATTAAGAAAATCTTCCCTTTCCTGAGTGTTTTAGAGCTGGGACATCAGTGTTCTGTTTTTAACTCACGCTTGTGCTGAAACTGGACCTTATACCATCAGTTCTCCTGAACCTGAGCCTCCAGCTTGCTGACTGTGGAGCTTGGGATTTGTCAGCTTCCATCGGCACATGAACCAATACCTTATAATAAATCTCTTTATATAAAAAATTTATAAATACTTATAATTATATCACACAGATGTATACATATAAATATATTTTTTCCTCTACTGATTCCCTTTCTCTGGAGAACCAGACTAATGCAGTCGGTCATGGTCATTGCATTCTCTTTTGCTGGTGATTTATAGCATTGACTCACTTCTGGTCAATGAAATGTAAACAGATGCTGGGGAAGGGGTGTTCTGCGGCACTTTTCCTCTTTAATTAGGAGAGTGGCATGGCCAAAAGCTGGTGTGGCTCCTCTTTCTTCCTGCTTTTGGTTGGCTTATGTGAGGACAAATGCCTAGAGCTGGTGTAGCCATGTGTTAGTCAGTCGTGTCCAGCTCTTTGTGACCCCATGGACTGTAGCCCGCCATGTTCCTCTGTCCATGGAATTCTCTAGGCAAGAATGCTGGAGGGGGTAGTCATTCTCTTCTCCAGGGGATCTTCCCGACCCAGGGATTGAACCTGAGTCTTGTGCATTGCAGGCAGATTCTTTACCATCTGAGCCACCAGGTGTAGCCATATTATAGCATTATTGCCGACGTTACTGATAGAAAAGTAGATGGAAAAATGGGAACCCTGAGTTCTTTTTTAAAATTGAGTTATAATTAACATACAGCGTTATAATCCTTTCAGGTACTCAACATAGTGATTGAATATTTTTATACGTTATGAAATGATCACCACAATACAGGTTGTATTCCACGTGTGTATGTTATATCCCCACAACTTCTTTATTTTTATTAACGGTGACTCCATACCTCTTAATCTCCTTTGCCTCTGTCATCTGCCACCCCCCCTTCCCTCCCCTGTGGCAACTACCAGTTTGTTCTCTGTATCTATGAGTCTATTTTTGTTATGTTTTGTTTGTTTTGTTTTTACATTCCATGTGTAAGTGAAATCATATGTATTTACTTTTCTCTGACATTTTTCACTTGGCATGATGCCCTCCAGTTCCATCAACGTTGCTGCAAACAGCAAGATTTCGTTATTTTTATGACTGAGTAATATTTCATTTTATGTGTGTATGACTGTATATATAGTAACACACACGTACTGTCTTCTCTTGGTTTCTTTCCTTGTGGTTTGACGGATTCCTTTAGTATTAGCGGGCTTCCCAGGTGGCACTAGTGGTAAAGAACCTGCCTGCCAGTGCAGGAGATGGAAGGGATGAGGGTTCGAGCCCTGGGTTGGGAAGGTCCCCTGGAGAAGAGAATGGCAACGCGCTGCAGTATTCTTGCCTGGAGAAGCCTATGGGCTGAGGAGCCTAGGGGGATTGTTTTTCTTTGGGTGTGTGTGCTGTTGTGTCCAACTCTTTGTGACCCCATGGATTGTAGCCCTTCAGGCTCCTCTGTCCATGGGATTTCCCAGGTGAAAATACTGGAAAGTGGGTCACCATTTCCTCCTCCAGGAGATCTTCCTGACCCAGGGGTCAAACCTGCATTCCTGCTTTGGCAGGCAGATTCTTTACCATTGAGCCATGGATGAAGGCCTTTATTTTTTATGTATCCATTGTAAGTTTTGGTTTGTGGTTACCATGAGGTTCTTCTATGGCAACCTGTATGTGTATAGTCTTTAATTTTAAGCTAGGAATTGCTTGAGTTTGAAGACATTTTAAAAGCACTATATTTTCACTCCTCCTCCCAATGTTTCACATTTTAAATATCATACTTTATATTTTGTGTACCCCTTAATTACTCACTGTAGTTATAGTTGACTATACTGCTTTTGTCTTTTGACCTTCATTGTAGGTTTTTAAGAAGCTGATTCACTACTTTTGCTATTTGCCTTTACCAGCATGATTTTTCCTTTTATATGTTCTCTTATTTAGTTATGGCCTTTTTACTCTACTAAAAGAAGACTCTCTAGCATTTCTTGGAGGGCCAGTTTAGTGGTGTTGAACTCCTTTAGTTTTTCTGTTTCTGGGGAACTCTTGATCTGTCTTTCAATTCTGAATGGTAACCTTGCCTGGTAGAGGACTTTAGGTTGTAAGACTTTTCCCTTTTAATACTTTAAATATGTCCTTCCACTCCCTCTGGCCTGTAAAGTTTCTGCTGAAAAATCAGCTGAAGCACCTATGGGGTTTCCTTTGCGTGTGATTGGTTGCTTTCCTCTTTCTGCCCCCTGGATTCTTACTGAAACTATTAACCTGCGTCACCAACCAAAGCCAATTTCTAGACCACCAGTTAAGTGAGAAGCTAAGGGAAAGACATTTTATTTAAAGCACTTTTGGGTTTGCCTGTGCTGTTTCTTATATCAGAAACTAGCCAAGGAACAAACCTAAGGACATAGTGGCGGAAGGAGAGGGACAAATTGAGAGAGGAGCATGGAGGCGTATACATTACCATATGTCAAATAGATAGCCCGTGGGAATCGGTTGTATGATGCAGGAAACTCAAACTGGTGCTCTGTGACAACTTCGAGGGGTGGGATGGGGTGGGAGGTTGGAGGGGGGTTCAAGACGGAGGTGACATATGTGTATCTGAGACTGATTCTTGTTGATGTATGGCAGAAACCAACACAATATTGTGAAGCAATTATCCTCCAATTAAAAGTAAATAAATTTAAAAAGAAACTAGCCAAAGAAAGAAAAAGTATAACCCCTTCCCCACTTTTATTATATTTTGTTAATCACTGTAAAAATGTGCTGTTTATAATCATTTCAGCCACAAAGTTAGAAACTTTAAAAGATAAATCATTGATTGTTTGCCTGTCGGTCCCTGGAGTAGCCCCTGCAGAAAGACAAATACCTAGAACGAGATCCCTTCTGCCAGTGACATTGTGCTCACATTGTGAGGGGCCAGACACATATCTGTAGTTGGAAGAGAAAGGGGAAGTGGAGAAAAGGCTCCCTTTTCTTTGATGAGTGATATCAATGCCACTGAATCACTCTCAGACTTCAGAATTCCTTGGGGAAGCAATCATTCCAGCTTTTAAAGGGTAAAACTGGTTTTCTCTGGCAACATGGTTTTGTAGTAAATTTCATCTCATCATGTCTCCAGCAAGGGAAACCTTTATTTTAAAAGGTTTAAAGTGGGAAACAGTTTATTGATGACACTGGCCATGAAGCCAGAAGAGGCACACAGGTACCCTCAGCCTTGGGTCTTGGCAGCTTGCCTCTAAGCCCTTCCCCCACAGGAGACTTGGGAAGGGGCCAAGAAGATGGCTGAGTTGCAAAACTTGATGTGGTCTGCTTGGCCATGGGGCCACTTCATTACTCTAGGGACATTCATTCTGGGACAGTTAATGACCACTCCATAGAGCCAAATGAATACTTGGGTGCAGTCTTGAAAACGAGACCTCAGTTCAGTTCAGTCGCTCAGTCGTGTCCAACTCTTTGTGACCCCATGATTTGCAGCACGCCAGGCCTCCCTGTCCATCACCAACTCCCGGAGTTCACTCAGACTCACGTCCATCGAGTCGGTGATGCCATCCAGCCATCTCATCCTCGGTCGTCCCCTTCTCCTCCTGCCCCCAATCCCTCCCAGCATCAGAGTCTTTTCCAATGAGTCAACTCTTTGAATGAGGTGGCCAAAGTACTGGAGTTTCAGCTTTAGCATCATTCCTTCCAAAGAACACCCAGAACTGATCTCCTTTAGAATGGACTGGTTGGATCTCTGACCTAGACAGTAGTAAATCTATTGAGAATAAGACTCAATGGGCTTAAAGAAATAAGACACCAATTCTAGATGTGTGTCTCCTTTCACTGATTATAAGCACTGAAAAGTGAATGAAAATCAACTTATCATAAAGAAAATCCCATCCTGCTAGTGGCCTGTATCATTTCAAAGATGATTTACCAGGCTGATGATTGATTTTCAAGATGTACTTGCTTCCAAACCTTTGACCTAAAATTTTTATTTTATCTTTCCAACCCTCTTGGTAAAATTACATTAAGTTAGGGATTCATTCACTCCTTCCCTCATTCATTCCACATGAATTTTATGCACACTTAACAGTGTGGCAGGTACTGTGCGAGGTGTGTAGGAAACAGAGGTGAAAAATAGATCATCCTTGTCCTTATGAAGTTAACAGTCCTTCTGAGACTTCTAGTGTCTCAATCAACAGATTCAAAACTGTAGAGACATGGAAAGGAATGCTTGACGCCAGATGAAATGATCAACTTCACACAGAGGGGATTCAGTAAAGGGAGCCTTTCATTCCATGTAGTTCTCTTCCACAGCTTTAGCAAGCCGGAATGATCCATTTTCAGATTTCAGTAAATTAGTTGGTCTTAAAGCAAGACTTGGTTTAAACCATATATCTACTCCATTTTATTTTAATTAGCTTTTCTTGAGAATATGGGTTTATCTATTAGCCATTCATTCAACAAAAGTTTATTGCACACAATTAGATGCTGGGTAGGTTGGAGAATTCTGGCTTTCAGTGTGAGTAAAGGAAAGAAAAGGTAAAGATTGGTCTGAAGGGAATAACAGAAATAATTGTGAGTCTAGGTCAAATCCATATTGGTGACTAAGAGAATGTTTAGGAGCCTGGGCCTCATACATTTAAAAAGCAATTTCCCACCTTAGATTAATAAGACCAACTGGTGCACATCAGTTTCTTTCCAATTAAAGGGAGGATCTCAGTGCTGCATTCAAATCAGTAACTGAACTTCCTCATAAAAACAGCTCAGTCAACATAATATTGCTTCCCTTGTGGTTCAGATGATTAAGCATCCTCCTACAATGCAGGAGACCTGGGTTTGATCCCTGGGTTGGGAAGATCCCCTGGAGGAGGAAATGGCAACCCACTCCAGTATTCTGGCCTGGAGAATCCCATGGACAGGGAAGCCTGGTGGGCTACAGTCCATGGGGTTGCAAAGCGCTGGACATGACTGAGCAACTGACACACCCACACAGGGCTTAATGGTAATGATTTGACTTAAGGCCCTACTCCTGCACACACACATATGCTGCACACACACATATGTAGTACATATGATACATGTATAGCTTTCTAGAAATTGATTTATTATTTAGACAAAAAGGACAGAGAGCACTAATACCATGGTGAGTATGAAAGTGAAAATGTCAGCCACTCAGTCCTGCTGCACTCTTTGCGACCCCATCTGTAGCCCACCAGGCTCTTCTGTCCATGGGACCCTCCAGGCAAGAATACTGGAGTGGGTTGCTATTTCCTTCTCCAGGGCATCCTCCCCACCCAGGGACTGAACCCCAGTCTCCCATGCTGCAAACAGACTCTTTGCCATCTGAGTCACTCGGGAAGCCCAGTACCATGATAACTTGCCCACATTTTAAAGATCCTTCTTCCCCGGCAATCTCAAGCCTGTTACTCTGAATTCCACCCTGAGAAACGCTTGGAAACAAGCCTGGAAGAAGAAGAGACCCAAAGAGCCAAGTGGCGTGTGGAGTGGGACTGGTAGAATGTGCCAGAAGCTCCTGGTGACAAGGGGACTTTGATTTGAAGGGTGTGGGGAAAAAAAAAAATGAGACAGCAACTGAATTATTCAGTCAGGTTGTTGGGCAGGAGTTAAGAGGTACACTGTGCTCGTGTAAGGAGTTTGTTTTTTGTTTTTTTTTTTAAAGAACACCCAAGTGGAGAACACGGAGATATAATTTTTTTTGACACACCAATGTACAACGAGAACATATATTTAGTAACATTCGCCTCCCTGCACCCTGAACAGCTGTTCAGCTCCAGCAAACACTCCTCCTTCCTGCTGGGGAAGGAGAAGCGTGCTGCACGAAGCTTCTGGAGTTGCCAGCAAGAGAGCGAGCTGGGGCCAGCCTTCCGGAGCCGCCCCTCCCTCTCCCCGCTACTAGGCAGCAGGGGGTCCAGTACCACCATGGTCGGCAAGGGGAAGATGATGCTCAGAGGGAAGACCAACCAGAAAGTCCTGTCTAACCGCAGCAGGAAGAGCACTTCAAGTTCAATCCTTCTCAAAACCAGGGGGCAGGAAAGAGAATCTCCTGAAATTAACCCCCCGCTTTGCTCCGTGAGGTTGTGAGTCACTGGGCAGGGTTAGGGGCCATCGGGGAACTATTCTGTATTGCCTAGAGGGTAGACTTACGGGAAGTGGAAGACAGGATGTATCAACCTGGGGTCAAGTCATGCTTTTCCAAGGAGTGACAGAGTGGACGTCTGGTTTTCTAGGTTCACAGTTACCTTCTTGACAGTTTTTGATAGGAGCCTCGGGTGTACAGGTGGTGGTCAGGATGGGCCAGGGTGGAGAAAGGCCCTGTGTAAATATAATACACGATCCAGTCGAGGATTGTTTCCTGGGTTTACTTCTTCCTCTTCTCTCTCTTTCCTCCCTCCTTTCCTTCTTTCCTTCCTTCCTTCTTCCACCCCTCCCTTCCTTCTGCTATAGTGTAGTGGTGTTACTCAAAGTGTGGTCCTCTACTGGCAGCATCATTGTCATCGTCACTTGAGAACTTGATAGAAATATAAGTTCTTGGGTCCCACCCCGTATTCCCACAGGAGGTAATCTCGAAGACTAGGCAGAAAGATGTCAGTTCCTAGATGAAGATATAGAAAGACATGGGGATGATCTTGGATATTCTTTGTCACTCACTCACTTGCTGTGAGGGAAGCCAGCTGCCGTATTTTAAACATCCTTTTGGGGAGGGCTCTGGGGCAAGAAACTAATATCTCAGGTTAACAACCAGTACTGACTGAAGGTCCACCAACAGCCTCGTGAGTGAGCAGAGAGCAGGATCTGCCTTAGTCAAGCCTTGAAATAGCATCAGCTCTCCCCGACACCCTGATTAGAGGAGACTTTGGAGTCTCTGAGCCAGAGAACCTGATTAAGCTGAGCCCAGACTGCTGATTCACAGAAACTGGAGATGATAAATATTTGTTGTTATAAGCCTCTAATCTTGGGGTAATTTGTTACACAGCAATAGATAACTAATAGAACTATTGAACTAAAAACTCTGCAAGCGGGGCCCTGGAATGTCTTCAAATCCTAGCTCAGCTCCATCCTAGCTGTAAGCGTGAGCAGCTTACTTAACCTCTCTGTGTCTTCATTTCTTCTGTAAACTGTTACTAACGATAGTATATACCTTTAGGTGGTGTAAAGCGGATTAGTTGAATTAATGTATTTAAAGCACTTAGTACATTGCCTGGCAACATCAAGTACAATACATTTAGTGGTGACTCATCAGCAAATATTTATAAGGCACTAACCAAGGGTGAGGCATAGTGCTAGATGCTGGAGTTACGAAGATGAATAAGACATAGGTTGACTTTTCCTGGGACACTCCCAGGAGGTAGGCATAGAAAAAATAAACGCAATGTAAAGTTAGAATGCTGGGCTTGGGCTTCTCACGTGGTCCAGAGGTTGTGAATCTTCTTTGCAATGCATGGGACACAGGTTTGATTCCTGGTCTGGGAAAATCCTACATGCCATGGAACAACTAAGTCTGCGAGCAACAGCAAAGACCCAGTACAGCCAAAAATAATTTAAAATAAATAAAAATGTTGGGCTTGATTCTGGAGCCCATCAGTGGATGGAGGGATTAAGGAGAAACCTGATAAATGGGGTACTTGGAGGGATATGGGCTTGATTGCCCCCAATGCCTTGTCTCAGTTTTTGTGAGTCTTTCCAGCTTCCTTTTTATATGGAGAACTGGCAAACCTATCATCACCAACAGCCTCCTTAGATAGCAGCTGCTTAAATGCAGGGCCTGGTGTCTTGTTCACAAGGCTGTCGCCACTCTGTCCTGTTTTCTGCTCCTAATAAGGCAGCCCAGTTCATCTGACCTTCGGGTGTCAGCATCTGCTCTTCTTTTGCTCTGAAAGCTTCCTACCCCACCTCCTTGCAACACAGGCTCCTTCTTAGCCTTTATGTCTCTGCTCACATGTCTCCCTGTCTCTGCTCTCACTGCCTGGTCACTCTTTTTAAATAATGCCTCCGTTTCAACACACTTTTCATGCCCTGAGCACCCCTAGAATCTGGCCCTTGCTTAATTGGCTTACTGATTTGTGAGTCTCCCTGAGTAGACTACACCGTCTCTCCCAGGTAACATTTGGTCTGTTGTATTCACATGGCCCATGCCCAGTGCCCTCCCTGGGACATAGTAGGCTTTCAATAAATATTTGTTATTGATGGATAAATGAATGAATGGACATGTCCCTTTGCAGCCACTGTAACACTTCAGCATGATTTGCTGAAATGCCAATCTTAATCACAAAGAGCATTAATTCAAATTCTGGAAGACAGAAGTGCTGAAGCACCAATTGTGAAACCAAGTCACTTTAATTCTAAGGGGTTGCTGGAGAGCCCGGAAGAGATGGAGAGCAGGAGGCCATTATACTATTAGGCATTTACTAAGCACCTCCTCCTAGGTGCTGGGTGCTCCATTAAATGTTCTATATGCATTACTTCATATACATCTGAAGTAGTTATTATCACTGGGGAGAGCAGAAGGGGAGACTGAGGCTTAGAGCCCGTAATTAGCTGGCCTCAAGTCGCAGCCGTTGTGATGCAGAAGTATCATGAGGGAACCCAGATGGTCAGTCTCTGAACCTCCTGGGTTTAGCCACTCAACTCTCCTGCCCCCAACGGAATGCAGCTCATTAGGTAAATATTTTGCACAGATGGAAGTGTACACAGCTGAACAGCTATATGACACCATAACCAGACCGGGAAATATCAGAAAGGTCTCTGATATCCACGAAATGACAGCCCTGCTGGTCATAGACCGGGGAAGGCAACGGCACCCCACCCCAGTACTGTTGCCTGGAAAATCCAATGGATGGAGTAGCCTGGTGGGCTGCAGTCCATGGGGTCGCTAACAGTCAGACAGACTGAGCGGCTTCACTTTCACTTTTCTCTTTCATGCATTGGAGAAGGAAATGGCAACCCACTCCAGTATTCTTGCCTGGAGAATCCCAGGGATGGGGGAGCCTGGTGGGCTGCCGTCTATGGGGTCACACAGAGTCGGACATGACTGAAGTGACTTAGCAGCAGCAGCTGGTCATAGACAGAGGTAGGTCATTCATGGGGGCCCTTCTCCTGCACCCGGGGGTGTGTTCAGAAGTCAGGCGGTCAGAACAGCCGCAGAGTGTCCCACTCCCTCCAACCGATGTGTTCTCTCTCCAAAACCGGTCTGATGGTCTCTTCCTAAGCCCCTAAAGGATTAGCATCATCCTCCCCAGGATGGCTTGTAATTTGCAGCCACTGGCAACTCCTGTTGCAAGGGATTCTAAGATCAGACAAGCCAAGGAGCAGGTGACAGGTCATATCTGAACTTAGATGGACAAGTTGTCAGGGTGAGAGGGACAATAACTGAGATGGGGGGCAGTTTTGCAAAGCATTGGGGCCTGTCTGCATTGCTCCTGGAGCAATCTTTGACCAGGGGTTCCTATTAACAACAAGCCTCCACAGGCCTCAAAGAACAAGAAAGGAGTCAGGCTTATCCAGTCTTAAACAGGACTAAAGTCTGCATTTTTCCTGTGTGATGAGGAATTATTGGGCCTTCAGTGAGAGCAGGCTCCTTCTTGGGTAGAAGAGAACAGTTAGGAAAAGTGAGAATGCTTCTGTAGGCAATTCCCTTCTCAAGGCTTAATTAAAGCCAGAATGTATATTTTTAGTCTGCTTTTGCATTTGTGACATTTAAATATTCAGATTTTCAATGAGACAAAGCCTATGCTGAAATTTACATATAAATATATTGAAATATATTTAAATACGAGTCTTCTTCATACCTTTTTTCTTAGTGTTCCCAAGCTGTCTGCACTTCCACAAGGGGATCGGTCTCTGGGAAATGAAGAATAAAGGTGTCTAAAGAGAGAAGTAGAGAGAGATTTGTTGGGAAGTTGATGTACTTGGGTAGACCTAACACTATGTATCAGTCACTCAGTCGTGTCTAACTCCAGGCTTCCCTGTCCATCAACAACTCCCAGAGTTTACTCAAACTCATGTGCAGTGAGTCGATGATGCCATCTAACCATCTCATCCTGTCGTCCCCTTCTCCCGCCTTCAATCTTTTCCCAGCATCAGAGTCTTTTCAAGTGAGTCAGTTCTTCGCATCAAGTGGCCAAAGTATTGGAGTTTCAGCTTCAGCATCAGTCCTTCCAAAGAATATTCAGGACTGATTTCCTTTAGGATAGACTGGCTGGATCTCCTTGCAGTCCAAGGGACTCTCAAGAGTCTTCTCCAACACCAAAGTTCAAAAGCATCAATTCTTTGACACTCAGCTTTCTTTATAGTCAACTCTCACATCCGTACATGACTACTGGAAAAACCATAGCTTTAACTAGGTGGACATTTTACAATCTGAGGAATGGTTTTTGTTTGTTTCAGTTTCTCTGGTGGCTCAGAGGGTAAAGCATCTGCCTGCAATACAGGAGACCTGGGTGGGGAAGATCCCCTGGAGAAGGAAATGGCAGCCCACTCCAGTATTCTTGCCTGGAAAACCCCATGGACGGAGAGCCTGGTAGGCTACAGTCCACGGGGTTGCAAAGAGTCGGACACGACTGAGCGACTTCACTTTCACTTTGTTTGTTTAGATAACAACTTTTCAGAGTGACAGTTTATCCAGGCCAGAGGTCAGTCCCCAGCCATGCAGACTTTGGTAGATGTATGTGTGTATTTTAATCTATTTAGAAAGGCTATAGGCTTCCTGAAAGGCTACAGGCTTAGAGGCTTCCTCCTCAGACCTCAAGAAGTACGATTCATGGAAATAGAGCAAATTTGATCAAATAACAACCTTGAAGCATCATTCAAATAACTAGCTTTACAGTCCCTATTATCGCCATGCTGATAACTAGTTACCCATACACGCTACATGGACCACCAACTTGAAATGATTTTGACAGTCATGAACTGCATTTGAATCACCGAAATAGGACTGGACATAATCTAGCCTCCCTCGAGTGAGTTAGCACATACTTTTAAGATCCTGCGGAGTCTCTCAGTTATCACTGCAGTCATCAATAATTAGGCACTAAGGGTAGTATATAAGTGCAAGAGGATACACATTTTTCAGATGATAGATAGAAGACCAACTTGATTCCACTGGGCATCAGAAGTTTAATTTTCTTTTTTTCCCCCTAAGGGAACGTTGACAGACTGTTGCATAACAAGAACAGTACAATCTAATGGGGAAAATTGGCTTGAATTGTGGGTGTCTTCCTGATTTCATCACCTTCGATAGTGGACATTTTCATTTCTCGTTTTCTCTCAGTGACTCATCTATAAATGGATGTTCAAATGTTAACAGGGACCCACAAAAATGTAGCAGCTTCTTCCTCTGGTAAATTATACCGTGGAGCCAGTTTTATTGTGATTCTTTCCATGTCTGTTTCTCCTCCTGGAGTTTGGGCTGGGTGGTGCATGAATTGTTAAAGGAATGAAACAATTCCTTGGGAAGGAAACAAAAGCTACTAAGACAAGCCAGCAGGGTGGAGCTTGTGCTTCCACCAGGGGTCAGTAAAACTTTCACAAGGCCCCTAGAATGGCATCCAGACTGAGGTAAGGGTAACTTCTTTGTCACCATTTGTTCCTCAGAAAACACTCACCAATGAGAGGATGTCCTGGCACGGAAAACAGCTGACAGTGTTTCACGTTGTGAAATACACATGGACGACACAGATAAATATAAATGTATATGACTTGAACCATGTCAAGCACTAAGAGTTAAGATCAGAGAGGAAATTCTCAATTTAAATGTGCAGTTTTGATAAACACTAATACAGACTATCTTGCCTCATGAGCAATCGCAGGCTAAGTATCCACCAACCTGGCTTATTGGCTTGACTTTTGTCATTGTTTCTGTACTATGAAGATAGGACTTAAGTTTCCCTTCTCTCCTGGCTTGCCGTCCTGGCTTCCAGTTGTTACTGTAAGGAATAAAGACTTGAGAAAAATGGACATGAATCTGAGCAAACTCCAGGAGATAGTGAAGGCCAAGGAAGTCTGGCATGCTGCAGATCATGGGGTTGCAAAGAATGGGACACAACTTAGCAACTGAAGATGACAATATAAACTTGACTTCCTGCTTCCATTTTTTCTCTACTATCAGTGAGAGGGAGCTGTTAAAAATGGAAATCAGATCATATCACTCCCCTGCTTAAAATCCTCCAGGACTTATCCATTCCACTGAAAAGAAAATCCCAGTACTTTGCCCGACCTGCAGCAGCAGGGCATGTGAAAGTGCCTGCAACTTCTCTCTCTCCCGCTTGTCCTCTTCCTTGCGCTCAGCATACTCCAGAAACAGTAGCCCTTCTGCTGATGCTCTAACTCAATGGTTCTCAAAGTGTGGTTCCTAAACCAGCAGCATCAGCATCTTCTGCGTAGTGGCTAGAAATGCAAATTCTGGGGCCATACCCAAACTCTAGTGAATCATAAGTTCTGGGGGTGGGCCCCAGTGATCTGTGTTTGAATCAGCCCGTCTAGGGATTCTGTTGCCTGTTGAAGTTTGAAAACCTCTGGTGTGGCTCCTCAGACTCCCTGCTGCCTCGGGACCATGTCCTGTCAGACCCTTTTCCTGGTGTGCTCTTCCCAGGGCTCTCTCCTTATCAACTGGGCATCAGCTGAAATGTTAGCACCTCGCCAATCATCCTATATTTTATTTTATTTAAAGTCTTTTTTTTTTTTAAGGAGTATATGCACAATTTTATGTATTTGTTTAGAGAGGGTGTGCACAAATTTATTTTTCTGTAGTGGTGTTAAATTTTTAAAGTGTTTATTGAATTTGTTACAATATTTTTTCTGTTTTCTGTTTTGTGGGTTTTGTTTTTTTTGTTTTTTTTTTTGGCCATGAGGCATGTAGGATCTTAGCTCCCCAACCAAGTATTGGACCAGCACTCCCTACATAGGAAGGCAAAGTCTTAACCACTGAACCGCCAGGGAAGTTCCTATTTGATCTGAGTAAAGTTGATTTACAGTGTTTTGTTAGTTTAAGGTGTACAGCAAAGTGATGCAGTTAAGTGTTAGTTGCTCAGTCGTGTCTGACTTTAACCCTGTGGACTGGAGCCTGCCAGGCTCCTCTGTCCATGGAATTCTCCAGGCAAGAATACTCGAGTGGGTTGCCATGCTCTCCTCCTGGGGATCTTCTGGACCAGGGATCAGATCTGCTTCTCTGCATTGCAGAATCTTTATCGACTGAGCCACCACATATACATATATTCATTCTTTTTTAGATTCTTTTCTTATATAGGTTATCACAGAATTTTGAGTAGAGTTCCCTATGTTATCCAGTAGATCCCTGTTAGTTATCTATATTATATATATAACAGTGTGTGTTTTCATCCCAAGCTTCTGATTTATCCCTCTTAAGCATCTTATTTAAAGTGAGCCTGTTTGCCTCCCCTCATCTTAATCTATGCCATTTAATTATCCTATATGTTCTCTGTAGAACTATCTCAAATTGTCTTGCTTATTTATTTACTTGTTATTTTATCATCTACCCCATTAGAAGGAGATCTGACACCCTATTTTTTTTGTATTTATTTATTTTTTTACACAAACTCCCAAACATGAACCCCCCTCCCACCTCCCACCCCACATCCTATTTATTTTTATACTGTGGATTCTGAGTGCCCAGCATAGGGCTTGCACAAAAGATGGGCTTAATAACAGTTTCTTAAATTAGTGCCTAGAGGTTTTTTTTTTTTTTTTGATTACCTGTCTTTCAGAAGGAAATCAGTTAGACTCTCTAAAGGAAGCTGCAGTGTTGTGGCCAAGCCTTGTCATGGGGTCAGAAGATAAAGGTCAAATTCTAAATTCTCCACTTGAAAATCTGACTTTGGGTAAGTCATTGAACTGGCTTAATGGGTTACAACAAGGAGTGGTTTTGTCTCATCGAAGTGTTTAGCGGTGTCTGGAGATGTTTTTGGTGTCAACTGAGGATGCAAGTGAGAGGGGGGTGTGCTGTTGGCACCTAAGGGGTAGAGGCCAGGGATGTGGCTAAACATCCTATAGTGCACGGGCCAGCCCCCTACCTTATGCTCAGGAAAATAAAAACAGTGCCTTGGCTGAGAAAACCCGAACTAGAAAATTAGGATTAACACTCTCTTCCTAACTCACAGGGTCCTGACGATGCTCAAGCAAAGCTCTTCTCATGAAATTGTCTTGTAAGTGACAAAGGACTGTAGGCAAATACCCTCAGTGTCCGGCACCACACCTTACACGGAGTAGCTGCTTAATAAATATTGGCTCAAGGAACAAATGGAACAATGGGTGAATTGGATGATTCCATGAAATGGATGATTGAATTGCATGGAGCCCCTTCCCAGAATTGAGTTTTTGTGTCCTCATTTGCAGCACAGAATAAGGATAGTACTTGTGTCCTAAGAACCTTGGGAGGACCGCAGAGATGATGGGTACAAAGCACCTGGCTTGGGATTGACACATCTTTGTGAGAATTGTCCTTGTTTCACCCTTGGTTATTGCCCCTTCCCCCAGAGTTCCCACTTCCTGCCTCCTAAGTGACTCCCCTCCTCTACTCCCTTGGTTTACACAGAGCTGCCCTATCTGTTTCAGTGAAAAGGCATCATCAAGTCCTACTCCGCATTTTTCTGATGAAACACCCGTTATTCAGAAACCACGTGCTCCTGGTTTCCCAGAGTTCCGGAGAAGGGACTGGAACACAGGCTCCTGTTTCCTGGCGGGGAATCTCTCCACCATGCCCCTACTTTCCCTTGGCTCCTTCTGTTTTCTCACCTCCTACAAACCAATCAGCACGTACCCAGCAGAGTTTCCCAACCTTTCTGAGAGCTGGGAATGCTTACTGTTAGAAACCCCAGCACACATCACCAAAGCATTAAAATGTGCCCACGTCAAATAAAATCTGTGTATAACTTTATGAAAATTGGGTTGCCTTGGCAGTCAACTGAAAGTTACGTTTTAGAAAATTTAAACACTTATTAATGTAAGTATTTTAGTTTGCTTTTTTACATTTTGAAGTCATTTTTTTTCCCTCCAGCAGATGTAATTATAGACCCTTGAAAAGCATTTGTGCCTTTGGTGCTTTACACATTACAAAAAAGGTCTTATTTACCTTTTGTCCATTGGTGAGTTTCCTATCTTCCTCGTTCCTGTTTGCTTATAATAGTCAATGACCATTCCAGAGTCTAGGAAGCATCTGGAAACTGTTGAGTACTTGGTGGGTGATATTTCATGTAGGTAATGCTGTTGACTTGCGAACATGATCTCGTGCACCGGAGTCCATTTTTGTCCAAGAGTGTGACAGTCGAGTCTTACATTTGCCAAAGGTATTGTGGACTGCAAAGGGCTTTCTCATATATTACCCATTTGTACAGTACTTGAGCACAATCTATATTATGTTACAGTTTCTCTTGATTTTACCAATAAGAATCCAAATCTTAGGGAGGAGAAATGACTGACTCACTCAAAGTTATAAAGCAAGTGGCAGAACAAAGGTGAGAATTGCTATCTTCTGGGTTTCAAGTGTGCCATAATGCTTTTGGCCCTGGAAAAATTACTCCCGAAAGAGGAAATAAGCAAGGATTGAATCACTGGGATAGCTTTAGCTTTGTGTGAGTGCACGCATGTGTGTGTGAGACTGAAACTAGCCTTGAATATTCTTTATTTGCCCTACAGATAGTGGAATCAATTAATTAGGTCAACAAATACTTATTAGTGATGGACCCTGTTATAAGTGCTGGGGATATAGCAGTGAACTAAAAGAGCCTCACAGAGGTCACATTCTGTATGCAACAGATAAACGATAAATTGACAAGACAATGTATATTAATAGTATATGATGTCAATTAATGTTAAGGATAAAAATTAAAGCAGTTGAGGGGATAGGAAAACTGGGTGGGGGGAGTTGCTGTGTTGTTCAGACAGGTCAAAGGTGGCTCATTTGTAAGGTGGCCTTGAGAAGAGACTTATAAGGGAGGAAGGCTGTAGCATGGATACCGGGGACAGACTAGCTGAGATGAATGTGTGCGAAGGCCCTGAGACAGGGACATGTTTGGCATGTATGAGAAACCACAAGGAAACCAGCCCAGCTGGAGAAGAGTGAGTAGACTGGGATGGAGGGAGAGAGTTATTGGCAGAAAATAAGGTGAAGAGGGGTCTGGTGAGGAGGCATGGGGGCAGT
Source organism: Oreotragus oreotragus (assembly GCA_006410675.1). Lineage (NCBI taxonomy): Eukaryota > Metazoa > Chordata > Mammalia > Artiodactyla > Bovidae > Oreotragus > Oreotragus oreotragus. The sequence continues at coordinate 87,616 of SJYX01019613.1, read as the reverse complement.
TAGGGAAGATCCTCCAGGACCTTATAGGGGCTTGTGAGGCCTTTGGCTGGGAATCTGAGGTGGGGTTTCCTTGAGGGCTCTGACCAGAGGAATGACATGATCTGACACACACTGTTAAAGACGTTTGATGGACTGATTAGATCATGGCATCTGGTCCCATCACTTCATGGGAAATAGATGGGAAACAGTGGAAACAGTGTCAGACTTTATTTTGAGGGGCTCCAAAATCACTGCAGAGGGTGACTGCAGCCATGAAATTAAAAGACGCTTACTCCTTGGAAGGAAAGTTATGACCAACCTAGATAGTATATTAAAAAGCAGAGACATTACTTTGCCGACTAAGGTCCATCTAGTCAAGGGTATGGTTTTTCCAGTGGTCATGTATGGATGTGAGAGTTGGATTGTGAAGAAAGCTGAGCACCAAAGAATTGATGCTTTTGAACTGTGGTGTTGGAGAAGACTCTTGAGAGTCCCTTGGACTGCAAGGAGATCCAACCAGTCCATCCTAAAGGAGATCAGTCCTGGGTGTTCTTTGGAAGGAATGATGCTAAAGCTGAAACTCCAGTACTTTGGCCACCTCATGCGAAGAGTTGACTCGTTGGAAAAGACCCTGATGCAGGGAGGGATTGGGGGAAGGAGGAGAAGGGGACGGAAGAGGATGAGATGGCTGGATGGCATCACGGACTCGATGGACGTGAGTCTGAGTGAACTCCGGGAGTTTGTGATGGACAGGGAGGCCTGGCGTGCTGCGATTCATGGGGTTGCAAAGAGTCGGACACGACTGAGCGACTGAACTGAACTGAACTGAAGATATTCCTAGTTTGTAATATTTCCATCTCAGACAGGAGACTCAGACCTGCTTTGAGAGACCACAAGGGACACCTTTCTCTTCAAGCATGTTCAAATCCTGAGGTGAAGTCGAACTTTAGTAATTGATTCATCATTCAGATCAGTGACTGGGCTCCACCCAAATACCAGAGCTACCTATGGCAGCCTTGGGGATTGAGGAATGAGTAACACAGGGTTCCTGCACTCAGAAAGCTCCTCTTACAGTGAAGAAATACAGACAACAAACAAAGGATTTCAGCTATTGAAAAGGGCTGGGGAGAAAATAAAACCAAAGGAGATGCAGTGATGATGCCATCATAGAGGGCTACTTTAGATTCCAGTTGGCTTTTGAAATGAGGAACTTGAACACAAAGTATTGCACATGTAGAGCAATTTATGGTATCCAGTTTCATAAAAAATATTATTATTTTGACTTTTTAAGCAAGACGCTGATATTCCGTGAGATTAAACCGCATGCCTGAGGCACTCGTAAATGACAGATCTGGGGGTCTGAATCCAAATTTTCTCTCATTTTCTGAACCAGAGTTTTCTCACAGTGTATACCACTATGGAATGTGACAGTAGGGCTGGATAACCCTGGAGCGTGGGATGAAGGAATCCATAATGGTTAGGCAAGATGGGAAAAATGTGTCAAAGCAGAAAGAGACGCAAAAGAGCAAGGGCTGTAACTTGCTCCCACTAAGGTCACACAGGATGACTATCAGGATGTAGAGGAGCTGCAGTCTCCATAGCCTCAGTTCCACTGGGCTGAGAAAATCTCCAGCCTAATCTCAACAGAAGGGCCCTTGCCTTGCATGGGTGCTCTCAGCAACCCGGGCTGGGGTGGGCCCCTGGTCACATGTGGTTTCAATCACTGCATTTATCTGCGTCACTGTCATTGTATCTGGAAGATGACTGAAGCCTCATTTCTCTCCCAAGCCTGTCTGATTGTGCAGGGGGTACATGTCAAATCTAGAAAAGCTATCTCATCTTTGGCAGGCCAGAGATAGGGCAAAACTTCAGAAAGGTACAGCAACATCCCACCCAGGCCCCTTCACCCCTTTATTAAAAACAAATCTGAAACAACAAATGTCTAAAATTTTCCACTTGATCATTTCATCCTGCCTCATTATAACCATGCCCTTTGTCCACACCCGCTGGAGTGGTTTTTTTTTTTTTTGCAGCCTTGGGGGAAGCAGGGATGTGTCTGTCCCTAGCTCTCAGTCCCTCCCATAATAAACAATCACTAAACAGCTTGCTGCCCTAGGCAACTGTTTGTCCAGTTTGGCCAGGCCCCTGTGACTTAGGCTGGGGAAGAGGGTGGGAGGTGCTGCCAGTAAAGCAGAATTCAGGCTGTAAGGCCAAGGGCTTGGCTTTGACCAGAAGTACTGTTTGGAAGCACATCTTTGCAGTCTTGGAGGATCTTTAGAGAGACTCTGGATCTTTATCTGATTTGTCCAATGATGGGTCCCTGAGGGTAGGGGCTTATGGCTGGGGTGTGGGAGGGCCGCTGAAGGAAGGACTAGCTTGTACAGGGTAAAAAAGGTCATCTCCTGCCTCAAGTGTCTCATCTGCAGCTGCCCATTCTACCAGTCATCTATCCCTCAGAGACAGCTCCTTAAAAACCATGCCCCCTCCCCCGCAAAAGAGAGTAACATCACTTTCGGTATTGGGAGGAGCTTAAATCAACCGGGTTATTCTCGGCTGTTAGAAGATCTTTCTTTTTTCCACGGTGTGATTGGATCTCTTGGAAGCTTTCTACAGAACAGACAAAGGGCTTTGGGAAGCTAGGAAAGGATGTGTGGAAAGTTACTGAGAATTTGGGACAGGTGTCTTAGTGCACAGACAGACATGAAGAATTGAAACGATTCCTTTCGGTTGTAGTATTTCCTTTTTATTATCGGGGATTGGGGTGGTTCCTTGCGGGTAAGAAAAAAGAGATGGGCAATGCAGGAGACGCCGGAGATAGGATTTCTTGGGTTGCGAAGATCCCGGGAAGGAAGGCATGGCAACCTGCTCCAGTATTCTTGCCTGGAGAATCCCATACAGAGGAACCTGGCGGGTTACAGTCCATGGGGGTGGCAAAGAGTCGGACACGACTTAAACGACACAGCACACATTTAGGGGATAAGAGACCTGTTTAAATGCTTTGTAGGAAGGAAAATTTGGGGCCCTCAGAGGGTGGAAGGTGGGCAGAGAGAGATATCCTTCTGATCAGCGGTCGCTTTCTATGAAGTCTTTTTTTTTTTTTTACCCCCCCCTCTCTTTCTTTTCCTCGGTCTTGTTGCATGCAAGAGAATTACAGTCCGCTGCTCGCCCGCCCTGGGTGCGAGATATTCCGCCCCGCTCTCTCCCGTCCATTGTGCAACCCAAAGATGAAAGACCGAAGGGGAGAAAGTTAAAGAAATCGCCCACATGCGCTGGATCAGTCCACGGCTTGGGGAAAGGCATCCAGAGAAGGTGGGAGCGGAGAGTTTGAAGTCTTTACGGGCGGGAAGATGGCGGACTGGAGCTGAAAGTGTTGATTGGGAAACTTGGGTGATTCTTGTGTTTATTTACAATCCTCTTGACCCAGGCAGGACACATGCAGGCCAAAAAACGCTATTTCATCCTGCTCTCAGCTGGCTCTTGTCTCGCCCTTTTGTTTTATTTCGGAGGCTTGCAGTTTAGGGCATCGAGAAGCCACAGCCGGAGAGAGGAGCACAGCGGTCGGAATGGCTTGCACCACCCGAGTCCGGATCATTTCTGGCCCCGCTTCCCGGACGCTCTGCGCCCCTTCGTTCCCTGGGATCAATTGGAAAACGAGGATTCCAATGTGCACGTTTCGCCCCGGCAGAAGCGAGAGGCCAACTCGAGCATCTACAAAGGCAAGAAGTGCCGCATGGAGTCCTGCTTCGATTTCACCCTTTGCAAGAAAAACGGCTTCAAAGTCTACGTCTACCCACAGCAAAAAGGGGAGAAAATCGCTGAAAGTTACCAAAACATTCTAGCGGCCATCGAGGGCTCCAGGTTCTATACCTCGGACCCCAGCCAGGCGTGCCTCTTTGTCCTGAGTCTGGACACTTTAGACCGAGACCAGTTGTCACCTCAATACGTGCACAATTTGAGATCCAAAGTGCAGAGTCTCCACTTGTGGAACAACGGTAGGAATCATTTAATTTTTAATTTATATTCCGGCACTTGGCCTGACTACACCGAGGACGTGGGGTTTGACATCGGCCAGGCGATGCTGGCTAAGGCCAGCATCAGTACTGAAAACTTCCGACCCAACTTTGATGTTTCTATTCCCCTCTTTTCTAAGGATCATCCCAGGACAGGAGGGGAGAGGGGGTTTTTGAAGTTTAACACTATCCCTCCTCTCAGGAAGTACATGCTGGTCTTCAAGGGGAAGAGGTACCTGACAGGGATAGGGTCAGACACCAGGAATGCCTTATATCACGTCCATAACGGGGAGGACGTAGTGCTGCTCACCACCTGCAGGCATGGCAAAGACTGGCAGAAGCACAAGGACTCTCGCTGTGACCGGGACAACACCGAGTACGAGAAGTAAGTGACGGGCCTCAGCGGGTTAGCCCCGGGCCCTGCGCGCCCGGGTCCAGGTGTGAGCTTGGGGAATGGGGGTGGGGCAGGGGAGCCCCTCCGGTCCTCTTCCTCTTGCTCCAAGCCTGGGACCGGGCAGCCTGGTTCTCTGCTGTGTGCCTTGGAGCTGAGGACCCAGAGCTGGAGCTCCTCGAGGGGAAACAGAAAAGCCTGGAGCACTTTCTTGGGCCAAGTAGGTGACAGTGACTCCCTCTTGCTTGGAAAACCTTCAGGGTGATGTGTCTTCTATGAAGGGTGTGGGTTTGATCCAAGTTTGGAACCTGCGCTTCAACGGCGGAGCCAGGAGAGTGTTTGTGAGAGGTTATAGGGACCCCAGAGGCTCTGGATCCACCCAATCTAGGGACCTTCCCCCCAAGATTGATGCTTTATTTGCTGTTCTCAGGAGGAGGGAGGGGAAGCTGCTTTCCCTGGGATTCTCCCACCCTCCAATTGTCATCTTTCCGTAAACCCTAAATGTGTGTTAGTAGAGGAAGTGCTCTAATTTTAGCTCTTAAACTTTCTGTGCCTGTCTCTTCCCTACTCCCAGATGGCACTGACTTTTATGAAGGGAGACTGTAAGCTGGTTAGGGCCTGTGATCTTGCATGCACGCATGCATGCATGCTTGCATTCATTCATGTGTGCTTGTTGGTATGTATATATCCTGCCTTCCCCCCTGGGAGAAAGCTGTTTGTAAATCTGGGCCTCAGCTCTACTGCTGTAAACTCCAGTTGCTAATTTAGGTTTCCTCTTCCCTTTTGTCTTTATCAATTTGCATGTAAATCGGAGACTGTTACTCTCTGAATGGGTGGTGAGATGCCTCCTCACCCTCTGGAGTGAAGCAAGTTTTGTCCAGTTGCTAAGTAACTGAGCTGGAGACTTTGTAGCCTTTCTCACTCTTCCTTTTCCTTCACAGTGATGGTAACTGACGCACTGGACTTGGGGTCAAAACTAGTTTCCACCAATGGGCTTTAACCTGAGCTTGGAGGGTTCCTTTCCTGGTCGATGGGGTGGGAGCTCCAGTTACTCAACTTGTGTCTGGCTTTGAAAGAGTTAGTGAGCTCCTACGGTGCATTTCCACGTTACGCCAGTTAAAAACCAGAGCAGCCTTGTGCTACCCAAGGAAGCAAGGGGAACCTCTCCGCTAGTACAAGAGGAACTGGCAGAGGTTGGCGGATTTTGCAGTTGATTCATGAAATGCAGAATAGAGGAAACGCTTCGCAGAACTGATTGGAACAGGAACGGCGGGGCATGGTGGGGAAAGGGCCCTGAAATGAAAGCTTTGATTGTTGTCTGTGGATTTCCTCAGACACTCAGGCCTCTTGTCGGAGGGATTGGAAGGGAAGTTCAAGTCCTCCTGTACTTGATCATAGACAGTAAAGGAGAAGGGATCAAACACTGGGATTCCCCAACCCCCAGCTCCTCTTGCCTTTCAAGCATAAGCAAAGCCCGAGGCTGTAGGGTCAATTATGAATCTAAATTGTCCCCTGCTTCAGGGGCAGTTACCTGTGAATATTGGGTGCAGTTGCCCTGGATTTAATTTTTCTCACAAAAGAAACAAACTGTGGTTGGTAATGAACGCTTTGTTTACACGACATTTACATTGACCTATTCCTGTGGGTGCTTGTAAGAAAAAAATGCTCATAGCCTTTGAAGAATTTCTTTGTCTGGTTTATGGTGGAGTAACTTGAGATGAAGTCTTAACCTTTCAGTCTAAAGCAGTCTCACTGAACTTCGTAGAAAGATCATGATGGTCTTCATTCTTCTAAAGGAGCTGGAACTGAGATCTTACCTTAAGAAATTGCAATTGTACATTTATTTGGGAAACACCCTCCATCCGATACAACAATCATATCTGCTTTACCCTCCTAGGCCTCAAATGAATATTAAATGTCTACATTCTCTGCTGAAGTGTTTTTCTAGAGATTCTGGCAATGAGGGAAGGAGGGGTGCATTTTCTAGAAACTTTTAATTTTTGCTTATTAAATTTCCCTAATTTTTGATCCCTTTGTGATTGCACCAAGAAATCTGATACCCACGCCCTTGTTTTGGTTTATTTTTAAGGCCACAAGGGGTCAGGCCCTCAGGATCAAGTCTTCTTTGAAAAGTGGCATTTAGTGAGGAAGGCAAGTTGCCTCTTTCTCCTGAGCAGGGATTTCTTTCGCAGCCACTTCTGGATTTTCTTCATTCCTCTTTTGCATACTTTCCAGCGCTAACCTGGAATGGGATGGTGCTGTAGAACGTTTGTATTCATTGGCCTGGCGGACCTGGAGTTTTAACTCATTCCTATCACTGAGTTATCTGGATGCTTTATCGTTGCGAAATGGTGTTTGCGAACACGATTGCCTATTGCGTTGACTTTGGAAGATACGAAGATGAAGAATGAGCTCTGGTGGTGAGAATGCTTTCACGGCAGGCAACCTGCCTTTTGCTCTGAAGTAAGCCCAATTACTGTACTTTGCTCTTCATCCTGATGTTTCCTGGAAGTCAGCCGTGCCTGTATGAGACACAGAACTCCTCCATCCAGATGCTCATCTCGTTCGGCATTCTAGAGGAGGATGTTGCAGTTAGGTCTATGAGTTCCACTTCTCATACTGCCTCACGGCGTGACTTCCGATGCATCATCTTGAACCTTAGTTTATCCCTTGGTAGAATGGGTTTTAGATGGCTCCAGGGCACTCGATAAGCGTTCACTTGATAATGGCTTGTGAAAACAGAATCCGTTTTCATCTGCTTTTTTTTTTTTAATTACCAAATGTCTATGAAAATGCTTCAGTTTAATTTGCTACCACAAGTAACTACATATAACTTTGCTCTAGAATTAGGGGAATGATAATTATATTGAAAACTTACGGTCTCATGGCCAAGTTAGGATACCATAGAATATGTACAACTAAAAAAGTTCTTTTAGTGAAATTTAGTCGGAGAAGGCAATGGCACCCCACTCCAGTACTCATGCCTGGAAAATCCATGGACGGAGGAGCCTGGTAGGCTGCAGTCCATGGGGTCGCTAAGTCGGACACAACTGAGCAAATTCACTTTCACTTTTCTCTTTCATGCATTCGAGAAGGAAATGGCAACCCACTCCAGTGTTCTTGCCTGGAGAATCCCAGGGACAGGGGAGCCTGGTGGGCTGCCGTCTGTGGGGTCACACAGAGTCGGACACAACTGAAGCAACTTAGCAGCAGCGGTCTTAAGTGACAATAAATATTTACTTTCTTCATCTCACCATTACTTTTGTGAAAAGCAGACATTTATTGCTAAAGAGCTAGAAGAGCTATGTGGAATAAAGGGAAAGACTTTTCTCTTGTAATAGAGCAATAGTTGTGACCCAGACGTCTAGGATTATATTAGAACATCCATTTTTATGACACTCATAATTAATTTTCATCAGTTAACATATATTCACAGATGTAGATGACCCCGGCTAAAAGAAGTTGATGCGGTGATTACATGATTTGTAATGAGGCTTTAGAGAAATTCTATTTACATCTTTTGAGCTTTTTATGCATTCTTATAGAATGACTGTAGTTTTTGCATGAACTACATAGTTCAGATCCCTTCAGAGGGCATTATTGTGAAACTTCAAATTTGGCTTTCTGAAATAGAAGAAAGAGAAGGAAAGGAGAGGTGGCTTCTATCTTTGACCCCTCCGAGGAAAGTGGTGGAGAATATTTTAAGCTGCTCTTCTGGTAACAGGCAGGATTCTGTGCAGGCCTTTTGGACATCTTTTTCCTGTATTTGTTGAAGCTCACAATCCTGGTCTTTTTAAGGGTCCCGAGGTTAAAGGATCATTCGACTTCCAAACATCCTCCTTTTGCTGATGTGGAAACTGAGGGATAGACTGATGGATTTGCTTAAGGTCAGAAAACTGGTTTGTGGCAGGGACAGTCCTAGAAAGTAAACCTTTTTCTGACTTTCTCTCCCTCGACCTACAATATTCTATCTTTGATTACAGAGAGACTTGAAAGCTCTCCAGCCACTGGAAGGTCCTTGTTGATGGTATTTCTTATAGGATTTCTCTTGGGCTCATTTGGGAAGCTGATAAAGACTTTGGACAAGCTTTGTGGAAAAAAAGAATGAAAGCACATACATACATAATGTGTCATCTAGTTTTAGGAGTTGACGCGCAGCCACTAATAAAGGGCATTGTCAGACTTGAGAACTTTTGCTCTCGGGCTTGCACATTTCTTTTCGTTGCCAACTAAGTTGGAGGTCCCTGGAGCTGTTGTGTCTAAGTAGGAGTTGTGGGAACCTTTCAGTTTGGCCTCAAGGAATTAATTCACTGAATGAAAAGCTGAATTCAGATGCATTCATGGCAAGCACAAAATGTGTACAAGTAAATGATGTGTTTATTTCCCCTTTTCCCAAGCTGTGTTCCTAGACACCTGAGCAAGTTCGTGACCCAGCAGGGAACCTTGGAAGAGTGAAAGGGGGAAATTGTGCTTCTCAAGTTTTAAATGTAGAAGCACTCTTTCCCCCACAGGTGTACAGTGGCACCAACAACATTTCTAAAATAGACCACAAAATCGCAGTTTTAAAATAAAGCTAAGGCCAGCCCTAGGCTAATCTTGAAGTTGGCAGTTGTGTCTACTTGAACTGAGGTTCTAAAAGTTTCTCTAACACTACCCTATTACCCCCTGCCCCCCACCCCAACTCGTTTCTCAATTCCTCTGAACTTGCCTTCTGGAGAGAGCCCAAGAACCTAATTTGTAAGGAATCCCTAAAGGTTGGGGTTCTGTGTGCTACTTCTAAGGACACTGCAGATTGGTTGAGTCCAGTTCAACAAATGACAGTTGCCAGTAGAATCCTTGACCTAAGCCTGCAGAGAATGGCTTGCTAGGAAGGCCCTGCCTGTGAGAGACCACTGTTGGTTGTCCCCGTGACTGTGACATCAGCTTTGGATGACACAGACTTGGCCAAAATGCATGTTCCCTTTGTTGGAAGGCCTGTGGATGTGCCTCCCCAGAACTGTGGCAATGAGACACCTGCTGCCAATGACCTTGAGTATGCTAAGGTCACAGCAAAGGCTGTGCTCGGCGGGGCCTGGCTCCTCTGCTCTCGGGTGCCTGGGCGGGCCGTGCTCCAGGTACGTGAGCCGAGGCCCGCTCTGGTGAGGTGCACCGTTGGAGGCTGCACAGCGTGTGGGTGCCTGGGTGGGGGCTGCAGCCCGAGCTGCGTGGCCCCTCTCATTCCTCTGCAGCCTCCTGCTGCTCCCTCGTGACCGTCACGTTCCCGCCTCTTCAGAGGAGCCTCTCTGGCTCAGTGTTCACCGGATGCCCCAGACTCTGGCGTGTGTTTCTGCCTGGATGTGAACACAGGAGTT
>SJYX01019613.1:11797-76495 GCA_006410675.1 Oreotragus oreotragus | reverse complement strand
AGAAAAATAAAAAAAAAAAAAAAAAAAAAGAAGATCTAAAAAAAAAAAAATATATATATATATATATATATATATATATATAAGTTATGCAGAGCCTAAGACCTGGTTCGATTCCTGGGTTGGGAGGACCCCCTGGATAAGGGAATGGCAACCCACTCCAGTATTCTTGCCTGGAGAACCCTATGGACAGAGGAGCCTGGTGGGCTCTGCAGCCCATGGGGTCGCATAGAGTCGGACACAACTGAATGACTACCACAACCACAACCAGCATGCAGAGCTTTTGTGAAAAATTAGGTAAATGCAAAAGATAGGAATATGAAAATAAGTTTCTTCTCTAATCCCCACAATAAGAGCTTACCACTATTGTTAAACTTCAGAAGTTCACCTTTTATAACCAACATGTACACCTCTGTGATTATGTCATTCTGTCTCTGCATATCCAAGTGCCTTCTATAGATATGTTAATTACTGCTTAATTAATAGTAACTAATGAATCTGACACATTTTCTTTCAGTGTCTTGTTTGTGCTAGACACATAGATGTTGGAGCTTGGGGCATCCGGGAGCGAATACAGCAAACTTCCGGCCAGCCTCATCTGTGGGTTTTATAAAGTCAGAGTCCGACTGTAAATGTATTTTTACATGTTGCTTTTTTCTTAACATTATCCCAGAGCATTTTTCTCTCCCTCTAAATAGGAAAAGCCTATTAAAATATTAAAGTAGGATTTTTAATGGCTGCATAGTTCTTTTTAGTAACTCATGGCTATATCCTAGTTGATTTCCATTTTTCTTAGTTAACAGACTTAACTTGTTTCCCGTCTTTTATTATACTTGGGCCTGTGATGAATTTCACTGTACTGAGGATTTGTTTTCTTCTTGACTAAGGTCTCTCTCAGAAAATACAGCACTTCCTTTCTCCCAACCCCCACCTAGATCCCTTTTGGAGGAATAGCTGTTCTTGAGGTGAGTCTGAGCACCCATTTAGTGAGTAGCCATCATGAAATGACTGCTTAGATAAACATTTGAAGGTGTTAATTGGTCCTGCAGGGGGTCTTTGAAGCTCCCACAGCTCTGGTCCCTTTGAAGTTTTGTTTTTGCTGGAGCCAAAAACCTCTGTTGTGTCTCTTATTGAGCAGACTTCTTCCTCCCTGCATTCTGCAATCCTTTCCTGGGATCTCAGAATCTGTGGGCCTAACCTGGGTCGCTGTCATTTTTTAAGTTAATTGTATCAGTCGCTCAAAGTCCCTCATCTCTTTTTTCTTTGATTGTTGAGTTTATAGTTCTTTGGAGGTGAATTGAGGCAGGTGGCTTTGCCTGTGGGGTGTTCAGGTCAGATCTGGGATTCTAAGTGCAAATGAGGCACTATTCTAAGTGATTTAAATACCAAGTCTGAGGGGAATTGGTTAGGGCTCAGTGCTTTCACTGCTGAGGCCCTGGGTTCAATCCCTGGTCAGGGAACTAAAATCCCACAAGCCTCTCTGTGTGGCCAAGAAAAAAAGAAAAACAAACAAACAAAAAACAAGAGAGAAAACAAAGTGACCCAATCTCCTTACGCCTAGTTAGTTAGGCTCTCTTTGCATCGTAATTGCTTTGAGCAGCAGTGAGAATTTTGGAGAACTTTGCTTGTCTCGTGTACCTTCTTGACTCCTGCAAAGCCCTTTAGAAGAGTGCAGTGACCCCGGACCAGGGAAGTCACAGACCCACACACGTTTCTGGACTAGGTGATGAACCTCTCAGCCTCAGTTTCCACATCTGTGAGTGGGGATCACAACCCCTCACCAGGACATTGAAAGGAGGTGGTGCGGGTGCATGCTTCTGATGCAAAAACTGGTAAATGCTAATGTGCTCTGCAAGGTGGTGGTGTTTATTAAAAACCATCTTCCTGTCATTTTCTAATCAGCCACAGAGGTCTGCTTTGTTTCATAATTTGGCTCTTTACTAAGCCACAGAAATAACTGCTCACCTCTCTCTTGATGTGTAATCCTCAGGAAATTGTGGTAGGTGCTCTGGAAGGCCACCCATTGTTTCTGTGGGCTGTGGAAAGATGTAGATGGGCATTGGAGCTTGCAGGTGGGCTGGGGCAAGGGTACGAGCAGGTGGAGCGGGCTGTCTTTGGGGCAGTCAGGCAATGCCTTACCTCCACATCCTCCAAGTTCCCTGGGCGACTGCTCCAAGAATGCAGATGGTCACTTTTGCAGGTGACTTCGGCACCCTGAGCGGTTGAGGATAACTTTTGGAAGGATACTGCATATGAATGGGTTGGTTCCACAGGCCCTTAGGTTGCTAAGAGCAGAGTACCATTCAGGCCACCTTATGTCACAGGATTTATTGTGAAGGGCACACAGAACAGAAGCTGGACTGGAACTGCTCCAGTGAGTTCCCAGGACCCAGCACAACACCTGGGTATCTCCATCTGGACCTTCATCTCTGCCCTGGCTGGCCCCTCTCTCCCTGTGTGTGTCTGCCAACCACGGGCCAGTCTTTCCTGAATTCTCTCATGCAGGCCCTGGATGAAACCAGCCTGATTGGCTGCCCTGGGGATCTTTACTCCTTCGAGGGAGAGCCATTCGTATTAGGCCACGTCTCTGGGTGTGGTGGCGACCTCATCAGTTAGAAGGCTGCCCTGTCAGATTGTCATTCTTAATTGAGTTGGTGGCTATCCTTTTGCAAAGAGCAGCCTAAAGTTGCTTCCTGAAACGGGGGTCTGTGGTTAGGGGAAGTTGGCTGTGGTGAACACTGTTGAAGCCATATCCTGTTGGCACTGACAGATTTGAGCCTGGTTGATGATGATGATAGCATTCTTGAGAGCGTACCGTGTGCTGGGTAATGGGCGGTACCTTCTTGAATCTTTATGTCCACCCAGGCAGGAAGATACGCATTTGAGATGCCGAGGGAAGTTCAGAGCCTCTTTATAAGTGACTTGCCTAAGTGCACACAGCAGGGATATCAACCAGAATGCCATCTGCGTACTGCGCCTGCGGTCTTCACCTTGGCCTCTGTTGGTCCGGCACAGCTGGAGCTGATGTCGTAAAGACCACACTCACACACGTCAACAACAGCGTGATTGATTTATAGGGTATCACTCGTGTTTCTCACCTAGAATTTATTTCATCTTACTGAAGAAGAGACAGTTCTAACCAGCTTGGTAATCTGGTTTCTTAGCCCACAGCAGATTCAAGGCAATCAGTTTAAAGAGAGAGCGATTCTTGGGAAGGCAGGTCTGGGAAGAAGGGACAGCTGGCAACCCAAATAGAAGGAAGCAGGCCAGGAAGTGATAACACCCAGAATAAGTAAAGAAGGCCTGAAAAATTTTTTTAATTTACTTTTATGGGAGTGTAGTTGCTTTACAAAGTTGTGTTGGTTTCTGCTGTACAGCAAAATGAATCAGCCATACATGTACATATTTTCCCTCTTTTTTGGATTTCCTTGTTATTTATGTCACCACAGAGCCTTGAGTAGAGTTCCCTGTGCTCTGTAGTAGGTTCTCGTTAGTTACTAATTTTATACATAGTATCAGTGCTAGTCTCCCAATTCATCCCACTGTCCCTTTTCCCTCTTGGTATCCGTACATATGTTTGTCTCTACATCTGTGTCTCTATTTTTGCTTTGCACCTAAGTTCATCTGCATTGTTTTTCTAGATTCCATATGTAAGTGATATTATACAGTATTTATTTTTCTTTCTTCACTCTTTATGACAGTCTCAAGGTCTATCCACATCTCTGCAGATTACACAATTTTGTTTCTTTTTATGGCTGAGTAATATTCTATTACACATATATGTACTACATCTTCTTATCCATTCAAGAAGCCCTGCGATTTAAGCTCGGCTAGCCCAGAGCCTGAGCGTGTCCTACAGATACCTCATACGTATACCTGTGAGTCCTGCCCCCAAGCACTGTGGCAGTCACACCGACCAGAGCTGTAAATATCAGATAAACTATGCCATGGCATAGTGCTGACCACAAGCCATCACTTGTGTACACTGGCCTTTGTTTAAGAAAGTCGGGGAGCATGTAATGAGTTTTATAACTTTTTTTTTAACCCCTGTGGTCAAAATAAAAATATTTTGGTGGCCCTAAAAAGAAGCTCTCCATTTGAAAGCTTATTTATTAATACTAAGCTCAGCAAGTTCCCCAAGGGCTCGGGGTACAAGGGATGTCCTTGGGGTTTGTATCAAAGTTCTGTTATTTGCTGCTAACTCAGATTTCTGGGGTTTTATGATACATATCCATACCGTACTGAGAAATATGAAGTTTTCTCGTATTGCTGTGTGGGCCTGTGACGCTAGTTATTCTTGATTGACTAGTCTTCCGAGTGACTTGGGCCCTGGGCTCAGGTAAAGAGCTGCCCCAGGTGTGGAGTGTGGAGACTAGGAATTAGAGAGAGAATGTGCCCATAAAGGGATGAAGAGCCGCTTGTCTAGAGCTTGGAGGCTGCCCTGGATGGTGCGTTGGGGCACATGTCCTGCTTTTTCCCCTTTTCTAGGGGCGTCCAGCATGGGAACTAGTGGGTGGAAATCTGGAATGGATTTCACACATCCTGCATATATGCTGGCACCCTGACAGACTGGTGGAAAGCATCCACAGCAGCACTGATAACGCAGGACCATGCCACCATGTATGGGATTTGCCTTGGGGGCTTCTCGTGGTTCATCTACAGTGTGGAGGGGGTGGGGCTGGGGCTGGTGCAGCTCCCCCTGCCGTTCTGTCCTCAGGCTCTTAGTGGAGTCTCCTTCCTCCTCTTCTTCCCTTTCCCTGCATACCCTCCTCTCTCTTTCTTGGAAAGCTGTCCCCTGCTCCATTCATGTCTTCCAGAGTTACTTCCTTGATGCCCCAGACTTGTCACAATCCCCTGTTTTGGGCTCCTGTAGAACTGTTCTACCTGGCACGGCTGTGTTTTTTTCCATTTGTTTGTCTGTTTTTCTCTCTCCCCAGTAATTGTATAGGCCCTGAGGGGAGGATTCAGGTTGGTTTTACACTGAACTTACTCACCTGATACTTACTGAGCACCTGCTGTTTTCCAGGCACTGGGGATTCAACAGTGAACCAAACAGACACACATTCCTGCCCTTCGAGGGCCCCAATCTAACGACTGGAGACTGATAGCCATGTCTATTGTGGCCTATGTTAGAAAGCTTTGGATCCTGGGAAGAAAACAACCCATGAAAAGGGGTGAAGACACTGGCTGTCAGGCTGGGGAGCTTCTGGAAACGGGGCCCAGGTCCTCCTCCTGGCCAATCCGACTTTTGGGGGATGAAGTTCAGGTGTTTAGAAACGCTCACCACGTGATGTGGATGCACAGTGAGAATGGGAGGGGGCACTTGCAGTAAATGTGGGGGCAGGAAGGCCCTGTCGGTAAAGTGACATTGAGCTCGACCACTGATGTATCTTCACAGCCTAGCACTGTGCCTGACCCACCCACACTGGGCACTCAATTTTTGTTGGGTAAGTGAAAAAGAGAAATTACATTCATTTGAACAAGTTATGTTCATTTGTAAATTTAAAAAATTAACTTATTTAGTAAGTCACACTTATTCATTTATTTTACATGTATTTAATTACATTTCTTTAATGTTTATTTATTTGATTACTGTGTTAAGCAAAATGCTGCTAACCATGGATTCGATGTCTGGGTCTGTAGGTGTCCCTGTCTTTGGTTTACAGCCCAGGAATCCCTGTGTTTTCCCCAAGTGCATCATTTACTAATTCACCCAGTTTCTTCTTATTTCCAAAGAGGATATTTCTCCCGATAACCTTTTTCTGCCCCTCCACAGTAGCTTCCTTTCTTTCTTTTTCTTTTTTGTTCTTGTGCTGTTGAATAAGCTATCGGTGAAACCAAATTAAAATGAACGGACAGGCTTTACTATGTAATGTGAATCTGAGGAATTTATTGCTACAGGAGAAATCATTATGGTGTTTTGTCATTTAATTTTAACAGTCTGTAGATACTGGGACTTTCTGTCCCCCCTTAATTGCAGTTTTTCTCCCAAATGGTAGGTCGAATATAACTTTTGGCTTTCATTTCCTGCTCAGGTTACATCCCAACTCTGTTAACTGATATTGAAGCGTTGCCCCAGAGTATATAGTAACACAGTGCTTAATTGAGCTATCAGGCTTCTAATGAATTCATATTGAGATTTATCATTTAATTAAAAAGCAAAGGGGAAAAACGCAGAGGGAAGGTATTCCATTGTTCCTCCCATTGGCCTCCATTTCCTGCATGTAAAAATCTGCTGACTTGTTTGTGTTAGCTTGTGGAATTGTTCGGATATTGCGTAGAAGTATTCAAGGTGTGTAGATCAGAGAGAAGACACTGGATCACACTTACTTGGCTTCTTAGTAGGTCTTAAATAAGGATTCTGGTTTGGTGGCCATCATATGACACTTGATTAAATATGAATTATGTTTTATGTTTTTACAAAGCTTGGGAAGGTCATTTTCCAAAATGATTTCTAGGTCTGTATATCTGAAGCAATCTGAAAATCTAATCAGAACGGATCTAATACCGAGATGCTTCAGCTTTACTGAGCAACAGAGAATAAATTTTTCTTGAAGACATCATTTCTTAAATGCCGCACACTCCTTTAAAATTCACACTGCATTAAAAAAGCTACCTTTAAGCAACACCTTTTATGATAACTGCATTTTTAAGCGTTGCAAGTGTAATGTTGCAAATCTGTAAGTGTAGGGTCGTCAGTCTTTTATTGATTCAGAGACTGGAAATGTATAATATGCTCTGTATTTAGATTGTAGAGCTATATTACATGTTTTATAAAAAATTGAACAGTATTCTATATGAAGATAAAATTTAAGTACCTAAATGTTTAGTAAAGTTCAGAGGAGTAGTATTTTCCTCCACTTATTTTAGACTTAGCCACCTCTAAGGAGTGACCCAAGTAGGGTAAACAGAATGCTGCTGCTGCTAAGTCGCTTCAGTTGTGTCCGACTCTGTGTGACCCCGTAGACGACAGCCCACCAGGCTCCCCTGTCCCTGGGATTCTCCAGGCAAGAACACTGGAGTGGGCTGCCATTTCCTTCTCCAGTGCATGCAAGTGAAAAGTGAAAGTGAAGTCGCTCAGTCATGTCTGACTCTTAGAGACCCCATGGACTGCAGCCCACAGGCTCCTCCGTCCATGGGATTTTCCAGCCAAGAGTACTGGAGTGGGGTGCCATTGCCTCCTCTAAAAAGAGAAAAACAAGGATGAAATATCAAAAGAGACCTTTTTGAAAAATTGAGATATAATTGACATATAACATTGTGTTAGTTTTAGGTGTACATCATAATGATTTTACATATACATATATATGTATATATCATATATATTGCCAAATGATGATATATATAGATATATTGTAGAATATTATATGTATATGCACTGTGCCAGGCTCCTCTGTCCATGGAATTCTCCAGGCAAGAATACTGAAGTGGGTAGCTGTTCCCTTTTCCAGGAGATCTTCCCAATGCAGGGAACGAACCTGGGTCTCCTGCATTGCAGGCATATCCTTTACCGTCTGAGCTACCAGGGAAGTCCACCTATATATTAGCAATATGTATATGTTGTGAAATGGTTACTACAGTAAGTTTAGTTAACGTCCATCACCATACAGTTTTACAAATTTTTTTTCTTGTGCTGAGAAATTTTAAGACTTACTCTTAAGAGCTTTCAAACATATGTTACAGTGTTGCTAACTCTAGATATCATGCTATACCTTATATCCCCAGGACCATTTATCTTAAAACTGCAAGTTCGTACTTTTTGACCACCTTTTTATTCACCAGTGGTATTCCTATGGTATGACTGTCATAAGGTATTTGTCTTTTTCTGACTTATTTCCCCTGGCATAATACCCTCAAGATCTTTGTTGTCCCAAATGGCAAGATCTCCCTCTTTCTTAAGGCTGAATAACATTCCATTGTGTATAGGGACCACATTTCCCTTATCTGTTCTTAGGTTGTTTCCATGTCTTGGCTACTGTAAATGATACTGTCAAAATAAATCTAAAGTTTTTATAAACATAAGCTCAGAGCCTGGGTGCTCTTAAGTTCCGAGTATTAAGTAGATATTCTAGGGGTGTTGTGACACTTGGGGCCTCGCTGGGTCCTCAGGGTTCCCTTTACTGGTTTTCTTGCACAGAGTCCTGTGAGTTTGGCCCTGATTGGAGCTGTCAGTTCTGTCTGTACACACATCTGTATGTCTTTGCATCTGTCTCTTCATCTGAGGAGAGGAGCCTGGCGTCAGTCATGCTATCGTGGTGTCAGTTTTATCTGGAAGGAGGAGAAATAAGATCATTGACGTGATTGTAAAGATCTGATGTAACTCTTGCGTTACATAGATAAGGAACTAGGGATCCAGGGGAGTTGGGCAACTTGTCCAAGGTCATGTGGCTGGTTGTACAGAATAGGGAGTGGAGCACCTGCCTCTTGACTTCCAGGAGTGTGACCGTATGGCACGGAGGTTATGCACTTGGGCTTTGGAAACCAGGGGCTTGAATGGTGTCTCTGCCACCAGCCATGAAACCCTGGGCGTCTTCTTTCCTCCCATTTCTTCATTTGTAACATGCTGATGATAATAACTGCTACTTCATAGGGTTGTGACTGTGAGGACTAAGTGAATATTACACATGAGATGCTTAGAACAGTGCCTACGCAGTAAGCGATCAGTAACCATTGTTACTGTCGTTAACCTTCCTGGGCCATTAAATCACGTTTGCCTTGTACAGTTTCCGATTTACCGCTTGTGTCTATTTATCATCCCTTCCATTTCTTCCATTGGCTCTGTTTATAGCTCAATCTAACTGTAACCTGCAATGTGGTACAGTAGCTTGCTAGTTATATAGAAGTTCTAGGTGGTTTGGCTAGTGTCCAGAATTCCAACCACCTGTTGTAACTGTTGCCAAAATACAACAGATTTTCATTTCCCAGAAGTTGTTTCACCAAGGATGCAGATCATTAATATGACTTAATGTCTTATAATTGTTTTTTTCTTTTACAAATGTATACATCATGCCTCCCACCCATTCTGTGAAGCTGAGTAATGACATAAATCTTGTTCCTGCCTCTTTTTTTTCTTATTTAAACTTTTTATTCCTCCTTGGAGTATAGCCGATTAACAATGTTCTGATAGTTTCAAATGCACAGCAAAATGACCCAGTCATACGTATACACGTATCCATCCTCCCCCAACCCCCGCTTCCATCCATTGTTCCTGCTTTTTGAAAAAGCAGTAAAACAGTGGCAGACTTGCCAGTGCATCACCTGAAATGACTTTCTGAGCTAAACCGGCTTGAGACAGAGAAGATAATACTATTTTTTTTTCTTTTTTCTTCTCTCTTAGCTCAAGTAGATGAAGGCGCAGTCCCCTCATGATGGGGTACTTAGCAAATCAGGAAGCGATAACAGTGAATAACTTTCTACATTCCCGTTCCCGTATTTGCATGATAGTTAACAATTGATGGCTTTTCTTTAGGAAGGCATTATCAGCTGCAGCAGGAACCAGACCTCTGGACCCTTTCTGCGTGCTAAGTTAAAGCAGTGCTGTACCTACCCTTGATGATAAACTTGTAATTGCAGTAAGGGTGAACAGGGGAGAGGAAATTTTAGCCTGTGTTCTGAAGATCTGGGAGGGTTCAGACACATCGTAATTTATATTTTCATTCTTTCTCAAGAGAGACACAGCTGCAGTTATGAACAAACACGTGGTAGGAGCTGTTCTGAAATAATCATTTCTGCCACCAAATCCAGATGTGATCTGATTTATTCCATACTGAAACGGGCCTGACTGTGTGATTAAGATGTACCACACGGGCCACGCCTTATCCCTTGGCACTTTATTACATCCTCCCGCCCCCAAAAGAACAGGATCATATCCTTGTTGTAAATCACAGAATCCTTTAGAGTGTTCTTTAACATCAGCTTTTGCGAAAGAGACTCGAGGGACAGTTCATTAAGTGTAAGTGGGACCTTCTGCCATCATCGCAAGCACGCTAGTGCTTGGCTGCAGAGGATAAGCAGGTGTGCATTTTATTCATAATAGCGACTCTCATCTTTGTATGTGGAGGAAATATTCAAAATCATTTTTTTCCTGGGAATATTATTGGGTCAGTGTTGCCTATTGTTTTCTACCAAGAACCAGGAACTTTTTTTTGGTCCCCCTTTCCTTATCCCACAGTTCGTTCATCTCTTCCCCACAAAATAAAAACTGCTTTTCTTTCTCCCAGTAAGCTGACTTGCAGATTTAGGTAGTAGGAGAGATAAAAGGATCATTTTGTATTTCCAGTTAACTCATTTAATTAGGTGGGGTGAACTAATTGGGTTTTTTGACATGTCTTTTAACATCTAAGATATTCGCTTTGGAATTCCCAGGTACAGCAGCTTTCTCAGTCTGTTCCTGGGTTCAGGACTGGTGTAAGACCTGTCATTTGAAGCCTATCATTTGAATTTCCCTTGAGGGGGTAGAAAAGTGGCCGAGTGATTTTTCAGATAGTGGAGCATAAATCAACAGGCCCAGGGCATTCCCTGGTTATCACCAGGCTCATCAGCAGAAGCCTGGATTAAGCATTGCTCTGTCCACACACAGAGCAGGTGAGGTGGTAACCTAAGGACCTGATTCCATCACGTGTGGATGGACTCTCTGAAGCTTCCTCACCACTGTTTCCTCACCCAGTATAACTTTAGAGGTCTGCAAGCTTTGGGGGACTTCTTATGTCCTGTCATTCAGGGCCTGGGGAAGTTCCGGAATTTAGATTGGGGCAGTTTTAAACCTTACATCATTCCACTGTTCATTGTGATTATTTAGGTTTTGTCTCCCTAGATACCTATTTTGTCTCTCTATGTGTATACTTGGGTAAAACTGGTTGCTTTTCCTTTGTACCCCCAGAGTTCACCCCCCACTTCGGTAGCTGGCTTGCTAGGTGCTTAGTTAAATCTTACTGCATTTGATTAGCCCATTGAAGTCCTTTCTTTGCTCTAGAAATTCCGGAACCCAAACAGATGAAGGTAAGACTATGGTATATATACTGGAATTTTTTGTCTTTTAAAAAATATTGTTTTTTAGTATAATTTTCCCTTAGTATCTATCTTTTTCAAATACAGATCAAGGGGGCCAAAAAATTTACTGGGGTCCAAGTACATAGTACCTCATTTCATGGTGGAAGAGTAACCGTAATAGGCTCTCTCTCTACCATTTGCCTCCAGACATCTTTGGATCACAGGGTTATTTGGAGGTTTCATACTTTGTATTCTAGTTGGACTTAAGTAAGACTTAAATCATAAGTTTTATCTTTAGACTGGTGTATTTGTTTTTCATCTGTTTTCCTGGTATTAACACGGTGCTGAGCATATAGTAGCTCCTCTAGAAATATTTGTCCAATGAGTATCTCTTGGCCATGGTGTCCTATAAATGTGGAAAGAAAGACTTTTGGAACTTGATAGAATTCTTTCATTTTGTTTGGAATGAGCAACCTGAAGGGGATATTGAATAGAAAAAGTAGGTTTAGAAGAATCCCCCCTCCTTTGCCTGCCCCCTCGCCCACATTGGGTTCAGTATAGTTACTGTTAGTTGCTCAGTTGTGTCCAACTCTTGGTGACCCCATGGACTGTAGCCTGCCAGATTCCTCTGTCCATGGAATTCTCCAGGCAAGAATACTGGAGTGGGTAGCCATTCCTTTCTCCAGGGGATCTTCCTGACCCAGGGATCGAACTGGGTCTCCTGCATTGCAGGTGGGTTCTTTCCCAGGTGAGCCACAAGGAAAGCCCTGTGAAGTTAGAGATTCACCAAAATCAGATTATGATTTGCAGCTTTGAAATAACTTGTGTCTCTGACTGTCATTTTAGCTATGGGTAGGTTCCCGGTCGTAATTCTGTAATGTCCTGAAAAGTCTGCTTTATGGCCCTCGAGCTGCGCTGTGTTGTCTAAGGCCTCGGTTCTTGGCCAGGTACAGTTTCTATTGCTTCAAAGTTCACTTCCTCCGGAGGGCAGGCCAAGAGAGAGCAGTCCTTGTAGGGAAGTGTGGTGGACTCTCCTGACAGCTCCGCAAGAGAAGGAGCCTCTGCTCACTCCTTTGGTGTTTCCACTGCCCCTTCCCAGGAAGGGACCAACCGTGCTGCTGGGACCAGAGTCTCCATCCCCTCTGTCTGCTGATGAACGGGGCACCGCCTGCCGTGCTGAGCCAACCACTGTTGGTGCCGTCAGCCTTTCTGGACCCTAATCCCATCTCAGAGACTGAACACAGAAGGCCCAGGGATGTAGTTCTGTGGCCTCATGCACCCCGGGCCGTTTCCTGCAGGCGGGCTTTCAGCTTCCAGGGTTTGACTCTAGGCTACTTCATTCTTTTCTTCCATGCCTTCCATTGCCACTCACTTCTCTGCGGAGCAGCTCCTGTCACCTCCCACTGTCTTTTCACAAGGATGGGTTTTACACACCTCTTTTTTCCTGGGTCCTCTTTGGCTGTTGCTAAGTCACTTCAGTCGTGTCCAACTCTGTGTGACCCCATAGATGGCAGCCCACCAGGCTCCCCCATCCCTGGGATTCTCCAGGCAAGAATACTGGAGTGGGTTGCCATTTCCTTCTCCAATACATGAAAGAGAAAAGTGAAAGTGAAGTCACTCAGTCTGACTGTTAGCGACCCCATGGACTGCAGCCCACCAGGCTACTCCGTCCATTGGATTTTCCAGGCAAGAGTACTGGGGTGGGGTGCCATTGCCTTAAACAGGGACTTTCAGAGGCATTTCTTTGTGGCTGTTCACGAAAACCCTCCCTCTAGTCTGAGTCACCCACCCTACTCTCTGCTGCTTCTTTTTAATTCTTTAGAATTAATTAATTAATTCTTTTTTTAGTAACCTTCCCTCCCTCCTATGAGGGTTGTGTGCACATGCGTACACACACACACACACTCTCTCTCTCTCTCTTTCTCTCTCTCTTCCTGTTCCCTAATTCCCTTATCCTATATCACCTCTCTTATTGCCATTCAAATCAAGCTGTTGTAACTCTTAAGGGTTCTTATCTCAGAAGCTGGAGTTTACATTTAACTTTTAAGATAGAGCCATCCAAGGGTATAGCGTAAACCACAATCCAGTGAGTGTTTGAGAAAGTTTCTAATTACTATTGCGGATTGCAGAACTAATATTTGAGCACTGTTCAAAGTTCAGATGCTACAGAAAGTGAAACTTACCTGTAATGCACCCATATATCATCTTGAACTGTTGAGAGTATCTATCCTGTTTTCGAGGCACATAGCATATTATTTATTTTCTTGAAAATAGGATTATTTTACACACACAGACACACAATCTCCTCCTTTGTAATTTTTTTAAAATCACTGAATTATACATCAAGCACTGTTTCATGTCAGTACATACAAATCTCTCCCTTGTTTTAACAGCTATATGGTATTCCATTGTGAAAGTAATTCTTTGATTAGGTTACAGCAGAGTATCAAGTGTGGCATTTGAATCCTGATCTTAGTCTGTCTTCCTGTATATTTAGCCTCCATTCTTGGTCCAGGAAAAAGAGGTACACTAAGTATACGTCTAGTAAATGAGTGTTTTTTGTGGGGGGGCCGGGATAACTAGTTTAGTAGTTCAAGTGGTGTAGTTTTTTCAATCGCCTACACCTGATTAAAGATCTGTTTTAAAGGTTAAAAAGCCTTAGGATTTTAATTGCTTTTTAAAATACAAAAATAGTGCACAGTTTAGTGTGTCGATTTAACTAAAGGACCAAAGTCTGTTAACTGAAAAAACGTAAGTCTATGTACAGCAATAAAGAAATGTTTTCACAGAAATTGGGACTACCTGAGATTCAGAATTGCAGACAGTGAAATTTGGGGTGTGGCCCCTTAAATAAATGTAATTTGGAAAAGGTTTTTAGCACTACTTCACATCGTACTTTCAAAATGTTTGTTTATTTTCTCTCTTGGCACAAGTGAGTACAAATCATAACTGGTTCGATGATATCAAAAGTCTGAGACTAGGGTAGGGAGTGGGTCTTCCTATGATTTGATCAAAAGCAAACAAAGCAAAAGCAAATGGAAAAAAAAAAAGTTAAATGTTTCTCATTGTGGGACTAAAATGCTGCATGCTGAGTTTTCACTTTCTGATTAGAACTGACAGTTGAACAGATATGATTTATGTCTTTGGGGTCAGGAAGCAACGGTCAGATTTCCGTGTGGCTGTTCCCCCCCTACTTTTTCCCCACTTAAGCGTGACGGTATTAATCAGATAGCAGCCAGTGTTTGATATGTCCTTCTGTGGCGTTTGCAGACTAAGTCAAAACCACGCCAGAAATCACTTTGCCTTTTTCTGATGGAGCGGAAATGAACCTGTTTCTTTCCTTCTCAACAGCTTTACCCAAATGGATCAGAGGAGACCTCCTGATTTCAAGGAGGAGAGTAATGTGGGGTATGGTTTAGTACAGGTGCCATTAAAAGACTACCCCCCACCCCCCTCACCTCCAGGTTTTATGTTTCCATGAATATTGGCCTTAATTTACCCCAAACAAGTCTAGGAATGACCTTGTTCGAGTATCGCTTGCTGATTTCAGCTCCCAAGTAGCAAGCCTGGGAGTGTTTTCTTTCTCAGCTCATCTAGGAGGGGGGAGCCGGTCTTCTGCAGTTACTTTGTGATACATTTACTTTCTACCTGCTGGCTTCAAACAGTATTAATTTTTATGTGCTCCTTGTGCATTGTGTTTAATTAAAAGCAGTTCTATTCGCAGAGGTACTTGTAAGATTTTTTTTTCTCCCTGAAATGAATAAAACAAATAGGCATCTGGTATTTGTTTTGTATAACACAATCCCCATAAAATGAAGAGTAATAAAACATAATTATCTGTAAAGGCTTGTTTTATAAGCCTGAGAATGGGCTTGTTTCTAGCAGCTTTTAAAATTCTGCTCATACTATAAAGAATCCCTTTTGTACATTAATATATAACAATAATAACAACAAAAACTTCCCAATTACATGCATGAATCCAGCCTTGTTTTTCTTATTATGGCATAAATGACAAAGGTTTGTCATCACATTCTCTCTAGGTAAACATGTTAGGCTAAAAAAGGGGAAATATTTGCTTCCTGTTCAATATTCTGTTCAATTGGGATAGCTCCATTTATGAAATTTCCCCATAATTAAAGAAACAATTTTATATCAGGTGTTGATTTTTTGGAGGGATGGGTCACAGACCACTCTATATATTCTAAAACCGCTTGGGGCTGGTGTATGGGGATGATCTGGAGGGAAGATGTGGCGGGGGAGCACACATCAAACTTTTGTATACATTTTGATAGGATTTTCAGATCTTCTGATCCTTGGTTAAAGATTCCTGCCAATGCCTGATAATTGTTTTGAAAACCATAGTTAGAATCTGAAGATAAGGTATTAGCTTTAGTATATGAATATCTGATGATGGAAATTTGCTCACTGGTTTAGTAGCATTGGATTTAATTTTGGGGTTAGGCTTCTTTTGGGAAATGGAGGAGTACTCCTGTCTGAGGGGAAAAAAAGAAACCCTCAGATTGTGGAAAGTATGAAAATTATTAATTCAGAGGTGGATCTGTTGTCATATTGGATGGTAGTGCCTACATCCCTGGGGGCTCCTGTTCCCAAGACCGTTTTTATTGTTCCTATCCAGTGCTGGGTGCGAGCCTTGAAGTGGTGAATTCGTCCTCGGAGGTTGTATGTCCATTGCTGCAAGAATAAAAGAAGCAGTAACAAAATCATACAGTGCAGTATTTCACGGTGACAGTTTTATGTGCTTGTGTGATGTTGCAGAGCCTTATATGTGATATCGACCCCTTTCTCTTGAATCAAAGCCCAGGGTTTTATCGGAGAAGGGAGGCTTCAGAAATAACTGAGTCTACCACAAAGGTAAGCCCCTAAATAGTTATCCCATTCTGTCTATTATTAAACTAATTGCTTACAGGAAGTAATAAAGTGCCTATATCTATTATATAGTACATCTACTTAACGTCCAGTTTGAGTAATGATGTCTAATTTTAGACTTCCAAGCCTTTCTCACCTTATCTTTTGGCGTTGAAATTATACTAAAACATTCATATTATTGTGAGTGCGGATGAATTCAGTAAGGTTAATACTTGGTTTCTCTGTTGTCATCTATTGGAAAACAAATAGCTTTAAATAAGGGCATTGGTTCCTTATCCAAAGTGGGGAGGTTGGATATTCCACTTCTAGATCGGCAGTTACTTTGCATACTTACTTGAAATACCATTTTTGAACATACTTGGCAACTTAAAGTACCCAATTAAAAAGCTCTGTGGAAAGAGGAAGTCTGGGGATATGTAATTAGTCCTTAGGATTCAGAGCATTTCCTTTATGTGTGGAAGGCCATAATATGAAATCACTGGACACAATAGCTTTATGCCAGGAACTCAGAATAGAAGGCATTTTCAGGATGGATTATTTTTGTACTCTGGGTCTTAAAATGGTTTATCCAAAGAGACTTCCAATTCCATAAAAATACTGATGGTGTGGAAAAAAAACCTGGTTCTGTGCTTTCACCAAATTTTAGGTAGTTGACAACCATAACTAGCCATTTAATGAACAAGCCATACATTACACAAGCATTGCTGGCATTCTTACACTCTTTATTTTAGTTGATTGACAGCCTCATCCCTCCCACCTTTTATTCTGATTTATTCTTAAAGGGATAAAGGTTGGGTTCCAGAAAACTGGCCCGATACGGTGCTGTTCCTTTCCAAAACAGTGAGGTCTCTTTGGGTAAAGTCAAGTGAGCTGTATAGTCTGAGATTATTTATAGTGTTTACGATAGACCCAAAACACTAAGCACTTAATAGCTTTCCTTATTTACAAGTCAGATTCATCTAAGGGATGTTATTCTTTATGTTTCCACTGCTTGAAATGTCCCTTTAAAATAGATTATCGGGGAAATACACAGTGACAGAATTCGCTGGTGGTGAAAATGCAGGACAGATAAGCATTTTATTTTTAAATGCTCTGCAATGGAAAAGGTCCATTTTGTCTAAGTAAAAATACCACTTTTTGTCTAAGTGAAGTCACACACACACACGAGTAACATAGAATGGGGAAATATATGTGAGAATGCGGCTTTTAGTTCCCAATTATATAATAGATGCCTTCCATTAAAGTTTGCAGTAAGTGAATGTCTATTAAGCAAATTATTTTTCCCCACTGATTTCTATTGTAGAAATGGTGTTGTCTTTCACTAGGCTGTGAATGTACTATGTTCTCTAGTAAGAATACTAAGAGAAAGGAAGGAAGGAAGGAAGAGGGAGGGAAGGAAGGAAGGAAGGAAGGAAGCAAGAGAAAATGAGAAGACAGAAAAACCCCTTCAACACCATAAATCAAAAAGAAACCTGGACTTTTCAATGAAGCTTCTGTTGGATGCTCAAAGTATAGCCTGTCATGGTGTCATAGTTAAGGTATGGTGTATGACTTTAATAGCAAAATGAGGACACACAATAATATCCAAATTCTGAAGATGTTACCCTTTTTCTTCACCCTTCCTCCCATTGTTCCCTTTGGAGAAGCAACATCACCAAGGGAGCTTATGGTTTATTTTAGCAGCCTGGGCATCCTTGTCTCCATACCGTATAATCTTGACCTCCAAGTATTGTTTTATTGACTTGAAGATATAAGTTGAACATTACTCACCTCTTTCAAAACCATGTTCTCCTAACCCTTCACCAATTTGTTACAAGATATTTGCGTGAGAAGTGCTAGTGGATGATACCTAATACCTAGTGATTGAAACATCCACACTTTGTTAGCAATAAAGTCTCATCCCAGTTCCTTTCAGTTTACATCTATTGTGGTGCAGTATGGATTGTAGAAGGCCCTGTGCTTTGGACTCCCAGCCCAAATACCTGACCTGGATTAAACACCAAGCATGTATCATCAGGAGGGAACTATGCTTAACTCACACTTATCCTTGCAAAGGCTTTACTTGGTATGTATTGGTCAGTCTCTATTTTACAGGATGGGGAGGCTTAGACTTGTCAAATGACTTGCCCAGAATCACTCAAAAAATAAGATAGGGTTAGCATTTGCCCCCAGCTCAGATTGGGCTCAGGTACCTGAAAAATGCTTAACTAACACCATGCCTTGGATCTCAGCCTGGGCTGTGCTTTCAGAGTCATCCAGGGACTATTTTAAAACACTGCTGTGCAAGGACTCAGCATCTCAAGGAGTGGGGTTCTGGGTGTCTCTGTCTTGAAGGTTTCACCAGTGACCCTGATGCTCCGTCAGGCAACCTTGACAATGGCTGAATTCTGTGACATGCCCAGTTTAGTTTCTTGCTTGTTTGTAGAACTGCTGAACAAAAGATCTGATGCCCACAGTCTTTGAGCCTATGGTTGGGTTAGGAAGATGGATGTGCACATTGTCAAGCCTGAGGAAGATGCCGTGTAGCAAGTACAGAGGTAGTTCCTAATCTGGTCAAGCTGCTTTAACAAAATTCTACAGCCTGGGTAGCTTACAAGCACCATACATTGGTTTCTCATAGTTGTGGCGGTGGAAATCTGGGATCAGGGTACAAACATGATTAGGTTCTGGTGAAAGCCCTCTTCTGGGGGGCAAACTGACCCCTCCTTGCTGTGTTCTCACATGGTGTAGGGGGGAATGAGGGATCTGTCTGATGTCTCTTTTATAAGGGCACTAATCCCACTCATGAGAGCCCCACCCTCCTGACCTAATAACTGACTCCCCTCCCCAAAGGTCCTACCTCCTAATTCTATCCCCTTAGTGGTTAGGTTTCAATATATGGATTTTGGGGAATACAGACATTCAGACTGTAGCAGGTAGGACAGAGGGCTTTGTAGTAACTGACGAGAGGGCTTGCACTGGGTCAGGTAGCATCTGGAACATGGTCACTTCAGACCATAACATAAACAGAATAAGACCTGTCTATTCTAGCTCAGTAGAGTTAGAATCTGTGCTCTCTAAACCCTATAATTTCCTTGGTCTAGGTTCTCATCAAGGTTCCCAGGCAGGATTTGGAGTCTTCCCCACTGAGTTTGTCTGGCAAAGCTTGAGTTGTAAAACTAGTCATTTGTACATTTCTTTGATCCCCACCCCTCCCCCTGCCGCAAACTGACAGGTGTGTTCTGCCAGGTCCACTTTAATGGGGTTATTAGGTCAGAGATAATGTGGGCTTCCCTGGTGGCTCAGAGGTTAAAGCTTCTGCCTGCAATGTGGGAGACCTGGGTTCGATCCCTGGGTTGGGCAGATCCCCTGTAGAAGGAAATGGCAATCCACTCCAGTATTCTTGCCTGGAGAATCCCATGGACGGAGAAGCTTGGTGGGCTACAGTCCATGGGATCGCAAAGAGTCGGACACGACTGAGCGACTTCACTCAGTCAAGGCATCAGCCAAGACTTAAGCAGGCTGGGATGATAGTGTGCTCCTTCATGCTTTTCTTGGTTTTGGCATGTAGTTGCTTTACAGTGTTGTTAGTTTTTGCTGTACGACAAAGTGAATCAGCTGTATGCATACATACAGCACCCTCCCTCCACTCCCACCCTGCCGTGCCACTCCTGTCTCCTCCCCATCCTGCCCCTGCAGGTCATCGCTGTGCCCGAGCCGAGCTGCCTGTGCTCGACCACAGCTTCCCACCAGCTATGTGTGTTACACAGGGTAGTGTATACGTGTCAGCTCGTCTTCCAGTGCGTCCCACCCGCTCCTCCCCTCTCTGTGTCCGTGTGTTTGTTCTCTGTGTCCGCGTCTGTTTCTGCCCTGCAAGCAGGCTCATCTGTTCCGTCTTTCTAGATTCCATAGAGACCTGCGCCTCCTTTACTCTTTTCTTATTGAGACCCATTGAACAAAAACTAGTGCTTGAGTCCTGAGTTCAGAAAACCTCTGTTGGGCTTCCTATGTGCTGGGCAGTGAGAACGCCAGGGTGAGAGAGACTTTTTAGGAACTAATTAATCTCTTTTAGGTGAGGAAGAGAGGTGTTGAGGTAATAACAACTAGGGCATTGGCAGAAGATCTGTCTGATAACTCTGGGATTTAGTTCTTAAATTCTTTGTTTTTGGAATATGGATTAGGGCTAGACTGGCATTGACAACCAGGATCATTAAATACGTATGGGGACTGTTGGGTGATTGACCATGTGAGCAGAAGATGGTGCAGTGTTCTCCATAAAGATTCTTTAATTGTGGAGAGGACTTTCTGTAT
This sequence comes from Oreotragus oreotragus, assembly GCA_006410675.1. Taxonomy (NCBI): domain Eukaryota; kingdom Metazoa; phylum Chordata; class Mammalia; order Artiodactyla; family Bovidae; genus Oreotragus; species Oreotragus oreotragus. Next base: position 56,332 of record SJYX01019613.1, on the reverse strand, counting down.
GTTTATTCTTTCATGCTTTGAATATGTACTTATTAAGTGCTTTTTGTGTGCCAGGCTCATTCAAAAGTGTTTAGATTTCAAATTTGGTTCTTAGATGACTCAGAATTTAGCTAAAGGCATAGTTTTGTCCTGAGAGGGAATTTTATCCAATTATAATATGCTTAATATAAAGGGGAACGTCAGTCTCTCCATCGCTCAAACTCTACCAGTTCAACCACTGATTGGTCTTGCCAATCAGCTCTAGTAGTTACAAAACTTCCTTAAAGTGTCAGTACTGTACTCTATTGCATATCCTGGTAACAGATTCAAAAACTGATTGGAAGAGAAGTTTAACCATTCACGCGAGTCTCACTGTTCAGAGATTTCAGATTTCTTTTCCTCACCACCAACTTAATTCTTTCTTCTCTGTTTTTAGTTTCGGAAGAACTTTCGAATGTGCTAGGGAGATTACAAAATGAAGTTGGGAGAACCAGCCAACATGTTATTGGTGCTGTGAATACGGGAACTTGTGAGAGTTACTTAAAGTTGGATTTTCAAAACTTTTATTGCATACTGGTCAACCCACTATGTAATACTGTAATTACATTTAGTTCCAAATGGTGTTTCGGGTTGCATTATCTGTTAAGTTGGAACTTTTTGGTTGAAGAGAATATTGATACCCGTATTTTAAAAAATGAGCCCATCCTTTTCTTGCTAAAAGAAACCATACGCATCTGAGAAAATCTCCATTTTAGCATACTCAGTCTTACTATGACTTTATAATGGTTTTATTTCTACAAAGTTTTATCTACATTGGTATGATTGAGAAAGAATAGATAGCTCTTTACTAGGGGAAAAATGGAGAATTTTTCAAATAATAAAGTCACAAGATGTCCAGTTGTACTCTTCAGATATTATCTCATGGCCTCCAGTTTTAGAAGCGCATCTTTTCCCGCCAGGTGTGGAGAGCAATGCTTCTTGGGACAATGGGGAGACTTTATCACATGAGATTATCCCTTTTGCATTGTGTTACGGCGCATGGTGTGACAGCTTAGAAATAAACACACTCCTGGACACAACAGGATCCCATTAAGACATCCACTATTTTTAATACATTTTGCTATTTGGGGGCTGTTATGTTTGTTCTCTTAGGGTGAGAAACACCATCCATTTGCTTTAATCTGAGGTCAGAGTTAGCAGTCAAGGCATCAGCCAAGACTTAAGCAGGCTGGGATGATAGTGTGCTCCTTCATGCTTTTCTTGGTTTTGGCATGTAGTTGCTTTACAGTGTTGTTAGTTTTTGCTGTACGACAAAGTGAATCAGCTGTATGCATACATACAGCACCCTCCCTCCACTCCCACCCTGCCGTGCCACTCCTGTCTCCTCCCCATCCTGCCCCTGCAGGTCATCGCTGTGCCCGAGCCGAGCTGCCTGTGCTCGACCACAGCTTCCCACCAGCTATGTGTGTTACACAGGGTAGTGTATACGTGTCAGCTCGTCTTCCAGTGCGTCCCACCCGCTCCTCCCCTCTCTGTGTCCGTGTGTTTGTTCTCTGTGTCCGCGTCTGTTTCTGCCCTGCAAGCAGGCTCATCTGTTCCGTCTTTCTAGATTCCATAGAGACCTGCGCCTCCTTTACTCTTTTCTTATTGAGACCCATTGAACAAAAACTAGTGCTTGAGTCCTGAGTTCAGAAAACCTCTGTTGGGCTTCCTATGTGCTGGGCAGTGAGAACGCCAGGGTGAGAGAGACTTTTTAGGAACTAATTAATCTCTTTTAGGTGAGGAAGAGAGGTGTTGAGGTAATAACAACTAGGGCATTGGCAGAAGATCTGTCTGATAACTCTGGGATTTAGTTCTTAAATTCTTTGTTTTTGGAATATGGATTAGGGCTAGACTGGCATTGACAACCAGGATCATTAAATACGTATGGGGACTGTTGGGTGATTGACCATGTGAGCAGAAGATGGTGCAGTGTTCTCCATAAAGATTCTTTAATTGTGGAGAGGACTTTCTGTATGTTTATTCTTTCATGCTTTGAATATGTACTTATTAAGTGCTTTTTGTGTGCCAGGCTCATTCAAAAGTGTTTAGATTTCAAATTTGGTTCTTAGATGACTCAGAATTTAGCTAAAGGCATAGTTTTGTCCTGAGAGGGAATTTTATCCAATTATAATATGCTTAATATAAAGGGGAACGTCAGTCTCTCCATCGCTCAAACTCTACCAGTTCAACCACTGATTGGTCTTGCCAATCAGCTCTAGTAGTTACAAAACTTCCTTAAAGTGTCAGTACTGTACTCTATTGCATATCCTGGTAACAGATTCAAAAACTGATTGGAAGAGAAGTTTAACCATTCACGCGAGTCTCACTGTTCAGAGATTTCAGATTTCTTTTCCTCACCACCAACTTAATTCTTTCTTCTCTGTTTTTAGTTTCGGAAGAACTTTCGAATGTGCTAGGGAGATTACAAAATGAAGTTGGGAGAACCAGCCAACATGTTATTGGTGCTGTGAATACGGGAACTTGTGAGAGTTACTTAAAGTTGGATTTTCAAAACTTTTATTGCATACTGGTCAACCCACTATGTAATACTGTAATTACATTTAGTTCCAAATGGTGTTTCGGGTTGCATTATCTGTTAAGTTGGAACTTTTTGGTTGAAGAGAATATTGATACCCGTATTTTAAAAAATGAGCCCATCCTTTTCTTGCTAAAAGAAACCATACGCATCTGAGAAAATCTCCATTTTAGCATACTCAGTCTTACTATGACTTTATAATGGTTTTATTTCTACAAAGTTTTATCTACATTGGTATGATTGAGAAAGAATAGATAGCTCTTTACTAGGGGAAAAATGGAGAATTTTTCAAATAATAAAGTCACAAGATGTCCAGTTGTACTCTTCAGATATTATCTCATGGCCTCCAGTTTTAGAAGCGCATCTTTTCCCGCCAGGTGTGGAGAGCAATGCTTCTTGGGACAATGGGGAGACTTTATCACATGAGATTATCCCTTTTGCATTGTGTTACGGCGCATGGTGTGACAGCTTAGAAATAAACACACTCCTGGACACAACAGGATCCCATTAAGACATCCACTATTTTTAATACATTTTGCTATTTGGGGGCTGTTATGTTTGTTCTCTTAGGGTGAGAAACACCATCCATTTGCTTTAATCTGAGGTCAGAGTTAGCCCTCAGTTCTCTGTAATGGACTTGATGATGTTATGGTTTTAAAATAACTGAAAATTAAACAGGGGAAAAAATGTCCATATGTGTATAACTGAGTCACTGTAGTGTGCAGCAGAGATTGGAAAAACACTGTCAATCAACTATACTTTAATTAAAAGATAAAATTTAAAAATGAAATTAATTGAAATAAAGCCCGGGAAAGTAAAAATAAGCAATAACTGAAAATGAACGTTGCTTGTCTCCAGGATTACGATGGTATCGGTATCCCTCCATCGTTTTTATGCTGTTGATCACACTCCTCTTTTCAAGAAGTACCCCCTCTCCCCCGGAAGTTAAATGCCATCATTTAATACACCTAAGTAATACCTGGCTAAAATCCCACAGTGTTTTGTTTTGTTCTCAGCTTTTGTGACAGTGTGAGGAGGAAGGCAAGTAGCGCAGGGGTTGGGCTGAAAGAGGAGAAAATGGAACAGTTGGATTCCCCCAGGGACAGAGTAAGAGATTGTTAATACATTAGTGGTGGGAGGGCTTGTGCAGAAAATACGACTGTACAATTAAATGGGGCTATTAAAAGCACATCTGCATCAATTCATTACATGACAGTTGCGATTTCTTTATAAGCCCCGTTCCAAGTCTTTCTCCTCCTGGGACTCAGGAGCACAAAGACTGCCAGGAAAGCGCCACAGTCACTAGGATGCCCAGTCCCTCACTGCCTGCCTTGGGGGCTGATTGATGAAAACATTTTATGGAAGGAAAGCCCACTGAATACCTCTTCTCATCTGTAGCCCAGGGACGAAAGCAGGGCATCTGTGGTGACCATTTGGATTTGCCCTCCCAAGCATACCTGGCTGTATAAACAGATATTTGTATAGAAGACATCTACCAGGAGTTGAAACCAAGTGAGTTAGGGGGGACATTTGGGGTTAGAAACTTTTACTCCAAAAGAACACTGAATTGCATTTGTCAGTCGTTTGTAAGAAACTGCTCAAATGTTTCTTTTTTTGGTAAAATGAGTTTTAAAAATCATCTGGAACCTGATTATGTGTATCACTTAGAACTTTGATTAAGGCTTGGGTTTAAGCATGTTTGATATCAAATGGTGTAGAGATTTTGACTTGGCATCTTTGTGTGTGTGTGTGTTACTTAACTAAGATTATCCCATTTCCCACCCCACCTCCAACCTCTACCCCTATTTCCTCATTGGTAAAATAGGATACTAATATATGTCGTCTTATAGTTGCTTTGTGAGATTAGAGATACAGAATTGAAAGCATTTAGTATTGTTCCTGACACAGGATAAGTGCCCGCTGAATAGTAACTACTCATTATCAATTTAATTTTAGGACCAAAATAAAAAAAGGCTTGTGGTCTCATCTACCTATTGAAGGATAAGACTGAGGAAGCTAAGACCTAGAGATGAAGCGTTAATTAGTAGAAGAGCAAGAACTCAAATCTGTGGCTTCCCATTGGACTCTGGTGACACTCATAGTGGAGGTGGTTCTACGTTTGGTAAAGGAGGATGTACCCTTATGAATTCTGCCTCATTTTCCTGGGGATTGTATGAACTTCTCCATTTGGCCCCAAGATCTTTTCCAGCCCCTGTTATTACATATGAGGGATGCTTTTTCTATATTTAAGAACATAGTTTTCAGTTTTCCATTGCCCAGGTTCTTTTGGTGGCAGGAATCCCTGTGCTTTTGAAGGTATTATCATTGTCTGAGTTTTAAAAGAACTACCTTCAGAGGAAAAGTCATTCTTTTTGATTATGCCCAAGGCCCACAGAACACCATTTAAACAGCAAATGATTTTTTTTTTAAAGGCAAGTATTTGATTAAAACCAATCTCCCTTAAAGACAAGTGTTTCAGTATGCATCAGGCCCTCTTCAAGGGAACTTCAATGTGTTTTGCTGATGGCCAGATCCAATTTCTGGCGAGGTAAAAGAAAAGACAATTATTATTATTAATTTTTAATTCATCTTTTAACTTACAGACTTGATATGTTGAATCTAAAAAATGGTGTGAAGATAATAGAAGTCTGAGTACTTAAAAAAAAAAGTATGACATAGACTTCAGAGAAACAGCTATTTGATCAGATTTGGGGAGATTTCGGGATGGCCTGAAGTTCTCATTGATAAATGCTATTGACAGGCGAGTGATGTTTATCAGCTGAATAACTCAGGAAGTACAGATGATCTGAACCAATGGAGATGCCTCCATACAGTTTTTTTTGCATTGCTTTGGTGACGGTCTGAGGTCTGTATGGAGGAGATACTGATAACTCCTGTTTTCAGTACTGATCACAGCATTTGCTGTTTCCATGGCCAGCTGTAGCATCTGCCACTTGCCTCATCCCAACCTCATCCCGACCTAATTTTTTGCTCACCTTTATTTGTTTTAAGACTCAGCTATAGGGACTTCCCTTATTGATCCAGTGGTTAATAATCCCACTTTGTGATGCAGGGGACACAGCTTCAATTCCTGGTCGGGGAACTAAGATCCCACGTTCAGCAAGGCAACTAAGCCCATAAACCACAACTAGAGAGTCTGCACCACCAAGAAAGATCCCACATGCTGCAAGTAAGACCTTAGGCAGCCAAATAAATAATATTACAACAATTAAGTAAAATGTTGGGGAAAAAAAGAAAAAACCTCAGCTATCACATTACCCCTGAGAATCTTGGCTTCCTTTGTTGGACCATCCTGGTTAGGAGGCCCCTCTCTTTGGGGTTCCACAGTACCCAGCTTTTGCTGCTTCTCCTAGCCCTTCTGGTGCAGTATTGTAGTTATATTAAAATCATCTGTTTCCTGGTCTCTTTTTTCCTATGAAGCTTCCAGCTCTTTGGGGACAGGCTACTTTTTACTCAGAACTGGAGCAGGGTGCCTGAAGGCAACAATAAATGTCCATTGACTAAACAAAAGAATCACTTTATGTCCAAACCTGGCACCCCTGGGTTTATAGGCCCTGGTAACCTTTTGTAAATGAAACTATTTTTATATAATTAGCCATTTCTCGTCTTCCTGTCTACTGAAGGAATGTTTTATTTCCATGTAAGCCTGGTTGTGCCCGTGTGTCCCTCTTCCCCCCACCACGCCCAGTGTGGTTCATGCTTTGTTTTGCTTTTTTTAATTTTTGTAGGGTGTAAAGTACAAGAGAGAATATAATGTAGGCTAAATCCCAGGGCTATTCAACTCAACTAGACCCTTTTAGCCTTCCAGAATGTTGAGAAAGTAATTAGTGAGTGGGGAGAATGTGTTAGAAGAAATGGCCATGATTCTTTGTACCCGAAAGAATGTTTCTCCTTGGTGATTGTCACCCTTCTGAATAAATCCTTAAGTAAAGTACAAAAACACCAGCGGGCCGAACAATGACCAGCCTTCTTCCTTTGGGATGGCAGTCCCTTGTATGGCAAAGTTCAGAAATGGGTTTCCTGTTCAGATTTTTGACGAGTCATAATGTTGAGTGGCAGGCTAACCTTTGAACTTTCTGCATTTTGAACATCAAAAGAAATTCTGTGCTTTACCAAAAAAAGTTGTATTCAAAGAATTAATACTCTTAAGGCACAGAGAGAAATTAGCATCAGACTTGTGGACAATGATGGAAAAATTAGTATCTTTCATTTGCTCAGTTTCTTTGGATTATAGTTTTTCATGTCTGTTTTTTTACCATGGAGAAGTCAGATTTCCCTAGGTTTTCAGGATGTTGCTTTTAATACCCATAAAATTATTTTTCCCATGCAAAACTGGATTTGACGAAAGTGGGTTTTTTGGAAAAACCTTCAAGACACCTAATGGTGTTCATTTTACTTGTGAAAAATCTTGACTATGAGGGACAAGTTTTTAAGTAACATTTTTATAGCATCTGACAACTTTTGGAGCAAAAATATGAATCAGTAAGTGCACGTGCTTTTAGCACAACTAAAAATTCTCTTCATGGAATTTAAGATCTTAACTCTTGTTTTGGCAGCAAATTTTTGCATGTAGTAGACTCTTAACATTGAATTGAATCCATTTGGACTATTCTTTATGTTCTGAACATCTAATCTATGTTTCGTTGTGTCCTTCACTTAACTCTTAAGTTGTTTTTTTTCTGGAGATGTATCGTGGGATATGTATCGTGCTTGGCTTCCGATTATTAATTAAAAAAAAAAAAACAGACAACTAAACACATCCAACCCTTTAGCATTTCCTATTTATGAATAAGAGTGATTTAAATTTTTCCAACATGGTTTGATGTGATGATGTGTATTGTAACCAGAGGTCACTGTTTGTTCACTTTCTTATTCACCCTTCATTTTTAGAAAAATGACTTACATCTTTAATATGTAAAATGCCTTTCATAATGATCTTTGGGGCTGAGTTTTTTTTTTTTTTTCCCTAAAATGCTCCTGACCTCACAAGGTTTATTATTAAAATTTAAAAATTTAAAATGTAGTTAAATGCCCTTCATCCTTCAATAGACAAACAGTAAGATCAGAAAGGGTTCAAAGGGTAACCTGTAGAGTCAAAGGACTTAAAATATGTCACAAATTTGTTCTATAAAATGGGCAAGACAAAATCACCATGTCTAGGGAGGCATTCTTGGTTGATAAAACTATAAAGAAACACAAAATATAATGAATATTAAAAGTAATCTATAAACATGTTGCCAGTAGTGCATAGAATGAACACTCAATTTATCATAGAAGCATTTAAGTACTTGCCTATTTCTGATTTTTAAAGAAACACAAATGAAATCAGATTATATGCTTATAGGTACAGTTTTTTTTTTTGGTCAAAAGTCTTGGATTTTGAGTAGGATTATGTTGAGTCTATAGACTAACATAGGGAGAATTTATATTTTTGCAAGGCTGATACTTGTAATCGGGCCTGGACACCTTTGTTTTACAGGTACAGATTTTAATGGTGGCTGATATGACAGTGCTGAGTTCTTAACAAAAATGTAAGGAATAGTTTCTGAGATATGGACCTAACAGAGATACTAGCTAGAAAGGTGACCATATTGTTTTTTTTAAATTGTGAAGGAAATTTATTATCACTTCCTTTGCTATTTATTGCTAGTCTTTATGTTAATTTTGGTTTTATTGCTTTTCAGAATAATGAAGACCTAAGTCTTCTGCTGAATTCTGCTCAATTTTGTGATTTCTTTTGCTTTGTCCATTCATTCTGTAAATGTTACCCAGCAGCTTCATAATGCCATACTGTGAGCTGGGGCTACAAGGATTAAATATAGCAAGGTAATCTTGCCTGTAAGGGTCTCCCTGGACAGGGTCTTGAATAGTAAGTAAAAATAATGAGCTCTAAAAGTTTGTGATGAGATTTTGTCCAGGGCGATCTCAGCTGAATTCTCAATAGGGAAGCCTCTGAGCTGGACACTAAGAGACTGTGCAGAGCCTTGCTGTAGTCGCGGATGACTTGAGAAAGCTTGAAGCTGGAAGCTCACCACTCATGGGTGACCTTTTCCTTATACTGCACCTTTGACATTCCTGGCATACTGTCTTGAAAGACAGTTTATTGCCTCATAGGAATTCTGGATATTGTCAAAATCATTTGTTATTTTTCAAAATAAAATTGAAAATGCACTTTTTGGAAGAAAAATGAACCTGTTTATTTAACTGCATCGACTTGGGTTTTTCCAGGTGTGGTTTCTTTAATTGAAAGTTCTGTCTGGAAACAGATTTTTCATCTCTCTTCTCTTCTCTCTACTTTTAAAATGGGGAAAATTGGAACACTGCTTTACAAACATTTTAATAAAAACAATTCCCAGAGTGAAATCTGTATGAAGTCTTTATTTCTATTATTCTCTATATTTTTATTTTACCATTAATAATTGTTGACTTCCTGCTTATAGAAAGTCCAATAAAAATGCCTGTGTAATTTCCATTTGGTTGCACCGTTTTGTCATCTAATTGTAAGATAAAAATAATTTCAGCAAATGGTTTAATTTTCTAAAAAAAGAGGCCTCTCTAGTTCCTAAAAATTCCATCGAACATTCATTCATCAGACACTGCTGTGTAATAGTAGTATCTCGTATTTATTGAGCACTTGCTCTGTGTCAAGCATTGAGCGTCCTGTGGAATTAGCAAGACATCCTCACTGTTCTTGGGCATGAGGGTGAATAACATAGGTTTTGGCCTCTGAAAGCTCAAATATGAAGGGAGAGCTGCGGGGAGAGGAGGGGTCAAGACAGACACATGCCCAGGAGGAATTATTACTGATGATAATGGAAGTGCATACAAAGACTTTGAATATCACAGAGAAAGAGGACACACTGAAAACTTCAAATGTTTACATTTGTTGTTAAAATTCATCCAAAGCAGCCAATCATGCATACCTGCCCTGGAATGAAAGTCCATTAAGTGATTACAATGGATGGTGTTTAAAATTCTGCAATTCACACCATTTCCCTTACCTTCTAGAAGGGGAATGTAAGGGAAAGTAGAAACTGAAATTTGTTCTTGAAAGCAGGGTACCTAACATTTACTTTAAAAAGCAGCCTAGTTTGTGTCTTGTGGACTTCCGGATCTTACAGTTCTTGTATTATCAACCAGTGACTTCTACGAGGGTTTTTGGAAATGATTTCATGTTTTGTTTCAGGAATACGCTTCCCTCAGCCCTGAATTACATTTGTGGTGATATATAAATCTATAAATTATGTTCATAGTGATATATAAGTCCTCACCTGGTTGTATTTATTTTCTCTTTTCAGTATATAAAATGTAAAAGAAAACAGAATAATTACCCCCTACAGTATATATAACAACTCCTTCTTCCACAGAAATATTGTTTAAATAATGAGAAGCTTGGATCCTTAGTACCATTCTTTAGTACACAGCACCGCCTCGGTATAACTTTTCCATAGGGCCACAAAGAGTCCAACGCAACTTAGCGACTGAACAAAAAAGCAGCCCTCTGCACTTGTGCCACAGTGGACTCCCGAGGCTTCCTTAAGCTGAATGGATTGGGTTCTCTTCCTTCCTTATAGCTTAAGCTTGAGAGTAGAGACACTGCACAACTGAGGTTCCTAAACGTGCAGATGTGTGGGTCCCGCCGAGTCCTGATTTACATTAGATTTCCCTTGCTCTGCTCTCTCAGAGCCCACGACTTTGGGTGCTTTCTGGAAGATTATTTGGCAGGTGCCTTGGCAAGATGTTGCAGATAAAAGAGTGGATCTCCGTTTGCTCAGTCAAGTTAAGATGTTTTGAGAATTCGGACCCGTGTTTAAGCATCACTTTAAAACAGTAACATGTCAAATGTTAACCATGCCATTATATGTGAGAGGGGAGGAGAAAAAAAAAAAAACTTTTAGGAGGAAAACAAGTCCTTTAGGAGTGTGCGGTAATTGAAACCCCACTATCCCAGTACTGCTTTATTGTAGTCATTGAATGGGGATGGTAGCCACACCTACTGGAATGGATCTAAATAAAACCTGCAGCCAGCTCTCCGCTCCCCCAAGAATCCCAACCTCCTGTGGTCCAGATTTTCATATTCTTCCCAATTTGCCCCAGAGCACGCTGTGACCCTCATCCATCTTTTTTGCATTTAACTAAGCTGTAAAGGGATTTATATGCTTTCCATTAGTCTTAGCAAAGCTGCTGTCATGAATATTTAATAGCGAGCACAGTTTGTTTTCTTTTTCTTTCTTTCCCAGCACCGCCCCCCCCAACCCCCACCTCTTGTCTTTAGCCTGCCAGGGACAATGTAAATTTCTCAGCCCCGCACCCCTGGTCCGATCCTAAACTGGCTCTAGACTCTCAATTTAAAGCCTTGAACCCCTAAGGCTCCTCCCCGCCCTCCTGCCCCGTCCGCTGCCTTGCCTCCCCCTCCTTCTCTCTTTTGGTCTCTCCCCGCTGGAATTGCTGTCCCTTTCGCGGTGGCGCGCGGTGGTACTGCGGCGACCAGCTTGCGCAGGGCTCTGCCTCCGCCGGGTCTCCCGCGCACTCCTCCCGCGCAGCAGCCCAGCCGCCGCGAGTCCCCCGGGACGGTCTTTTCCTTTGAACTTCACTGAAGCACAATAGCTGCCCTGCAACTTCGCTGGGGCTCCCTCGGATGCGTTCCTGACACTTGCACGGGTCGCTGGTCCCTTTCTTTTTGCAGCCGCAAAAAGGATGAATGTCTGGGACAGAAAATGACTTTCGAAGACACTAAAAGATTTACCACGCCTAGAGCAACCTCTGAACTTTGCGGTTGTTATCTCAGAAAAATGCACTTTTCCTGTTGGAGGCTTAGAGCGGTTCTGGGCCTTCTCTCCTCCTTCCCTCCCTCCTCTCATCTCAGCGTTTACTTAGGGAATTTCCTCATTTCACCGTGACCCCATCCTCCCCTCATCCCTTCCTCCTTTTCATTTTTGCATTGTCTCCTCCTGGGCCTCCTCCTGGGAAATGAGAGGCTCCCAAAGGCAAGAATCTATCGCAGTAAACTGAAGAGTTAAATCCTTCTCTGTAGGGGAACGTTAAGGGTCCTGCAGTCCCTTCTCTCTGCTAGTGAGGTCCCGCCTGTGAGAATGCCTGTGATCTCCTGTACCTGCCCTAAAGGCTTGTTGAAAAGTTGAACAAGGAAATCCATGCAGAATTTCAGTGTAGTAGTTGACTATAGTAATTGCTCGATAAATATCAGCGATATGTTGTAATTAATGTCACTATACACATTTACTCATTTTTCTGAAAGTTCTGGTTTCAAAAATTCTCATGGGTTCTAAATCTTTCCCATTTTACTAATTTTGGTAGAATGGAATAATGTTAGAAGTACTGAACTAGATTCTGTTTATCCTTTATATGTACAAATACAGGTCTTTTTGCATTAGTTAAAAAGCTACAGAGTTTATGAACTGAGATTTTTCTTTATTGGCTTTGGACTTTCATTTTTGACTTTTCACTTTCTCGGTGTATCCTGAACCTCTCCTCTCCTTCCTTCTACCTGTTGGATCCAGCTTTACCCTTGGTTCTTTTTAATGTGATTTTAGCCACTAACCACAGAAGCAGTATTTCTTCTTGATCCAGAGGGCAGAGTGTTTGACTGGTTGCCTTACCTCTCCCACTTCCTCCGTGTCTGACAGTAGAAACTCACTGTGCCTCCTCCCGCTTTTAATTGCAGACACTATTGAAAGATGTTGTGACATCCTAGCAAACAAAAGTATTCGAGTGACAGCAAATTTATCTTTTAGTCTTCCCAGTGAAAGTTTTTGTAAATCTCATAGTGGAGCCAGCTCTGTGTGTAAGTCAACTTTATTTTGGGATATCCAGGGATTATTTCTTACAAAGTAGAAAAAATAAAAATAAAAATGGCTGCTTAGTCACCAAGCAAATAGTCTGAGTTAGTCTGCCCTTAGGCTCCTAAGAAATCATTCTGTTTGCCCTCTAAGGAGTATGCTTGTGGTAATGGTTACCTGATGAGTTCAGTGAATCAACCATGGGAAAGCACATGGAAGAAATGAATGGGAACTCAAGTACGATTTACCTTCCAGGAGCTTATTCACCTGCAAAAGCTAGAAAAGTATATGACAGGCTTTGGATATGAGTGGTTCTCTTTCTCTTGAATGAATTATTTTTACTAGATCTTGGATCCTAAGTGCTTATCTATCTCTGATGAACGCCTACCACCTTCTGCTTAATTGATGAGAGTATTGCTTCATTTCTCTTTGGGTAATCTAAAATTTGAATCCATTAGCTTGCAGGTAACCTTAACTCGCTAATTCATTGTGTGGTTACAGTTAGCTAAAATCTCTGAAAGATTTCTACAGGGGCTTCTAATTAAACATATCCTCCTTGTTCCTGTTTGGTAGACTTAACTACATATATCTTTAGATTAAATTTCTTCTCAATAGATTTGGCCTCAAATTCCAGCTGATGAGATAATTTTGGATTCTGCCCCCCAAATCTAGCAAGTTCCTCTTTCTCAGCTTCAGCCCTCCCTCAGATTTTGTCAGTATACCCACTTGCGTCTTTGGTGGCGATGTTGACAGAGCAATGGCAAGTGAGAGCCCTTCAGTTCATCTTTGGGACCTTCTTGCCTTGAACTGACATAGGCCCACTAGTAGATACCTTTGGGTAAGAGTTCCTCTAAGGATTTTCCTCTTTAGTTTTTTTTTTTTTAACAGTTAGCTAAAATCTCTGAAAGATTTCTACAGGGGCTTCTAATTAAACATATCCTCCTTGTTCCTGTTTGGTAGACTTAACTACATATATCTTTAGATTAAATTTCTTCTCAATAGATTTGGCCTCAAATTCCAGCTGATGAGATAATTTTGGATTCTGCCCCCCAAATCTAGCAAGTTCCTCTTTCTCAGCTTCAGCCCTCCCTCAGATTTTGTCAGTATACCCACTTGCGTCTTTGGTGGCGATGTTGACAGAGCAATGGCAAGTGAGAGCCCTTCAGTTCATCTTTGGGACCTTCTTGCCTTGAACTGACATAGGCCCACTAGTAGATACCTTTGGGTAAGAGTTCCTCTAAGGATTTTCCTCTTTAGTTTTTTTTTTTTTATCAAGCCATGAGGCGGACTGGAGAGATGTTTTCAAATGCCTTGCTAAAATCTTGGCACACTTGTGAACAGATGTCGATATGATTAGGCTGGATGAACAGAAAATGTGTATAGCTAGATCCATCTCTAAAATAAACTAGTTTCCACATTGCTTTCGATCTCTTCCTGTTTTGTTTTCCTTAAGAGTTAATCCCTGCAAGTTTTAATTGACGTGAAGTTAAGAGGTCAGCGGAGGGTCTGGTCCCCGGGTCTAGGGAAGAGGGATAGAAACAAATGGTGGGGAGGTCTCTCCCTTAGAGTAGGTGAGAATCTTGCTGGATCAGACAATTAGGTAACAATGTAAGGAAACACCGTGTGTGCATGCTAGGTTGCTTTATTCAAGTCCAACACTTTGCCACCCCATACTCCTCTGTCCATGGGATTCTTCAAGCAAGAATACTGGAGTGGGTTGCCATGCCCTCCTCCACAGGATCTTCCCAACTCAGGGATCGAACCCTTGTCTCAAGTCTCTTGCATTGGCAGGCAGGTTCTTTACCACTAGTGCCACCTGGGAAGCCCAAGGGAACATAGATCAAATGCTAAATTAGGAAGAGCAGAGTATAGGCAGATGGTTGGGGAAAATGACTGTCTTACAACATCTCTGATATCTGGAACAAGTTTCTGCTCTCTATTCTGAGGGTGTTCACTGCTGTTGAAACTTCTCTGCTTTCTTGAAGCAATGATAATGTTTTAACATTTTTCTAAGTACTTACTGTATGTCAGGAGATTGGTCTAAGAACTGATCATAACTAATTTGATCCTTTGCACACACCTCAGAGGTGGATATGTTTCTTGTCTCCAATTTTTGATGAGGAAACCAAGGTGGGGAGGCTCATACCTGCCTGATGAGAGCTCTGATTAACTGCTTCTTCCTTTTGCCAGGACTTGATACCCTGTTTGCTCAGACGGTAAAGAATCTGTCTGCAATGCGGAAGACCTGGGTTTGATCCCTAGATTTGGAAGATCCCCTGGACAAGGGCATGGCAACCCATGCCAGTATTCTTGCCTGGAGAATTCCATGGATAAAGGAGCCTGGCGGGCTATAGTCCAAAAGGTCACAAAGAGTCAGACACGACTTGAGTGGCCAACACTTGCTAGAAGGGTAGGCAGGGAGAGACGGGTTGCATTCTGAAAAGAGACCCTGAATTTTTAATCCTGGCTTCTTTTTTACCTAGTTTCCTGTGTAGGTAAGACCCTGGGCAAGTTGCTTCACCTGTCAGACGTTCTCAGTTGTAAAATGGGGCAGGATTGTTTTCTGATTTAAATACCTTCTCTGCAATAGACTCTGAAGGAATGGGCATGCATGCATGCTTAGTTGCTCAGTTGTGTCTGACTCTTTGAGTTGAAGTGGGGTAGTGGACCAGAATGAGGAAGGATGCAACATCACCCTCCTCATGCCAGGCCTAGAAGCCCAAGGACTTTGAGATCCTATGAGCTGCAGCCCACCAAGCTCCTCTGTCCATAGGGATTCCCCAGACAAGAATATTGGAATAGGTTGCCATGCCCTCCTCCAGGGGATCTTCCCAACCCAGGGATCGAACCCAGGTCTCCCACATTGCAGGCAGATTCTTTATGTCTGACCATCAGGGAAGCTGTCAAGGGATGGAGACTGTTGTTTTATTCAAAGCAATGATAACAATGTCATTACACACTCTCTGCCCAAAGGAGATGTTAGAATTGCAGAGAAAAGGAGCATGTCTGACTTGATAAGTTTTTAAATCCCAGGACTAAGTACAATATTTGTCCTTTATGGAATATCTGTGGCATGGACAGATGGAAGGACCGAATAGGACAGGGATCAGAAGAGTTCCTGTAGCAGGCGGAAATCATGTCATTTTCCAGTGGAGTTATTTTTAGCCTTCGTCATCCTTCATTCACCGAAACAGTCCTTTTCTTACCCTTACTTTCCACCATTAGTGATGGTAATCATCACCACCTGACTTACATTTCTTGGGAAAACACATGCAAGCAAAGCTGTCTCTTTGTCTTGAAGATTTTAACAGTAGAAGCTCACCTTATCATTAACTCCTGCCTTGTAATCCTGCTCATGATAAAGAACAGCGTGCCATCCCAGTCTGTGTTGCTGCACAGAGAACTATGGAATTTCACTCCGTATTAACACACTGTCTTGAAGAGCCTATCATCAGATGGCAGTCTATCAAGATGGCTCCTGAACCAAGTGCTGGCACAATTATTAATTCTTCATTTATTTATTCCATTCTAAGGATGGGAATGCTGACGGACACTGCAGAATGCACTACCTACCAATTTATAGGAATTGAATGACGGGCTCTTTGGCAGACTGAAGTAGCTTTTTACTGACACTGTCTTTATGTATTTAAATTTCACACCTTAAGTATGTTTGCAGCACCCACTTACATGACTGAAATGAGAGGCAGTTGTTTATAAAAGCTACTTCAAAACAAATAAATTAGGATTTAGTTTGAAAGGGTCAGGTCGCAAATGGAGGTTTTCAAACAGCCTCACGAACATTCAAATTGCATGTTTAATATTTTACATGGTTTTATATTTAGATTGGATATTTTATGTAAAGTCTGTTTTCCCTTCTTAGTGCTTGGACCTCTTGAGATCCCTTTTCTAGCTGGGTTGAGAGAACAGTTACACTTAACTTCCATTTGCAGTAAGTAATTTCAGTTTAATTTATGTCAAGGGAGATTACCAGGAAGTTCCGGCCTTGTGTCTTTCTTCCCCCGCTTAACTGCATTGATAGGCACCATTCCTTTGATTCCAGTATATTATTTCTACATGATAAAATATGATTCCAGTGAATTTGCACTTAGCAGCCATAAAAGAGTTAGTTTGGACTTCAGTTTAAGAGATTATTTATATTTGCATTGATTCTGGAGTCCAAAAATGGAATCCTTCCCCAGATGGTATGGTTTCTTCAAAGATCAGTTTCAATTTTTCTTTAATCATTTATTTTCAGTTTTGATTTTTCCAGCTCATAGGTAATCCCCCAGTTAATCTCCCTTTCCAAGATTTCTAAAAGGAAAGTAATTTTAAGTTACATTAACTTTAAAATATCCTTATGCCAAACACTAATTGATTTGAGGGGGTTGGTTACATAAATAAAAGTCCTAAGAGAGAGAGAGCTTCCTATGTGTTAAGAGATTATTTTTTGAGATAGCCATAGTGCTTACTCTAGATGTATGTATGTGTGTACACGTGCATGTTGATTTGTGGCACACACAAACACACATATGGAAATGTATGAGATGCTTTAAGAATCTTGGGACCATCGGAAAAAAGTAAATAAAATTAAAAACTTCAAAATAATTCCTGGGATAACAGTGCAACTTCAGTGTTGCATTTCTGTATAAATCATGTTTACTGAAATTTAAAAGCAACCCAAAGCTTTTATGATTACTTTAAACTTTAGGAACAGTCGGATACATCTTCTTTTGACAAAAGTGGCAGTATGTAAATGATCATCTGTCTGTGGTGTACTCAGCTGTGTCTGATTCTTTGCAATTTCATGGACTGTATGTAGCCTGCCCGCAGAAGGCAATGGCACCCCACTCCAGGACTCTTGCCTGGAAAATCCCATGGATGGAGGAGCCTGGTGGGCTGCAGTCCATGGGGTCGCGAAGAGACGGACATGACTGAGCGACTTCCCTTTCACTTTTCACTTTCATGCAAATGGCAACCCACTCCAGTGTTCTTGCCTGGAGAATCCCAGGGACGGGGGAGCCCATGCCGTCTATGGGGTCGCACAGAGTCGGACACGACTGAAGTGACTTAGCTGCAGCAGCAGCATGACGCCTGCCAGGCTCCTCTTCCATGGGATTCTCCAGGCAAGAGTACTGGGGTGGGGTGCCATTTCCTGCTTGAGTAAATGATCACATTTTTCCTTCAGAGCCTCATTCTTATGGATATAACAGGTATGTAAGGGTATCATCTAGTTCACAGGGTTTTTGTCAGAAGTAAATGAGCTAGTATCACAGAAACCTTTCTAATGAGCCTGGATCATAGCTAACCTGTAGGGAAAGATCGTTGAATTCTTATATTGTCGCTAGAGCTAGGCTTTCATCCTGGGTCTTATCAAAATCATTTCCAAGTCCTTTGCATGATACAGAGTGGGAGATTAAAGTAACCCTTTCAAATGTCTGTGACATCGCTACAAAGAATCTTTGAACCCTTCTGTGAAGTTTTTCCCTGGCATTGACCTTGGCCATAGGTTGCCCTTTGTTGGTGTCTGTTTTATTTCTGCCGTATGTCTCCTCCTGTCTGTCTCCACTAACTCCCAATCTGTAGTCCTTCCAAATTTTCACTCTGCCACCTAGACTTTGCCAAAGAGTACTTTTCGCTTCCTTTTCAGCAGCACAGGAAACTTTTATGATTTGCAAATGGAAGAGGGTGGTAGGTTTGCAAGATTGGTCTCCAGCAGGAGTTCTGAGATAGCCAGCCCAGAGCGGAGGACGTGGAGTCAGAACAAAACAGGACAGATGGGGAACTGGGCTGGCAGTCACCTGGGCGGGCAGCTCCTGGGGACTGACGCTGTCTGTCACAGGTGGGAAACTGCCCTCTTGTTACGTTTGAAGAAGCCTTAGGCTCAAAATGCTGACGGGTTGTTGTCTCCCTTTCTGTGAAGTGTCACACATGGGAAGTTCGCCTCAGCTACAGAGACAAGTCCTGGGCAAGCGGGAAGATCTCCGTGGCTTAACTGCGTCCTTCGCGAGCACCCTCTCTCCTCCTCTCTGGTTGCCTCTCACTGTTCGCTGCTTCCGCCTACAGCAAGCTCGGTTTCTGTCGGTCTGCTCTCTACTCAGTCACTCCATCGTGTCTGACTCCCTGCGGCCCCGTGGACTGTAGCCCTTCAGGTTCCTCTGCCCTTGGCTTTTTCCAGCCAGGAAGACTGGAGTAGGTTCCCATGTCCTGCTCCAGGGGATCTTCCCGACCCAGGGATCGAACCTGAGTCTCTTGCATCTCCTGCATTGGCAGGCAGATTCATTACCACTTAGCCACCTGGAAAGCCTTTCTCTCAGTAAAGAACTGCGGTTTAATGGATACTTGCTATGAGCTGGATACAGTACTGGGGGAGGTGGGCCGCATCTGTGGGGCATCCCTTCCCAGCAGGCTAGCTTGGCCGTGTTTACATGCCAGCAGGTTTCCAAGAGGGCAGGACTTGGAAGCTGCAAGGATTCTTATAGTTTTGGCTTGGACTGAACAAATAACAACAGCAAAATGAGAACAGTGATAGCAGTAATGCAAATTGCTCTTCTTTGGGACAAATCTCTTTCTTGTCCATGGAATATGAAAAATGTTTATCATTCAAGATGATTTTAAAAATTATTTTCTAAGCAGTGTCTGTTGTTTTTCAGGCACACGCACTTGGAATGACATATTTTTGGAACATATCCTGCTGATTATAAGGAGGCAGTATTTTTTTTCAGATACAGGTTTATCTGATGAACTTATGCAAGTGTATCAGTGCCAATTTCTGTTTATCTTCAATGTTACTACTTTAACCAGACCATTTAACATGTGGTTAAAATCCAGTATGATCTTTCTTCAAGACAGGTGTGATTTCAGAAGTGTATTTACATTTTTGAGCTTTCTTTTGCCAATAACAGGCACTGACCACATTATTTAAGAACCCAGACTTTGGAGTCAGCCAGACCTGGGGTCTAGCCCCATGCAACCTCGCTGAACTCATTTGCTTAGCTCTGAAATGAAAATGGTTTCTCCATGAAAATCTCTATGAAGATGAAATGAGTGTTTGTAAAGATGGGAATGCAAGGGGTGGGAGGCAGCTCCAGCAGGCAGAGAGGTATAGTCACTGTTGTTCCAGAAAATGCTCTAAAAGCAGGCCTCAGTGGTGGCTTCTTGTAGCTGGAGATTTATGCTCACCTTCACACTGAAGAAATCAGTGATTTACTTGCCTTTCATTGTTGTCACTCAGTTGATCCAGCCCTGAAATGCTTACGGCATGGGGCTCATGAATCATGGATCAACACAAATGTTAGCAAGCTAAGAGAGAGTTTAGCAGAAGCAGCCTGTGTCAAGATAAGGTCTCTGATTTAATGTGCAATTTCTGAAAACCAACCAGCATGTAACTGGCCTTAACCCTGCTGAGATAAGATCTCAGGATAGTTGTTTTGCAATTTTAGTAATTGGGGGAGGATAATGTCCGTAATTTCCAGTTAGTATTGATCTAACTACTGCTTTGGTCTAGGATGAAGCCCCTTTGTCTCTATCCACTTTCCTTAGCTATGATGTGCACAGTTTAGCTTAATTTTTATTTTCTAATATTTATTTATTTACTTTGCTGCATCGGGTCTTAGTTGCAGCATGCATTATCTAGTTCCCTGACCAAGGATCGAACCCAGGTGCCTTGCATAGGGAACGTGGAGCCAGCCACTGGCCCACCAGGGAAGTCCCCAACGTTGAGTTTAAAGCTAGGCTCACTGATGTGCTGAGTCCACACTGGACAGCTTATTGGGCAGGAAACAGCCAGTGAGCTCTGGAGAGTTTCCTTCCCTTCTGCTGGTATGGCTTCTCTCATTCTGTCTCTTGCTGTCTTTTTTAAAAAGTGTTCATTATAGTTTTTTCCCCAGACTGACTGATTTATATACTTCGGCCATGCTGGTCGTGGTTGCTGTACGCTGGCTTCTCTCTAGTTTTGGCACATGGGGGCTTCTCAGTGCGGTGGCTTCTCTCGTGGAGCACAGGCTCAGCAGCACATGCATTTCAGTAGTTGTGGCACGTGGGCTTAGCTGCTTCAAGGCAGCTGGGATCATTCTGGGCCAGGTATCCAACCCATGTCCCCTCCATTGGGAGGTGGATTTTTAACCAGTCGAGCACCAGGGAAGTCCTCTCATTCTTTTTTTCTTGCTTGTTTCATATAGTCTAAGCTATGTCTTCGGGGAAGGCAATGGCACCCCACCCCAGTACTCTTGCCTGGAAAATCCAATGGACGGAGTAGCCTGGTGGGCTGCAGCCCATGGGGTCGCTAACAGTCGGACAGACTGAGCAGCTTCACTTTCACTTTTCTCTTTCATGCATTGGAGTAGGAAATGGCAACCCACTCCAGTGTTCTTGCCTGGAGAATCCCAGGGATGGCGGAGCCTGGTGGGCTGCCATCTATGGGGTCACAAAGAGTCGGACACGACTGAAGTGACTTAGCAGCAGTAGCAGCAGCAGCAAGCTATGTCTTAAGTCAGAATTGCCATCTCATGAACACTTGCTGAGAACCAGACTCTGTGCTGGTGGGATCTTAACACACTCCAGGAGGAAAGAAAGCCCCAGACTGGTCCATGTGGCTACAATGTCCCAAGAGGACAGTGAGTGGAAACTGCAAGCTTCTCACAGTGTAGGCTTGAAAGTCTCATAGTGTCATTTCCACTACATTCTTTGGGTTCAAGCAAGTTGTCTGGCTACACCCAGAGTCATGGAAGAAGGAGATTTCTCAAGATCTTTACGTGGAGGGAGAGGATTATCATGACCATGTGGCATAACAACCTACCGGAGACTCAGAGATGGAAGCTTCAATGTCCCCACGTGGCTGTATCACTTATGAACAGACATTTATCTAACGAATGTTAGCTGGCAAAGCATTTAGGATCTTAGGTTTTAGTTTTAAAACGTTTTCAGAAAGTTCAGCTCCATCTGCAAGTAGGTGATTAGCACATCCATAAAATTATCTAATTTTCAAACAAGTGTGGTGAAGAAGAACTTTTAGGACATTTCAGGCTGGTAACCTTATTAGAACTAGATGTAGACCTACAGTTGTCTTTAGAATCTTTTAGTCCAGCTTCTTCTCACCTTCTCTCATGAACTTTCCTTTTTTCCCAGAGTGACATCTGGGACCCACAGAGATTTTAGTCACATGTCCAAGGTCAGGTGCATATTGAGTGCAAGGACTTCAGCCTCTTTCTGTAACCCCACCATCCAGTTGAAAGAATTGGGACAAGAGGAGTATTTTAAAATGCCCACCCACCAAATGTTATCTTCCCCATTTTCTCTATACACAGATATGCTAGAATTCTTAAACACTTATCTTCGGTGGTGCTTGGTTTGCAAAATCTGTGTTTAAAACCAGCCTTTCTTTAGCAAATTTGCAAGGTGTGAGTTCAAATGTCAGGGTTCTTCTCCCACCTCCCCCATTCCCCACTCCCACCCCAATGCCTTAACACAGTAGGTAGTTTTATAACATGTACCAGATTCTTAGATTCATTTGGGGATGACTGTGAATTCAAGCCCTTAAAAGTGTTCTGACTTGAAGCTGGAGAAGAAATCGAGAAGGGACACAACTTTGTGAAATAGTGGTGGTCCTGGTCTCTCTGCTCTGCTCATTGCTGCCTTTTAGTTGCTTGTGTCCACTCTACAGAGCCTGTGGAGTGTTATTCTTTGATTCCGGGGGAACTGAGAGCCTTTTCAAAGGTTTCATCTGGAGGCACATTTAAAGTCATATTTAAAAGCATGCCACTTGGTTTTATTAAGTGTATGCTTTTTGTCTCCGTGTAAGAAGAGTAACACAATAATCGTAACATAAGAACTGAGAAGCAAATAGTTCAATAAAACCTACAGCAACACAGTCTTCCTGAATTGGACTTGTGGTCTCACAGGGGTGGGTCGGTTAGAAACTGTAGACCAGAATTTGTAGCAAATTCTGCAGGGTTATTTCTAAGAGGGTATTTAGCCTGTCCTGGTTAAGTAGACTCCTCTGTGTTCCCGCAGAGAAGTCAAGCAGTTTGTTTTTAAGACCCAGAAGAGCAAAACATCTGCCTGTGATGGGACCATCGGCAAATGTATTGAACCTGGTAGTCACAGCAATTGCTGTGTTTCAGCTCCATCCGAACTGTGATGGTGCGATTAGCGCTTTAGCA
The DNA here is from genome assembly GCA_006410675.1 of Oreotragus oreotragus. NCBI lineage: Eukaryota > Metazoa > Chordata > Mammalia > Artiodactyla > Bovidae > Oreotragus > Oreotragus oreotragus. The sequence goes on along the minus strand of SJYX01019613.1, from coordinate 33,800 downwards.
AAAGCTTGGGAACATGCCTCATCCACTTTTGTGGAGAGGTAGGAAAATAACTAAGTAGCTGCTTTCATTGAACATCATGGCAAGCCTTGTTGAGGTGTATACCTTTCATACAAAAACGCCTAGATGAACTGCAGTGGAAAATAGGGGTTTGTGATAATTTTGAATGATGTGTGATTGCCTTGATTAGCGCTATAGTTACTAAGCATGTAAGCACTTCTTTGTTTTAAAAGGGAACTTGAAAATTTTTTTTTCTTTTTTTACTATAACTGCCAGTTGCTTAATCTCTACCATCTTTTGTCGTTTCAAAGAAGAAAATTTCTACTTAATCTGTGCTTGTCAGTGATGGCAAGTTTTACAAGTAACTCAAGTTAAAAAAAAAACAAAAACAGAAACAAAACTCTTTAGAAGCTATCATTGGTCAACTGTTAGCAGTGGATTTTTCCTTTCAGATAGGTATGAGATGTTTTCTGCTTCTGTTTTGCATATTTGCATGTACCTTTAATGTTCCAGAAAGCTAGGCTTCCATATTATTTTGAGTTTATGAAATTATAATAACCTAGTGATAGCTATGGGGGTGGTTGAGTGTGGAGGGGATAGATAGGTAGCAGAAAAATGGCAAGCAGCATAAATTGTACATTGTTTTTTTTTAAATAATTTATTTTTGGTTGTTCTGGGTCTTCATTTCTGCATGGGTTTTTCTCTTAATTGTGGTGAGTGGGGGCTACTCTCTAGTTGTGGCGCCTGGGCTTCTTATTGCGGTGGTTTCTCTTGTTGCAGAGGACAGGCTCTAGGGCGTGGGCATCAGTAGTTGCAGCATCAGTAGCTGAGGCTTCCAGGCTCTAGAGCGAGGCTCAGTAGTTGTGGCGCATGGGCTTAGTTGCTTCTTGGCATGTGGGATCTTCCTGGATCAGAGATCAAACCCGTGTTCTCCCGCGTTGGCAGGTGAATTCTTTACCTCTGAGCTGCCAGCAAAGCCCATACATGCTTATTTTTGACAATAGTCTAGTATACAGTTTCCTTGCTTTCCCCAGTCCACATATAGAACTTCTCTTCCTGAAAACACGGGTCCAATTGGACCAGCTTCTTGTTTAAAGCTTTCTGTACCTGCCTCAGGCAAAACGAAAAATAGAGACAAAACAACAACAGAAGTCACACTTTGAGGCATGATTCTGTCTAAATTGGTCGAAATCATTCTTCCCAGGTCACCCTTATTTCTGTTAATCATGAATGGCTCACATCCCTAGGCTGGCAACATGCTATTTTTTCGGTTGTGAGTGCCCCTAGAATTCCCTCCTTCTCCCCCAGCTGGAAACATTCTGATGATTCATGTAGACGTGGGTCACCTGCCCTCACTTTGTTGAGTTTTGAGATCATGCCCCAGGTGATGCTGACCGGGTCAGTTCCTCCTCTGCTTCCTGAGCCCCTGAGGGAGCCTTTTGGAAAGCATGACTCGTGCTGTGTTGGGAGTTTGTGTCTGCAAGTCTGCCTCTCTCAGGTGGATACAGCTTATCGTTGGAACTATAGGCCAGTCAGGACTTGACAGATACTGGCCCTCTGCCTAAATATTGCTCAAGGCATTGAACGGCCTGCAGTGGAGCAGTTTAGCTGATCCCAGATGGTCTTTTCCTGGAACCCATGTCAACTGCGGAAGGATTGTGGAGAAGTAGAGACCATCATGACCAGGAAGCTGGAAAAAAAAAAAAAAAAATCAGTGGACGCGTGTAAATGCCTCTTTGTTGTTGTTCACTTGCTCAGTCACGTCCGACTCTTTGTGACCCCATGGACTGCAGCACACCAGGCTTCCCTGTCCTTCACCGTCTCCTGGAGCTTGCTCAAACACTTGTCCATTGAGTCAGTGATGCCATCCAAACCATCTCATCCTCTGTTGTCCCCTTCTCCTCCTGCCTTCTACCTTTCCCAGCATCAGGGTCTTTTCTAACGAGTTGGCACTTTGCGTCAGGTGGCCAAAGAATTGGAGTGACCTCTAAAAATGAATGAGTGCTACCTGAGAATTGTTTTTGTTGTTGTTGTTTTAATGAATTTTTTCTTAAAAAAATGAAACTCTACCATTATAAGTCATTTTCCAATGAGTCGGCTGTTCACATCAGATGACCAAAATACTGGAGCTTCAGCTCCAGCAGTAGTCTTTCCAATGACTACTCAGGGTTGATTTCCGTTAAGATTGACTGGTTTGATCTCCTTGCTGTCCAACAGACTTTCAGGAACCTTTTCACTGGACTCATTGGAAGAGTCCCCAGTACTGGGAAGGATTGAGGGCAGAAGGAGAAGAAGACGTTTTCTCATTTTACCTACTCAGATCTTTTGTCCTATAAAGTGGGGATAATGTCCTTGCTTTTCCTAATTTATCTTGAGAGAGACAGAATGGAAATATTTGATCTCCAAATCTTCTGTGTAGATGAAGAACTCAGTTTATTGGACTTAACCGGCCTGTGCTTTTAAAATCTTCTAATGTTATTTGGCTGATCAACTAGACATATGAGTATTTTACCTCATGTGCCTCCTTTAGCTTCTTGGACTCTCCAGAGACACTAGTCAGTCCTGCCCCCCACCCTATGATGAACTGAGCCCGTCATGGGGAATTTATCTTACTTTATGTTTAACAGTGGGTAGAAAGCTTGGGGTATTGAACCTTGTGGGTTATGAAATGGTTTTAGGTGTGTAATGAGCCACACCACAAGTCTACACAGATGGAGAATTTTATTAGCACATTTTCTAGGAGACGTAGTTGCTGCTTACTCTCGAACGGAACCAAACACAAACAGTTTCCAAATTGCATTGCATACAACCCCCAGCTTATAGACTCTTGATTTATAAATGTCTCTCTTTCACTGGCGTGGCTGCCAAGGAATCCCCTTCCCAGCTTTGGTTGAATGTGCTTTTAATTTTGGCATGAATTGTCTGTGTTGATAATAATAAAACATAACAGTAATTTGAAGCGCTATTGAATGTGCGTGCCAGCCCCGCTGCCAAGTGTTTTGCAGGCGGGGTTCACTTCATTCTCACCGCAGCGCTCTTACAGTGGCTGATTTTAGCCGAGGAAGCCAGGGCCGCAGGAGGGAAGTAACTGCCCCGAGTCGTCCGGCCGCGCTTTGCAGACACGGGCTTTTTGTGGAGCTCCCGTGTATGTCTGCTGCGGATCCTTGCTCTCAGGCTCAGGCATCGTGCCTGAAGATCACGTTCGCTTGAGAACATTGGCTGTGTAGCCGTTTCTGCTTTCCCCTCACCTCGTGATGTAAAGAAGGAGAAAATGATACCAGGCAGTATTTTTGATAATAACAAGCAGAAGTATTTTCATCAAATAGCTCTCCTTGGTGAAGAATAACAGATGTGCTTCGCAGACTCTGATGCTGTGATTTTTACCTGGGGCAGCTGAGCTGGGTGGTGTTCCATCTTGTTCTTGGACGTGTTGCTACAGCCTCTTAATGGCACAAGGTATGTACCTGTTAATCACCTCTCCTCTGACATGAAGGCTGTGCTATATTAGGACCTGGAAAATGTAGGCATTTTTAGCAACCCCAAATGTTAATGACCCTTATCTGCCAAGACACCTCAAAACCACAGGTCACCAACTCAGAAACATCCTAGGTTGAAACAACTGGAAAAACTCAAACATCATATAAAGGTAATCTCTTTGAGACTGCGAGGCCCTTGAGTAGTGGCTTCTTAAGAACACATGTGGCTGGCTGCAATCTCGAATGTTCTCCCAGCCCTAGCAGATGTTGTGATTGGAGTACAGGGTGGGAGCTGAGGTGGTTGCCCTGCAGGAGAGTGGGGCTGGGGCAGAAGGGATACAGGGAGATCAGCAGGCCTTTCAGGAGAAGTTGGAAATGTGGAATTTTAGAGGAAATCTCCCAGTTTTCAAAAATGGAAACTAGTTCAACCATTTGAAAAAGTCGGGGGCAGGGGGAGGGGAGGGGGCCCAACCAAACATGCCTGTGGGCCAGAATCAGCTTGCAGGAACCCAGCTTGTGACCACTGGTTTAAGGCATGTTGATAAATGAATTTACGGGTAGTTGACTAGATGGAATCTGAGAAAGATTTATCTTTCAGGTAAGAAGGAAGTCACTTAGGCATTATTGCTCAAGAGTTGTTGAGTTGCAAAATATTGGAAAGTTGGCCGTCTTGGGGCACTGGTGGAGAGCCCAGGGATGAGGCTGATATTTTGTGAAGAGCTGCAGGGGTTCAGTGTGGTTCTAGTGTTTGGATGGGTCATGTATGTGGAGCTATAGAAACATGTTCTCTAATGAACAAGTGTTTGGTCCCTGTGTCCCAGTTGCATGAAATTATAACTGATTTCAAAGTGGATCAGTAGTAGGCACAGGGGCTGTGAACTGAGGTCTTGTCTCTGTATTATCTTATTTATCAAATAAGTTTCAGACAAAGAAGCAGAACCATGGTGAGTATTATGGGATGAAGGAATTTTTTTTTTTTTTTTTAATAGAAATTGGCCGTTTCTTGAATATCAGAGAAGTGAAGGCCTTGAGGGGTGGCGGGGGAGACAGAGGATTTAAAGAAAGTTCTACCTGGTCTTAAAAAGGGATCATAGCAAGGAAGCCCACAAGAGCTCGCTGAAAACTGTTGTGGTTGCCAGCTCTGTGGTCTGCAGTCAAGTGTCTGGCGGTAGCCACTGTTCCTCAGTAGGGCAGATGGGGAAGACAAAGGTGTGAGAGCATAACCAAGGACATGCTGGGCCCTACCAGGCACCTTCCATCTGTCCATTGACCCTCTGAGAATCATGGACTGAAATTCACTTCTACTTTCCAAATCTTACACAAGCTCCTCATATGGCCAGCTATCACTGGAGCATAGTGGGAAGGGTATTCTATCAAATTAGGGCTCCCAGCTAACCAAGTTGACCCATGTACCAGCAGCATCCCCTGTGACTAGCTAGGAATGACTCCATCCTCAGAAGTGTGTACTGAGAACTGCTGAATTCTCTCCTTTGCCCCTAAAAGACTTCTTGCTCTGAAACAAGGAACTGAAATAGCAGATTGAGGGACTCCTGCTTTTGGCAGGCCAAAGGAGGTGCTTTTCTATTTAGGATTCTTCCAGCATTTTATGAGTCACTCTTATGTATATTAAGGTTAATTGTTTTATCTGATCTTCCTGGAAATTTTGAATCTGGTGGGTTGGAGGAAAGAGGTGGTATCTGGAGAAGCAAATGTAGGGATGTAGAGAAGCGGAGGGGAGAAGGGAGCTTTGAAGGTTAGTTTGAGGGAAGCTGAATTCAATTTTGCTTTGGGCCAACACACATAAATTTGCTACCTTATAGTTCTGTCCGCCTGTCAATCAGTCAGACTATTCATCCATCCATCAGTTTCTATTTCTGTTCATTCTGATCCATGTCCATACACTTATCTATGTATTTATCTATCTGAATTTGTTTGCAGTGTAATCTGTGCTGCTGTGCCAAGTCGCTTCAGTCGTGTCCGACTCTGTGTGACCCCAGAGATGGCAGCCCACCAGGCTGCCCTGTCTGGGATTCTCCAGGCAAGAATACTGAAGTGGGTTGCCATTTCCTTCTCCAACGCATGAAAGTGAAAAGTGAAGGTGAAGTCGCTCAGTCGTGTCCGACTCTTAGCGACCCCAAGGACCGCAACCTACCAGGCTCCTCTGTCCATGAGATTTTCCAGGCAAGAGTACTGGAGTGGGTTGCCAGTAATCTGTATCCTGCTATAAATACAAACATCAAAAGCTTTTCAGTGGAGACTTTTATGGGTCTTTGACTATCTTATGTTGAAAGAATTTTGTATCAATTAGATACAATAATCCTCCTCAGAGAGAAATTTCAGTTCTAGAAATTCTCACACAAAATAAACTCAAAACAGTCTTAGATGTTAGCCGCTTTTCAACCTTTCGGTGAGATAATTGTTTTCTCTCCATTTGAGGAGATGCAAGGATAAATGAGAACTCCAGCTTCCTAATTTGTCTGCCCTTTGCTTGACTACAGAGTTGGTACAGAAATTGCATACTTGCAGTTGAGGGAAGCATGTTTGTAAGTTTATGGCTGAAGTTGGCAGTTTTTGCCAAAGCGTGGGCTGCTTTTAGGTGATACTTCAGCTTCTTATTGAAAAGCTGGCTACTTCTTCTTGACTGGTAGGCAGCATGACTGCTGAACAAGATAAGGGAAATTACTTTCAATCCTTAGAACGTTAATTTGGAAGTTACCTAGTGCACAGCAACCAGTGTTCCCTCCTTATTTCTTCCCGCCACAACCAGGTTTCTCCTTATCACCTACTTTCATTTTGGTGGATGCCTTTTCATCAGTTTTGCTTGCTTCAGAAATGACCAAACTCCATCTTTCCTCCTGGCGTTAGATGTTCTGGTGTGTATTGATGTCTGTGTGTATGTGGGAGAGGGGAGGGTTGTGTGATGCAGAAGTGTAGAGAGATGTGCTATCTTCAAGGAACGTTCTCCCCAGACAGCTAAGCATTCTGAGTAGAGATAGTGGTTTGCTCAGGGGCAGATCATTTTAGAGTATTTTAAGAGAGCAGGGAATTCCTCCACGTTCTGGGCCCTGACCTGGGTACTTGGCCCTCTTAGGTACGCAGCAGGAAGTCTGCCTAATTGTCATGGCCCAGGTGCGGAACAAAAGAACGGAAGTTGAACAGTTGTGAACTCGACTCATCACCTTCATTAATTTACCATGTATTTATTGAGCATCTGTTCTGCGCCTTAGGAATTGAGCTGAGTGCTGGAAGGTTTAGTGGTGAGCAGAGCTTACACTGCAGCTGGGGAACAGACAGTCATCAAATGATTATACAAATAAATACATACACGCATTACTATGGGAAATGCTCTGGGGAAGAGGTGGTTAGGTGTTGCAGTGGGAGCACAGATTGGGAGCGTAAGCACAGAGATTGTTTAGAGAAGGCAAGGCTTTGGGGTGGGGATAAACTTGGGGAATAGACTAGTCTGTCTGCCATGTCTGCATTAAGCCATCCTGTAGCTGTGGTCAGATGTGCTGTGGTCAGAAGAAAAGAGTGTCCTTGAGGGTATTTTTGCTTCAGGGCCCAAGGCCCATTGGGAAGAAACTGGGTTGTACCTCTGGGGCTTCCCTGGCAGCTCAGTGGTAAAGAATTGGCCTGCAAATGCAGCAGACTTGGCTTCCAGCCCTGAGTCAGGAAGGTCCCCTGGAGAAGGAAATAGCACTCCACTCCAGTATCCTTGCCTGGGAAATCCCATGGACAGAGGAGCCTGGTGGGTCACAGTCCATGGGGTCGCAAAGCGTTGAACATGACTTAGCGATTAAACAACCACAGAAGTTGTTCCTCCAGGCATAGCTGACTTGTTATCTGAGGAGTGTGCTCCTCCAGGCTGACATAGTCAACCTCCCGCGTTCTCCAACCACACTTGCCAAGCCCACCAGTTGCTTTGTTCCCAGGCAGGGTAGGAAACTCACACAGAGATCCCCTCCAGGCTCTCTTCTCTAGTAGAGCTCCTTGACAATCTGTCCTGTCGTAGCTTTTCTTTCTTTCCTTCTGAGTCTATCGATGTCGAGTCAGGTGCCTATCCTCTCTTTGTGGAAAGCTTACTGTTTATTTGGACCAGACCGCCCACTCCAGGCTCCCTTCCTGGATTCCTGGTAGGTGCTCTGTTGTTCAGTTGCTCAATCATGTTGAACTCTTTGCAACCCCATGGACTGTAGCACACCAGGCTCCTGTGTCTTCCACTATCTCCCAGAGTTTGCTCAAACTCATGTCCATTGAGTTGGTGATGCCATCCAACCATCTCATCCTCTGTTGTCCCCTTCTCCTCCTGCCTTCAGTCTTTCCCAGCATCAGGGTCTTTTCCAGTGTGTCGGCTCTTGGCATCAGGTGGCCAAAGTACTGGAGCTTCAGCTTCAGCATCAGTCCTTCCAATGAATATTCAGGGTTGATGTCCTTTAGGATTGACGGGCTGATGCTCACCCAGGCTCAAATCACACACGTTTCTTCTTCACCTGGGGCCAGCTGCTTCTCTTTCAAACACTCCCTTTTTAGACTTGCCTGCACATGTGCTGGTACAAGGGATGGATATTAGGGGCTGGGTAAGTTGGGGAGGGGAGGTGTGGGGTAAGTAAATCAGTTACACAGAGTATTTATCACAGTCTTCGTAGGAACTAAATAGGTTTCACCAAATCCATTCATTTCCTTCTTGCTGCTGAGTGAATAATCAGGTGACTCAGAGAGAGCTACAGGTTCGAAGGTTGCAACAAGTTCTCACTGGTTCTGTCCTGTTAGACCTGAGAAAGAAGCTTCCATTGGGTGTGTTTTTAGGCACAATGTGTCAACTCTTCTGAGACTTTTATTATTATTTTTTTTCGTTCCTCCAAATAAGACATGGTGTATAAAACCATGAGAAGCACTCTGTTAGATCCTCTTTTTGTTTACTGTCTGCCTTCGAAGTGGTTGAGTGATCACTTAAGGTAAAAATCAGTCTAGAGGAATTTGACACAAAGAACAGTTCTGTGGTGGCTCAGATGGTAAAGAATATGACTGCAATGCAGGAGACCCAGGTTCAATTCCTAGGTTAGGAAGATCACCTGGAGAAGGAAATTGCAACTCACTCCAGTATTCTTGCCTGGAGAATCCTATGGATGGAGGAGTCCATGGGGTTGCAAAGAGTTAAGCACTACTGAGGCACCGAAACTTTCACTTTTCTCTGTTTAAAGGCGTGATGGGGAGGCTTAGTCATTGTTTAATGATAGATACTCATATTAACAGTAATCTTATCCCATATTTATTGAGTACTTATACATTGGGTACAAGGTTATGACTGTATGTAGTCATCATCATTTAATCTTTACAACAGCCCTAGGAAGGATGTCATGTTACCTCGATTTTATTCATCAGGAAAGTGAAATAAGGTTAAATGATTGCTAAGGGATGGGTCCATCTTCCTGGAAGAACATGTTTCTAGCTATTTCTGCAACATATGCTCAATAAGAGCATGGTTTGGTTTCTCATCTCCATTTCTGTATGCTGGAAAGAAGGTTCAAAATTTAACACAGTTTTATGATCTGGCAAAGTATTTCTCTGGATGTGAATGAATTTAAAAGAGAATGGCAGGACTTCCTGGTGGCCCAGTGGTTAAGAATCCGCCTTCCAGTGTAGGGGATGCAGGTTCCATTCCTGGTCGGGGAACCAAGATCCCACATGCTGAGGGGCAACGAAGGCTGCTCGCCACAACCAAAGAAAGCCCGGGCATCGCAATGAAGAGCCAGCATTTTGTAGCTAAGACCCAATGCAGCCAAATAAGTAAGTGGGGGTGGCGGTGGGGAAAGAGAGAGAATGGCATCTTGTACATAGATGGATGTTCACAGCAACTATTTGTAGTAACCCTCAACTAATGACAACTCAAATATCCCTCAACATCTGGATGGAGAGACTGTGACATAGTCGTACAATGGGATAATATCCAGCAATGGGAGGGAATGAACTATTCATACACACTAACATGCATGTGTCTCAAAATATGCTGAATGAAAGAAGCCGGAGGGTGGGGGGAACAGTGTATGTGCCGTATGATGCTGTTTATTTAAAATTCCAGGAAATGCAAGTTAAGTTACAAGGACAAAAATAAATCAGTGGTTGCCTGGGAGTGGCTGGGACGGATGGTAAAGCATAGGCCAGGAAGAAGCTTTCAAGGGTGAAGGCTAGATCATTAACTTGATTTTGGAGTTGCTTTCATGACCATGTATATCCTTCACTCTCCAAAGTGTACAGTTTAAATATGGGCAGTTTATGATGTGTCAATTATACCTCCATAAAGCTGTGAAAAATATATGCAGCAGGAGAAAGCAAAGAGAATGGTGTAGATAAGTGTGGGAGAAATAAAAACGTGGGGGAAACCTCATTCACAGAGTGGCCGCTGAACCGTAGTGAGGTCATTATTGTCAGGCCAATCCTCCAGTGGGTGGATTTTGAACATTCTACCAGGTATTTTGGGAGAATTGGAGGTGTGTGTGAGACACACGGTTGCCTGAGCCTGGTGATGGGACCTCTTCAGAGAGTGCTCAACCTTTTCCCTTGGGTGCTGGAGCTCAACCTTGGGTGTGGATTTGAATCTGGGCTCTTCTGCTTCTTTAGGATGAAGCGTTTGAACTCCCTTAACTTCTCTGAGCTTCAGTTTTAGTTGTGGAGAAAACAGAGGACAGTATCTTTACTTCGGGGTTGCCTTTTGTGAACCTAAATATGTATCATATGTTTGGTCAAAGTCTGGGTCCCATGGTAGGAATGCAATGGCAGTGATCATTATTAGTAACCCTGTGAGTTGGTGGTGCATTGTAACTTCTAAACCGGAGATGCAAATTCTAGGGAAAGGAAGTAGTTACTGTGGGCTGGTCTTCTCAGGCAAAACCTCACTTGAAATAGCTTCTGATGGGAATTCCTTGGCGGTCCAGTGGTTAGGATTCCAAGCTTCCACTGCAGGAGGCTCGGGTTTGATCGCTGGTCCGGGAACTCAGATCTCACAGGCTGTGCGGAAAAGAAATAGCTTTTGAAGGCTGTACAGGAGTTAGACAGATGGCATTAGCTGAGTAATAATGCAGAGGTGACCCGGCATGAATAAGTTTTGACAAGGGGGGTAAGGTGGGAAGAACAAGAAAGACTGCTTGTTAGAAAGATGGTTTCCTAGCTAGTTTTGGATGCAAATAGCATGTAGACTTGAAAGTGAGGGTGAAGAGAAGGAATGTGGGTAAGAAAGGTCTGTGTCATGTGGGTTCTCATCTGATCATTCTGCGTTACTGGCATTTTGGTCTGGATAGCTCTTCGTGGTCGGAGCTGCCCTATCCACTGTAGGCTGTTTAACAGCATCCCTGGTCTCTATGCACTAGATGCTAATAGCACTCTGGCACCTACCCAGTCATGACAATTCCAAGTATCTCGACTCTCAAGTTTCCCCGGGGGCACTGAGGACGTGTAGTGGTTAGACCAAGCTTCATGAAGATGATATTTTCTTTTTCGTGTTGGGAGGGAGAGAGAAAGGATTGGAGCTTATACGGTGATAGAAAAAAACCATTCTAGCTGTAGAGGTTTATTTTAGCAGAAGTGGAACAGTTCAGAACACTGATCAGGTGTCAGAACTGATTCGAATCCCGGCTCCATCACTTACAAGCCTTGTAGCCTCTGGCAAATATCCTATTTGTACCTGAGTTCCCTTAGCTGTAAAATGGGGACAATCGTGGTACCTTCCAATAGAGTTGTTGTGAGAATAAATAAATTGTAAAGGAAACCATGAATTATTTGCTTGAAGAAAACAGCCTAGCACTTCTTCCTTTATTCAAAAGACTGAAAAGCACCTATGGGAAGATAGTGGTGTCTTCCTGTCCCCAGGCTTCTTGAACTGATTTTTAAAGTGTCCATCTCTTGAAAAGACCAGTTAAAAAATTAGTCTGAAAAGAAAGCATTGAAAGATAAATGTGGAAACCAGTACTTTGTCTCCACGCTGATTCTTTCTCCCCGAGCCCATGGAGGGATCCTAGTGTTACTTCATAGGGGCCAGGTGTCCTTCAGCAGAGCAGAAAATGATGTCTAAGGCATGAAGTGGCTGTCATTGAGGTGAGTGGCTGTGTGCTAGAAGAGAACTTCTGCGAGTGGCCTTGGCCTCAGGGAAATCTCCTTGGAACTGAAGGAAGCCCTTCGCAGACACAAAAGCAAAAACATGAAAGGGCTCCATTCCAATGGGATTTTTCAGTGACACTGGAGACCTGGAATGATGGCCAGATTGCCTCCTCGGACCATTTCCCAACCCGGGCCTTCTGCTGCTTTTATGACTTAGGAAATGCTATTAGGGATGTGTCAGGCTTCAACAAATGGGAACTTCCTCCCTGCCACCTCAGTGACTCGAGAGCAGTGTAGAGCCTGGCAGAATGACGGATGCAGTGGCTTATCAAGGTCATGAGTGGCAGCTGGCCTCATTGTAGCCTGCTTTCAAAGAAGGCTCCCCCAGCACTGCTGCAGTCCAGGGTTCTTGCACACATTCCTCACATTCCAAACACAGAGGAGGGACCCTGATGTCCCCTGGGGCAAAGGCAGATTATTTTTAAGCTCTTGTGTAGCCTTCACTACAGACAGATGGGCATCCTTTGTCCTAAATAGAGGCTATTTGATAACATTTTGCTTCTTGTTATTAACTTTATTTACTCATCTCATGAATCAAAACTGTTTCGGGGACAGCATTTGAAATATTCCAAAACAAAGGGAGAATCGTTTGGCCCAGTATTTCTTTCCTTTGGAGAGGTGAATATTAAATAGGGTTTAAAGATTTTTTTTAACCTCAAAAAAGTTGAAGCTAGTTCTGGGGCTTAACATATATCATTCTGTGAGTATGTTGCTTCTGTAAGCAAACTCTTCCCAATAATTCAGGTTCATTTGACATGTGTGTTGACTTTATTGGGGTTAGGGTTGAATTGAAGGAGACAAACTATAGAATTACCAGCAGCCCCCAAATGGAAAAAAAACTGAATAGCAGATAATGCAGTGTCAGTAGCTGGGAGTTTTCTACACTATTTCTGTGTACTGTGGTGAAGACTCTTGATTCGTCCTAAAGTGGGAATGAGGTTTTCAGCAACATTTTATTTCCATCAAAGCTCAATGTTTGTCCCTGTCTTGCTGTTCAGACTTATTGATTGAAATAAAAAAAAGCACAAAAATTAAAAAAAAAAAAAAAAAAAAAGAAGAATCCCAAGTAGGAGGAGGGAATGTCCTAAGGATTTTTTTCTTTTTTGGGTAGTCTTTCCTAAACATTTCAAAACTGATCGACAAAGATTAAAAATTGACCGTATTCCCTACTGGCTAATGTTTTGTGGTACCGGAGGTCTCTGAGGTCAGAGGAGTAGTCTTGATCATGTCATTGTTTAAGTTGCTCAGTTGTGTCCAACTCTTTGTGATCCCATGGATTGCAGTCCGCTGGGCGCCCCTGACCATGGAGTTTCCCAGGCAAGAACACTGGAGTGGGTTGCCATTTCCTCCTCTCCCAACCCATTTGATCTTCCCATTTGCCCTTTGATCTTTCCAACCCAGGGATCAAACCCACATCTCCTGCATTGGCAGGTGGATTCCTTAATCATGTTCACTTGCAAATCCTTTTCCCATTTTTTTAAATTAAAGTTTTTTATTGGAGTGTTAGTTTTTGGTGTACAGCACAGTGAATCAGTTATACATATACACGTCTTTTCTTTTTTAGATTCTTCCCCACTTTTATCCCCCCACTCTTAAAGGTTTGATGATGCTAGGGGTTAGTTGACCTGATTCACATATGACCTTGTTCTAGAAAGACATTGAAGGGGCAGACGGTCCTGGTTTCTAAGTTTTTTCTTTTCCTCTGTTCACCTCAAAGTTGTTTCTGACACCTAGAAATGCCCCCATCCTCTAGCAAGCATTTACTTTTCAGGAAGCATGCGATATGGTAACCACCTTTCCAAAGGCCAAGGGCAAGGCCAGGTTTGACTTCAAAACGTGGTTACATTTACACTTTCTGTTGGGAATGCATAGCAGAATATAACAGGCCAGCCGTGTGGAGAAATAAAGCCGGAAGAGACAGTTTATTTTTAGGAGCAGTTTACAGCATGATTGATCTTCCTGATAACTGCTAGTGTAGTGTTTATAGCTGACTAGGTTTACCCACAGCAACTAGCCAGAACTCTGTGCTTGGAAAAATCGTGGGAGAAAATACACTGATTAGCTGGTAAGTTAACTCCACACTCTTAAGTGAGGAAATCAGCCGGTCCTTGAGAACTTGGAAAGATGTTCATAATGTAATATGTCTTGTTCATCTCTGGCCAGGGTAACCTTTGTTTTCCCTGCCCAATGACATCATCTCTCTACTTTGTTTTCCTTGCTTAACCAAATTTTCAATCGATTTTATTCAGTCTTCTTTTCCCATCAGAATAACAGAGGCAATTGTGCCCAAGAAGCAAACTTAATTCATAGGATACTTCAGAGATCTAAAAAAAGAGATGAATTTCAAGGTTGTATGCTAGTTTGTGAACTGAGTTCATTTTAATTAAACATCACTCTATCTGCATGTTTCATACTGTTCATGGGGTTCTCTCTCTTCCTCTTTACCTACTCTGAAATGAATCGACATGTCATCTAAGAATACCACAGAGCAGGGCTGCTAAACTACGACCTGTGGGCTTAGAATGACTTCCACATTTTTAAATGCTTAAAATAACCAAGAGCAGAAAAACGCTTTGTGACACATGAAAATCTCCTGCAATTCCAATGGCAGTGTCTATACATAAAGGTTTATTGCAACCAGGTGTGTGCATTCATTGACTTGCTCTCTCTGGCTGATCTCTTCTTACAGTGGTAGGGGTGAGTTGTAGCAAAAGATAATTTAAGGTCAGCACAGCCTAGAATACTTACTCTCTGGTTCTTCATGGCAGAGTCTGCTGCCCCGGGTGTGGAGGCAGATTGAAAACTGAGAAAGTAAGAGATGAGGGCATAAGCTTTAGAGGCAGGCAGGATGGACTCCGTGCCTTGGCTCCTCAAAGGTAAGTCAGCTGCAGATTGTTCTGCTCGGAAGATATTGGTAAAGGTGAAATGAGATAATGAACATAAAGCATGTATATATATTATACATGATGTATATAACTATATAACGTGATACTTTATATAAATAAATATGTATAGGTGGAATGCAATAATTTATAGTATTATATATCTACATCTATTAGTATATATTATGTATAATATATATAAATGACACGTAGCTATATTATATCTAATAGCTATATTACGTCTAATAGCTATATTATATATAATATATATAATATATTTGTATGTGTATATATATGTGTGTGTATATATACATGGTGTGTGTGTATATATATATGTGTGTATATATATACATGTGTATGTGTATATATATACGTGTATATATATGTGTGTGTATATATGCGTGTGTGTATATATATACGTGTGTATGTATACATATATATGTGTATATACATATATACGTGTGTGTGTATATATATATACGTGTGTATGTATACATATATATGTGTGTATATACATATATACGCGTGTGTGTATATATATATATACGTGTGTGTATGTGTGTGTGCCTTGTAGATACTCAGCTAGTACTTGTTATCGATGTTACCAGTTTTTCAGTTTCTTTTTCTTATCCCAGGTCACCTGTTAACAGAACTATAGCAGAAAATACTCTTTTCCAAACCTGACAAGAGTTAGAAATGTATTTCTCATTCCTGCCCTCCTCCTTCCTTTATTCACCAGCTTCTTTCTTTGGCCCAGGAAGGCAGCAAAATGCATTTTACCTTGAGGAGAAC
This sequence comes from Oreotragus oreotragus, assembly GCA_006410675.1. NCBI lineage: Eukaryota > Metazoa > Chordata > Mammalia > Artiodactyla > Bovidae > Oreotragus > Oreotragus oreotragus. The sequence continues at coordinate 18,502 of SJYX01019613.1, read as the reverse complement.
AGGTAGATAGAAGTGTCTGGCCCTTGAGTGAAAGGAANTGTGTGTGTATATATATATACGTGTGTGTATATATATATACGTGTGTATGTATACATATATATGTGTGTATATACATATATACGCGTGTGTGTATATATATATACGTGTGTGTATATATATACGTGTGTATGTATACATTATATATGTGTATATACATATATACGCGTGTGTGTATATATATATACGTGTGTATGTATACATATATATGTGTGTATATACATATATACGCGTGTGTGTGTATATATATATACGTGTGTGTATATATATATACGTGTGTATGTATACATATATATATGTGTATATACATATATACGCGTGTGTGTATATATATATACGCGTGTATGTATACATATATATGTGTGTATATACATATATACGCGTGTGTGTATATATATATACGTGTGTGTATATATATACGTGTGTATGTATACATTATATATGTGTATATACATATATACGCGTGTGTGTATATATATATACGTGTGTATGTATACATATATATGTGTGTATATACATATATACGCGTGTGTGTATATATATATATACGTGTGTGTATATATATATACGTGTGTATGTATACATATATATATGTGTATATACATATATACGCGTGTGTGTATATATACATATACGTGTGTGTGTGTGTGTGTGTGCCTTGTAGATACTCAGCTAGTACTTGTTATCAATGTTACCAGTTTTTCAGTTTCTTTTTCTTATCCCAGGTCACCTGTTAACAGAACTATAGCAGAAAATACTCTTTTCCAAACCTGACAAGAGTTAGAAATGTATTTCTCATTCCTGCCCTCCTCCTTCCTTTATTCACCAGCTTCTTTCTTTGGCCCAGGAAGGCAGCAAAATGCATTTTACCTTGAGGAGAACAGGTAGATAGAAGTGTCTGGCCCTTGAGTGAAAGGAAAGCATGCCAGGCATCCTCGTGCTGGCGGGGGACGGAGAGCACTGACCTCCACAGGAGGGGTTCGCACCTGGTGTTGGCTTTCGCGTCTCCCTTGAGGATGCGAGGGGGCCCCCTCCACCCACCGGCCGTGCTTTCCCCCAGTTAGCAGGCTTCTGGTGAAGCTGATGTGGCTCCTTCTAAACTGCATCTCCTCGGGCCAAAAAAGAAACACAAAGCCACTCCGCATGAAGATGAAGGTTCTCTGGCAGTGTCTTCCTGTCTCTTAGCGAGCACCGCAAACAGAGAACTCCCTTCTTTCCTGCTTAAGTTACACATATTTTCCCCCCTACCCCTCCTTTTTTTTTTACTTTCAAAGCTGGCAGCCTCATAAGAACGGCATTCAAGTTGGCTGCTCCAGGGATGCGGGGTGTCATGAATGGGGCATTTCTTGTCTTCCTGGCCTCCTTTCCCTTTGTGCTGTCTCTGCCGCATGTATTATTAGCCACCTTGTGCAGTCGGAACTTTGCCAGCCACTTGGTTCTGGGGCCTGTGGGTCACCGTCTGAATTTTGCTGCTTGTCCATGAAAAATAGTTCATTTTACTACTGTTTGTAGGAAAAAAAAAAAAATCAGATTGTATCAAGCTCATTTAGGTTAGTAAGACATGTGGTAACTTACCTAAGTAAACTGGGAGTAAAGCTGATGCTATGCAATGTGCTCACTGCAGTTGGATTTTAATGGGAATTTTGTCTGGACTGGTGAATGATACGGCCATATGAGCTTTTACTTTTCTTACTGTTTTTTAAAAATAATTATCTTCTACCTTTCTGTATTTCTTTTCTTTTAAACATATTTTCCTGTAATCTACCATTCCTGATTAGTTGGCTGTAAAGAATTAGAGGAATGTAATTTCAAGCCTTTTGATACTTGGCTTTTGGGGGTGGGGAGGGGAATGGATAACAGCATTCGTTCTTGTTATTGGCTTATGATGATCGTCTGGAATTATTTTATAGATTGTGTTTGGCTGCCAGCATGGTACTTGAGTGTGATTAATTTGTACAGCTTGCCTTTGGATAAATAATATTCATTCCTTGGATCCTTGTTCAGAAGGGATTAGCCAAGTGAACTGGAAACTATGCCTTTGCAGGAGAACTTTTGCTGTTTGTGATAATCAATGAACAATCTAGTGGTTTAATTCATTTCTCATAGAACTAGCTGACTCATTGGCACTTAACGCTTTCTAACTTCTTTTGTAGTTTAATCTTTAGTTTCTCACACGTCCACCAATACTATAGTGGATATAGTTCAGAATTTAACATTTTCCTAGAGACTCTGTGAATTCAAAATGAATACCTTGTGAAAGAGGTTTCAAGAAAGTTGTTTTTCTTAATGGGTCTGTTTTTTTCTGTTTTTCTTCTCATAGACCAAACATGAAATAAAGTAAAATAAGCTTAGTTTTTTGGAAAGGGAGGTTTAAAGCAAATATAACATGAAACAAAACATGTACTCTCAAAGTCCATAGTGTGGCTTTGGGTTTTGATATTGCATCATTTATAGGCTAAATAATTTATAATTAAGCTTTTGTCCTTTGGAGGGTTGCAGTGTGTTCCACCAGGAGGCAAGGATTTCTTTTCCAATCTCCAGTTCTCTTGATTGATGTGTAAGGTAAGTGACTGAAAAATAGAAGAGTCAGTTTGGGAAAACTTTCTCCCTTCTGGCTGTCCTTTGCCTTTGAATCATTTCCTACAGGGTTTTGTTCATCTGAACAATGCATTGCCTCGCCCAATGTGGGGGAGCTGACTTGTTGCTCATAAAATGCATGTCTTTTGGCTACCAGGGAGTGAAACAGAAAAGGTACAAGGTACTAATTTCCCCACCTCCCCTGCCCCCTGCCCATGAGTTTGTGTGTGCATGTGTCTCCATGGACTAGACTCTGCTTCCCCCCGCTGAATTTTGGCCTAAATGTCAATAAAAGTTGAATGTGGGTTTGTAAGATTTTAACAAGTAAAAATAGAGCACAGCTAGGTAAATTTGATTTTCAGATAAACAGTGAAGTTTTTAAAAATTATATTGTAGTTATTATATTTGATCATATTGAGTATACCCCTGTCTTTTATCCGGTAGCCCTCAGTGAGTGCTGGTGAGTTAAGTTTCTCTATATTAAAGGCCCCCAAGTTGGATCAGGTATTCAGAGAGAATTGTGAGTGGAATGTAAGAATGGGAAAAGAGAATGCCATTTATTAAGCATTTAAAAAATATCAACTCCTTCACAGTTAGTCCTTAGCTTGAGAGGTAGATACAGTTAATCTTCAGTATCTATGGGGGATGGGTTCCAGGAACCCTTTGGATACCAAGGTCTGTGAATGCTCAGATCCTTTATATAAAGTGATTTAGTCTTGGCATATATACACACCCTCCCATATACTTTAAATCACCTCTGTCATTGTTGTTTAGTCACTAAGTCATGTCCAACTCTTTGTGACGCTATGGACTGTCGTCTGCCAGGCTGTTCTGTCCATGGGATTTTTTTGGGCAAGAATGCTGGAGTGGGTTGGCATTTCTTTCTTCAGAGGATCTTCCTAACCCAAGGATAGAACCCAAATCTGCACTGCAGGCAGATTCTTTACCACTGAGCCACCAGGATTACTTAAAATACTGAACGCAATGTCAATACTTTGTAAGTAGTTATAAATACAGTATAATTGATATGAAAATATTGCTGGGTGCACAGCAAATTGAAGAAGTCTTGGATTTTGGAACTTTCTTGAAGTTTTACATTTTCCCATATTTTTGATCTTCAGTTGGTTGAATCTACAGGTACAGAACCCGAGGATATGGAGGAGTGATTGTATTATAAGCCCTTTATACCTTTGCTGATAAAAAATTTATAATAAATAGCGTTTATTGCATGCTTTCCATCTGCTGGGCACTGTTCTGAGAAGTTAGATGTACTCCTCGTTCAGTTCTGACCGTGCTCCTATGAGGGTTAAGTACTGGAAGAATTCCCATTTTATAAGGGGGAGGGGATTGAGCTGCAGTCCTGTAGCTCGTAAGGGATTGTTTGTGGTTTGCAGGAGAAGGATGAGAGAGGAGCACCTTGGTCCAGGTCACATGATTTGTAATTGGTGGAGCCAGGATTCCCAGAAAGGTGCTGTCACTCCAGCAGTTTTCACTTTGGCTGCACGCTGGACGCCCCTGGAGAGGTTTAAAAACCAGAGATAACTGGAACCCACCCCCAGAGAGTTGGATGTGCTTGGTCTGAGCTTGGCCCGGCTCTCAGAATTTTTAAAACTTCCCCAGGCGGTTCCAGTGTGCAGCCAGGGTTGAGAGCAGAGGCTTTAGCCCATTTTTTTGGAGTGAGATGAATTACTCTCCCTAGGAAGTCTAGTCGCCCTATGTGGCCATTCCTTTAGTTCCTCCTCCTCCACAGTAACTCACCATTCCAAATCTGGCAGCTAATTTTTCATGGTTTTTGTTTCTTCAAAATTATTTTCAGGAAGTCCCGGTGGATATATGTTGGGGTATAAACAGCCATAAAGAAAGACTTCTTAGAGGTATTCTGTTGATGGATTTTTTTCTGAGCAATCTTTTCTTTTTCATTCATCCGTTAGACTTCCTGGAGGAGGGAATATCCCTTTGTTCCTCATTTGGCTCCAGCTGGGTACCAGGCTAGGTATTTTAGAAAGTCCACAGATTAATAAAACTAAACTGCTGCTCTCCAGGAGTTTTCAGTTTTGGAAGGGAGGTGTATAAAAGTAATTCTCGGTTTAATTTTCTAAAAGTCATATTGGAAGATTTCAAGGTATTGAAGAATTCAGAGGTGGTGGAAGCAGGGGGCAGTGGAGTGGTGGGTGAGCTCTCCAGTCTACCTGCCTTGGTTTGAACTCCTGCCCCATCACTTACCCACTGCCCCTCAGCCTCCCTGCCCTTGGCGCAGCAAATGTTCCAGTCCTTTGCTGGGGGCAGGCAAGAGTCAGTTCTTGTCTGCGGAGTGAACACAGCTGACCTAGCCCAGGATGGAAGCTCAATCAGTATGAGCTGTCATTTTGTATCGCTTTCTTTTCTATTTTATTTTTTCTGTGCATCACTTTAAGCTTTCCAGCTGGCCTTTGCGAAACTGATGGGCCTAAAGTACTCATCTTAGGTCACTAACCCCGGGGCTGCAGTCTGTGCGGTCACAAAGAGTCAGATACAACTTAGCGATTGAACAATGACCACAACAAAGCATGCATCCTAGCTCGCTAAACTTCCTCTATTAGTCCTTGAATTCACAAGGTCAAGAATTTGCCTTCATTCTGGGTCCATGAGGGGTCAGGAAGATGTGTGAATGGGGAACTGGACATGGTTCTAGAAACTTGTGACCCAGTAGGAGCTGGAGGAGGATGTGATAGGGCCTCAAGATCCTGGCTCGGCTGAAAGAAAAGAATAAGCCAGAAGGCAGCAGGAATAGAAAGAAGGGATGGATTTGGCACAGGGACTCAGATTCCTGCTGTGTATGGAGGGTGGGGAGGAAGGGGGCCTTCCCAGACTGCGTTAGTGGGAAGTAACCCACTGCCAGCGCAGGTGACATCAGAGATGCGGGTTCAGTCCGCGGGTCAGGAAGATCCCCTGGAGGAGGGTATGGCAACCCACTCCAGTATTCTTGACTGGAGAATCCCACGGACAGAGGAGCCTGGAGGGCTGTGGTGCACAGGGTCACAGGGTCAGACACGACTAAAGTGACTTAGCACGCATGGGGAGAAAGGGACTGAGCTTTCAGTCTGAAGGGAGATATTCACAGATGGATGGCACAGGATGAGAGGCTGATTGTTGAAGAGGAAAGGATGGGTGAATGAGGTTCTAGGTAAAGTTACACTGCTTCATCCCAGGCAAAGCAGTGTGACATTATATATTTTCTGCGTGCCCTGACTGCCTATTTGGGGATAACATAGAATCTTTCTTTAACTTTCACTGGTGTAAAAACTTGAATGAAGAAAGGTTCATACCACTACTAACATCCCATCTGTCCTTCATATTGAACTTGTGCTTTCTTGCCCTGGTGTGTGTAGATCTGAGTATAGTATTTTGCATAGGCACTTGATAAATTTTGTGTTGCTCTTTGACTAAGGGGGCAGTTTCCTTCCTACCAGACAGTTCTGCAAGCAAGAAATACTTAGGATATTCTGAGTACGTTTATTTCTAGATGGGAGCGGGAGTGGTAAGGCATTTACTAATGCCACGCTCCAGTTATAATTTAGTAACACAAGGCAGACGACTCGCAAAGACTGTTCCCACTCGGAATTTTTAAGGTCACTGGAAAGCTTTCGTTTTTATTGCAGGCTCTGTCCTTTGTGAACGATATGTTGAGACTTTTAGGGGATTGTTATGACTTAAACATTTTATCTTTGCCAGTGTAGCCAGGACCAGGGGTTGGTAGATTTGTTCTACAAAGTGCCAGATGGTAAATATTTTAGGCTTTGAGGGCCATAGAGACCCTGTTGCAGTGACTCAACTCTGCTATTGATACCTGAAAACAGCCGGAGACCATATATAAACAAATGAGCTTTGCCATGTCCAATAAAACTTTGTTTACAAATACATGTGGTAGGCTGGATTTGGGCTTCAGGCCAAAGTTTTCTGACTCCTGGCATAATATATGGGCATTATAGTCTTCCTTTTTTTTTTTTTTTTTTAGTCTTCCTTTTTTTAAAATATAAATTTATTTATTTTAATTGGAGGCTAATTACTTACAGTATTGTAGAGGTTTTGCCATACATTGACATGAATCCGCCA
>SJYX01019613.1:0-10085 GCA_006410675.1 Oreotragus oreotragus | reverse complement strand
GTCTTCCTTTTTTTAAAATATAAATTTATTTATTTTAATTGGAGGCTAATTACTTACAGTATTGTAGAGGTTTTGCCATACATTGACATGAATCCGCCACGGGTATATACATGTTCCCCATCCTGAACCCCTCTCCCCCTTCCTTCCCCATCCCATCCCTCTGGGTCATCCCAGTGCACCAGCCCTGAGCATCCTGTATCATGCATTGAACTTGGACTGGTGATTTGTTTCACATATGATATTATACATGTTTCAATGCCATTCTCCCAAATCGTCCCACCCTCGCCCTCTCCCACAGAGTCCAAAAGACTGTTCCATACATCTGTGTCTCTTTTGCTGTCTCACATACAGGGTTATCGTTACCATCTTTCTAAATTCCATATATATGCGTTAGTATACTGTATTGGTGTTTTTCTTTCTGGCTTACTTCACTCTGTAAAATCGGCTCCAGTTTCATCCACCTCATTAGAACTGATTCAAATGTATTCTTTATACTGGCTGAGTAATATTCCATAGTGTATATGTACCACAGCTTTCTTATCCATCCTTCTGCTGATGGACATCTAGGTTGCTTCCATGTCCTGGCTATTATAAACAGTGCTGCGATGAACATTGGGGTACACGTGACTCTTTCAGTTCTGGTTTCCTCGGTGTGTATGCCCAGCAGTGGGATTGCTGGGTCATAAGGCAGTTCTATTTCCAGGTTTTTAAGGAATCTCCACACTGTTCTCCATAGTGGCTGTACTAGTTTGCATTCCCACCAACAGTGTAAGAGGGTCCCCTTTTCTCCACACCCTCTCCAGCACTTATTGCTTGTAGACTTTTGGATCGCAGCCATTCTGACTGGCATGAAATGGTACCTCACTGTGGTTTTGATTTGCATGTCTGAGTGATGTTGAGCATCTTTTCATGTGTTTGTTAGCCATCTGTATGTCTTCTTTGGAGAAATGTCTGTTTAGTTTTTCAGCCCATTGTTTGATTGGGTCGTTTATTTTTTCTGGAATTGAACTGCAGGAGTTGCTTGTATATTTTTGAGATTAATTCTTTGTCAGTTGCCTTGTTTGCTATTATTTTCTCCCATTCTGAAGGCTGTCTTTTCACCTTGCTTACAGTTGCCTTTGTTGTGCAAAAGCTTTTGATTTTAATTAGGTCCCATTTGTTTATTTTTGCTTTTATTTCCAGTATTCTGGGAGGTGGGTCATAGTCTTCTTTATAGCATATGGGCAGTGGGCCCAGAAGCTCTTGGTTTGATTGGCCAGTTCTTAGCTGTGTGACTTACCCTTTCTTGAGTCTCCATTTCATCAGCTGTAAAATGGGATCCATAGAAGAACCAGCCCCACGGGGGTCATTTTGATGTAAATGAGGTCATGCAGGACTTCCCAGGTGGCTCTAGTGGTAAAGAACCTGCCTACCAGTGCAGTAGACATAGGAAAAGTGAAAGTGAAAGTGAAAGTCGCTCACTTGTGTCCGACTCTTTGTGACTACATGGACTATACGGTCAATGGAATTCTCCAGGCCAGACTATTGGAGTGGGTAGCCTTTCCCTTCTCCAGGGGATCTTCCCAACTGGGGGATCGAACCCAGGTCTCCCGCATTGCAGGCAGATTCTTTACCAGCTGAGCCACAAGGGAAGCCCAAGAATACTGGAGTGGGTAGCCTATCCCTTCTCCAGGGGATCTTCCCAACCCAGGAATCGAACCAAGGTCTCCTGCATTGCAGGTGGAAACATGGGTTCAACCCCTGGATCAGGAAGATTTCCTGATGGGAGGGCATGGCAATAGTGAGGGCATAGAAAATGTTAAAGGGGAGAAGAACCTAGCAGTGCCTTTCAGTCTTCTTTATACAGGAATACTGAGGTTTAAAGTTTTGTTTTTTTTTTTAATTTTATTTTATTTTTGCTTGCACCACGCAGCAGGTGGGAATCTTAGTTCCCCAACCAGGGACTGAACCTGTGCCCTCTGTGTTAGAAGCACAGAATCTTGACCACTGGGACCTCAGGGAAGTTCCAGTAATCCTGAGATTTGATTATAAACATTTTAAGGTTAAGAAGGAGAAATCAGCAAACCACGGTTTTTGAAGGACCACTGTAATCACAATTCCACAACAAATGTAATGTAAACTAGTTATATGTTAGCTTTTTAACAGACAAGAAAAAGTTGATGAGATCGTGGGAAGCCCTACATGGCCAGTATTGTTTATTCTTTGGATGCTTTGTCTTCTTGGAAATTTTGTATTGTTCCCTTTCTGGAAGTGAGTTAGACGTTTACCTATTTTGGAGGGATGTATAGTTGGGCTGCCCACCCCCATACCCACCCACGATAGCTGAAGTGTAAGGAATGATTTCGCAAAGTGAAATGTAACAAGCACTTATTGAGTATCTGCTGTATGTTCACACTGTGAAAGGTGTCGTGACCACAGAGGGCATTTCTGTAATCATGGACCTGGTGGTGGAGTTGAAAGAAAAATACATCCATGTGTGAAAGAGCCAGGCACAGTGCTCAGGCAGTATATAAATAACTGAAATAAGTAAATAAATAAAGACATAAATAAATAAGTGAAGTCTTGTGTGATGCAGGGGGCACTGTGTAAAGGTACCGAGGAAATTCAGCATGAAGATAAAAGTCCTATCAGATGGTCTTAACCAGTGAAAGCTTCAGGAAGTAAAATCTGGAATGGGGCCCTTGCAAGGGTAGTTCATCTCAGCTGGGAAAATCTCTTTGCTGGGAAATACTTCTCCCTCCTTCCCCATAGGCATCAAGTTTAATTTTAGATGGATAAAGATTTTGGGGCTTCCCTGGTGGCTCAGAGGTTAAAGCATCTGCCTGCAATGTGGGAGACCTAGGTTCGATCCCTGGGTCGGGAAGATCCCCTGGAGAAGGAAATGGCAACCCACTCCAGTATTCTTGCCTGGAAAATCCCATGGATGGAGGAGCCTGGTGGGCTACTGTCCACGGGGTCGCAAAGAGTCAGACACGACTGAGCGACTTCACGTCACTTCACTTCACTTCAAAGTTTCTCTTTATTTAAAAAACTGCTCCAAATCACCAAGGCAGTTGTGTAAAAAGGTGGGACCTGGTGGTGATAGCCCAGGGTAACAGTCCTGGCTTTAGGCATTGAGTTTGCTTCACATTTCAGAGAACTTACAAGTCAGGGTGGTTTATTTATTCATGAAAACATGCCACGCACATCCACTACTCATGCCTGGAATTCCTGTTGTGGGTGGTCAGGCTGCTCTGGTGAGAAGGGTGGTGGGCAGAGGGAGGTGAGCAGTACTTTCTCCATTAGAATTGCAATTCCACCAGGCAGGCAGGCGTTTGGGGTTTTTGGATTCATTGCCATATACCCAGCATACTGGAACCAAATGTGCTGCAAAGTCGGAGCTCAGCAAATTACTTTCTGAGTAAATGAGCAAAGGAAATATTTGATGTGTACTTGTTGCCTTAAATTTGATATTGGGCATTCAAGCAGAGTAGTCTAATGACAGAGTGGACATGAAACAAATCAGAATAATCCATAGGTGGGGCTGTGGTAAGTTCAGAGGGGCAGAAATGAGAGAATCAGCTGTCCATCTTGGAGTTCAGGAAGGTTTCAGACGTGCTTTGTAGGAACTTGGTCTTCAAGGATGGGTGGAATTATGGCAGGTATGTCAAGGCACGGAGCACAGGGAAGGGCATACCTCGCAACAGGAAGAGCTGGGCAGAGGCATGGTGGGATTAAAGAACAAGGCAGATTCAGGGGACACTTAACAAGCCTCTTGTGATTGAAGAGAAAGGTTCAAGAGAAGGGTTACTGATACACATACCCAGAGCACCTTGGCAGATGATTTTCTGATGTTTGATGCTGCTGCTGCTAAGTCGCTTCAGTCATGTCTGACTCTGTGCGACCCCATACATGACAGCCCACCAGGCTCCTCTGTCCACAGGATTCTCTAGGCAAGAATACTGGAGTGGATTGCCATTTCCTTCTCCATCCTTTGATGCAAGGACGACAATTTCTTAGAGTTCCTTCCTGCGCTCAAAGATCGAAGACCACTTTGGTGTTCCCAACCTTAATAGGGAAAGAGGAGAGAGCACTTTAGTCCTCATCCTTGTAGCCGGCAAATCTCCTCACCCAGCCTGGCTTCAGTGGTGTCACATGGAGTGTCACATGTCACATATGGGCACTGTATCTTTTTTTTTAAATACACCCAGTGTATTTTCTGCAACTGGTAGAAATTGACATTTCCAGCTTTAATTAACAGCTACCATTCACTGAGGGAGCATGATTCAATTGCCAGACCCTGTTCTAAGGGCTTTACCTCTAGTTCTTGGTATGGAATGCTTATAATAGCCCTGTGAGATAAGTATCCCCGTGAGATAAGTATCCCAGTGAGACAGTGATTTTATTTTTATTTTTATTTTTTTTTTGAGACAGTGATTTTAATCCCTACCTTACTGTCTTCAGGCAGGGACTTTATCTCTTTTGTTCCTTGCTGTCTCCCGCACCTTGAAAGGTTCTTGGCACATAGCAGGTGCTGGCGTTTGAAAAGATTAATTGAGGGCAGACATCATTTGACCACCTCATACTGGTTATGTGTGGGAATTAGAAGCCAAGACTGAATGATTTCAAAGTGCAGATTCTTCACCCTGCGTGATATCACCTCCCTGAGGCCTAGAGGAGGAAATTGCAGTGTTTTTCAGACTTGAGGTCTCCGTGTTTTCTTTTTTTTTTTTTACTGTTTATTTAATTTATTTATTTGGCTGCACCGGGTTTTAGTTGCCACATGTGGGATCTAGTCCCCTGATTGGGAATTGAACCTGGGCCCCTTGGATTGGGAGCATGCAATCTTAGCTACTAGACTGCCAAGGAAGTCTCAAGGTTTTTTTGTTTGTTTGTTTGTTTTTAATATTCTAGCTGTGGGATGCCCACACAGATACTTTTGGTCACTCTCTAATCTGTTCTGGATAAAAAGTTATAGTAAGTCAGGTGCTGTTTAGAAATGGCTTTGTGTTTTATGCTCGTGCAGCAGTGTGCCTGTTCACTTCGTCCGATTTCGCACCTGCTGAGAGTGCTTGCTTTGCCCGAGATTGGGATCCCCTACTATAACCTAACTCTGACAGACTGGAAAACTTGTGACTTGGAGCCTGAACCCTCTCCTGGAGTCTGGGTCAGGCCTGAGTTTGGAGAAGCCCCAGAGTTGGAAATTCAGGGGCTCAGCCACCGAAACTCATGTGAACAATGGACAAAACAGTCCAAGGAGGAACAAGGACAGGCCATTCCGTGCAAGGCACTTCCTGGGTGCTTACCCTCTGTACGGTGAGGAGTGAGAGAGTGCTTTCCCCAGGGAGCTTCTAGTCTGCTGGAGGAGGTAAAACTTCTGGAAGTGGGGCAGAGTGTGGTAAGAGCTTTGATTGAAGCTACACAAACTGGGAGGAGAGAAGAGATAGATGGCTTTTGGGTGCCTCACAGGCTTTTCTGCGATCCTGGATCCTGGATCTGGAATAACACAATCGCATGGGTGATCTTGAAGGAAACCTAAAGGAAACTTCTACTGATGTGAGTTGAACATAGCCCTTGTCCAGTAGGCTTGCAATCCAGTTTATGGAGACAAAGCAGAACATAGCCAAAGGGAAAGAGGTGATGAAAGGGAGATGTTTGAAATAATTAGAAACTCCAGCAAATGTGCCCACCGCCTCCTCCTATCCTCATCTCCCAAGGTTACCAAAAGGTAATTTCATAAAGATACGTAAAGATAGTTTTCTGCAACCCTCCATTGTTTTAATTACCCTTGGGGCTCCCATCTCTGGGCAGTGAAGATAATTGTAGGAAGAGAGAGTTTCTGTGGGGGTTTGTGTGAATCTGTGGTTTGAGGACTGGTCACCAGGCTTTTTTTGTTTTTTGTTTTTTGTTTTTACAACAGAGCAGTTTGTTTAAAATGTTTAAAACATGCACGCACACACACCCGCTCCAAACTCCGGTTTCTTACTGTAATGAGAAGGAAGGTTTCAGAGGTCAAACTCTTCTCATTTGAGATTTTCGTGAGCCAGAAAGCTTCTTCATCAAACAGCATTTTCAACATTACTGGGCTGTGTGTTTTCTGGGGGCTGTTGTGCTTTCACAGAGGTTTTGAAATGTAACCACACTGCAGGATGAAAATGTGAAGTGAAAATGCTAACGTAGTAAGCACCAACAGGAGAAGCGCTGTTACCGGCCTTTCTGCTTGAAGGGTTTTGTGTTTTTGGTGTGTTCATTTATTTTTTGAAAAAAACCATCAGGCCTGCTTAGTCACTGCTCCCTCCCACCTGCCCAGTTGAAGGAAGTTTCAAACCTTTCACCTTCACTCAGAATTCATGTGAATTATTGGCATCTGCTTGGGGCTTCAGTGAAAACACTTCATCAGCGTTTTCTTCAAAAATTCTCATTTATTTTCTGGCAGTTTTGACTTGATATTTCCAGCTGGTGATCTTTTCATTGTATTTCCTGGTTCTTAACAGAATATAGGCTTACCCTTAGAGTGAAAGAAAGAATCAGGACATAAAATATCTGGGCATGTCTAGCCCAACATACATTAAAAAGGAAAAAAAATCTATATATATTATCTTCCACTGTTTGGAATGAGATGATGCCACAAAATCTGATGAGTTATTTATTCATCCCTACAAATATTTTTTAAGCCCCGTGTTCCAGATAGTAAGATATAGGAGAGTGAACTAGACATTCAAAACCACTGCCCTGAAGGGACCTGTTTTCTTCTTCTTGGTGTGTGTGTAGAGAAGATAGATAATTCAATAAATTAGCAAGACCTTTTCTGGCTACAGCAAGGTCCATGAAAGGAACAAACTGTCCGTCTCAGAGGAAGGAGGCTAAGGCAGGGGAGCTGGATGTTTAGGTCATGGTCAGTGTTCAGAGTCCTTTATGGAACATGGGTGGGGGCAGAGAGTGGGCAGGCGTCTCAGGCTCGTTTTGATATGATTTAATGAAGAGCACTGTAAATGTTGTGTACCCTTCACATTTCATGTTGAAACATAAGCCCCAGTGGGGTGGTATTTGGAGGTGGGGTCCTTTGCAAGGTGGTTAGGTTGTGAGGGTGGAGCTCTTGGGAGTGGGATTAGAGTCCTTATAAAAGAGACCCCAGAGAGACCCCTGGCCTCTTGTGTGAGGACACAGCAAGAACACAGCAGTCTAAGAACTACAGAATGGATTCTCATGAGACACTGAACTCTGCCAGAACTTGGATCTTGGATTTCTCAGCCTCCAAGAGCCATGGAAGGTATATGTCCATGGGCACAAGCCACCCAGTTTATGGCATTTGTGCCATAGCAACCCAAATGAACAAGACAATAATGGTTTGACATGAGACATGCTAACTTCAAAAATTTACTTCTGGGATGTCCTCTTAGCAGGAGGGAGGAGAAATCTCTACCATGCATAGTTGTTGAGAGGAGTAAAGACGAGCACAGGGCCCCAGGGCAGGCAGTGCTCCATCAACAACAAGTGCTCTTATAAGTGTGAAGTGCCCTGTGTATAGCTAGATCCTCAATGAATGCAAGTTTGGAAGAAGGGGAATGGCTGATCATACATGAAAATTAAAATCACCTAGTTTAATTATCGGAGAAGGCAGTGGCACCCAACTTCAGTACTCTTGCCTGGGAAGTCCCATGAGTGGAGGAGCCTGGTAGGCTGCAGTCCGTGGGGTTGCGAAGAGTCGGACACGACTGAACAACTTCCCTTTCACTTTTCACTTTCATGCACTGGAGAAGGAAACGGCAACCCACTCCAGTGTTCTTGCCTGGAGAAACTCAGGGACAGGGGAGCCTGGTGGGCTACCGTCTATGGGGTCGCACAGAGTTGGACACGACTGAAGCGACTTAGCAGCAGCAGTTTAATTAGGCCGCTAGCTGAGAGAAGTCCTGGAGGCTGGGTCAAAATAAGGGTCAAACAAAGAGTGGACGGCAGGCCTTGATAATTGCTGAGTTCTTTCCCCCTGCCTGCTTCCCTGCCTTATATATTTAACTGAATTTGTGTTTTATTTATTATTAAGGGAGCAAATAAATCTCCAATACAAGTCGTTCTTGTGATTTGTCATTATTCAGCAAATCGTTTAGTTTTTTTTTTTTTTTTTTAACATTATGTTTTAAATACTGTTAGGATTTATCTCTCTCTCTCCTGCATTAAAACAAAATGCTTTTGAGACCCAGAACTCAAATTCTTTTTGAGGTTTTTTTTTTTTTTAAACTTCCTTTAAAATCTCTTCTTGATATAATGAGATATCTGGAATCATTTCAGAGGAGGACAATTGAAAGACTAAAAACTGACTCATCCAAGGATACTTACCCAGCTGGTTATGGAGAAGAGAATAGATTTTGGATCTTTTAGTTCACAGTGGAAAACTCATATTTGGTTTTAACTAATGTGTAAAATTAGGCAGAGCACACTCAACAGCATGCATGCGGGCTGCATCGGAGCAGTCAGATCATCAAAAGTGTGTGTGTATAACAGAAAATAAGCACAGAGTCCCCTTTTCTGATTTGTTGTAAGAGTAGATTGCTTTTCAGCATCTTTTTACCTGAAAATTATAAAGCTCTTGAGGGCAGGCATTGGTGTTTAGATGTGTGTGTATGCGTGTGTCCATGTGTACCTGTGCACACTCATGACCACCTCTCATGCCTTTCCCTAATGCACACTTGTACATCTCAAGGTCAGTGGAAGACTTGTTTATTTCATACAGGTGTTTTCCTTAGAATATTCTGGAGAAAAGTTTGAAGAGAGCTATCTGTATTGATCATAAAATTAGGAAATTTGACCTAAAAAATGATGCTGAGATAGGAATTTAAATTCCCTTTGTCAATTTCTTGCAAGGATTTTTTGAGGCCAATGTTTCCTACTCTTGCTTGAATATAAGCATCTCTTGGGGGGCAAAATTTGGGTTGCCTGGTTTCTTTCCCAGCTATCGTCATTCACTTAGCCTGGCTATGATAAAGCAGATTCTTAACACAAGAAATTAAGACGGGAAGAAGATAAAAGTTCACTTGGAAGAAGAGTATTGCAGGAATAGGGAACAGAGTTGGCAAAGTCTTGCAGGTTCAAAAGAGCATTGGAGAAAGGGGTGTTGTGACTCAAGGGTGTGGGTGGTCAGGTGGGGAAGATGAACCCCAGGAGGTAATTGACAGACAGTGGTCTAGGGCCTTGTGTATAAAGCTTAAGAGTACTTCATGGTGGGCCTAGTGCCTCATTCAATGTGTATGTTTTTTTGTCCTTACTGATGATCACAAAAGTAACATTTGGCCATTAAAAAGGGAAACATTGTCGAATAAATTGATCCCCAAAGCAAAATGTTTCCGTAATTCTGCCCTGTCCAACTTCAGTGAAATTACTGTTGTAAAGTGTTTGGTGAATCAGGTACTATTCTTGTTTAGTCACTAAGCTGTGTCCAGCTCTTTGTGATCCCATGGACTTGCAGCTCACCAGCCTTCCCTGTCCTTCACTATCTCTTGGAGTTTGCTCAAATTCGAGTCCATTGAGTCTGTGACACTGTCTAACCATCTCATCCTCTGTCTCCCCTTCTCCTCCTGCCCTCAATCTTTCCCAGCATCAGGGTCTTTTCCAGTGAGAGCCCTGTGAATCAGACAAGTGATTTAGAATTACAAATCTGGTGGTGGAATGCAGCAGGAAAAGGGTCCAGCTTAGAGATAAGGTGTGATGTCATTTCAGTGTTCCAGGCAGGAGATGAATTAGGCTCTAAATTAAGGCCTAGGATGATGCAGAAGAGGAGAGGCAGCCGAGAGATATTTAGACAGTGGAATGGATAGGACGTGGGGGAGTGAGAAAGGCCGAGGGAACCAGAGGGACCTCTGAGATTTCTGGCCAGATTAACTGGCTGGACGGGGGCATTGTATCCTTAAAGACACTTAGGATTCTAGTTAGTGGCAGATCATGTGGTTGGAGACATGTCAAATTTGAAGGGCCCAGGGGTATGTGTGGATGAAGATATCTATTAGCCTTCTGGAATTTTGAAAGTGGAACTTAGGAGTGAGTTGGAATTTAAAGAGTATAGATTTGGAAGCCACAGAGACATGAACCACAACCACCCCTCCCCCCCGCACCCC
>SJYX01019610.1:21857-40002 GCA_006410675.1 Oreotragus oreotragus | reverse complement strand
TTTGTGACCCCGTGGACTGCAACCCACCAGGCTCCTCAGTTCATGGGATTCTCCAGGCAAGAATACTGGGTGGGTTGCCATTTTGTAATGCAGAGCCTTACGGGTGTTTTCCCTCAGCCAGAGAAGGTGGCAGTAGTCTGATCTCCTGCTTGGTTTGTCTGAGGGTCACAGAGGAAGGAGCACATCCCTGAATACTGGAGGTGGCTGTGCCTTTCACAGGAATCAGGGCTCCTGACCACCTGCAGATACAACTGTCCAGGGTACTGCTTGAGGGTCTAATGACAGCAAGTCCCTTTGAGAGATGCAGAGATGAGTGGAATACAGCACAGCAGTATATAGGAGAGAAAAGGTCACACCAAACAGCTCTGACATGAGACAGGAAGGGCTGCACCCTGTATATGATTGATCTGTTCACTAAGTTGTGTCTGAGTCTTTGCGACCCCAAGGACTGTAGCCCATGAGGCTCCCTGTCCATGGGATTTCCCAGGCAAGAATGCTGGAGTGGATTGCCATTTCCTCCTCCAGGGGATCTTCCCAAATGCAGGGATCACACCCACATCTCCTGTGTCTCTGCATTGCAGGCAGATTCTTTCCCACTGAGCCCCCTGGTAAACCGGTGTAAGACAAGATTGATTAAATAGGACAGGAGCCCAGAGAAGGGGAAGATTCCTTCCTGTTGGAAGATCAAAAAGTCTGTGGAGGCAGGGACATGGGAGTTGGATAGCAGAGGACAGATTTGGTTTTGACAGGAGTAGAAGGGACAGCACAAGCAAAGGCACAAAGGGGGACCATCCTGAGGGCTTTGGGGGACAGGCAGGTCCCATGTGGCTGAGCCGTAGGGTCAGAAGGGGAACTGGTGGGAGCAGACACTGGAAAGGCCATGAGATGTGGGAGTGGACTCTCTGAAAGATCAAGAAGAACGATTTGGGGAATCGGTGTGTTTGTGAGCAGGGGAGTGTCATGGAAGCAGATGAGGTTCCCTGCAGGTGCTGGTGGACTGGATGGGTCCTCATGAGGGAGAATCTCTGATCTGGTTCAGAGACTACATGACACAAGCTAGAGTGAGAAGAGGGAAAGAGTCGGAACAGTCCGAACAGGCTTTTTACTCTGACTGGCGGCGTTCGGGACTATTGCAATCAATAGGTTAGGTCCAAATTGCGTTTCTTATAACAAGCTGAAAATGAGGAATGCAGATTCTTCAATAAGTGAAACTAATGATTTTTAGATTCTACCAAAATCAGCAGTTGTCATTTTTCTAAAGTTAGTACGACACAGGAGAATTCCTTGCAAACACGCTAGCTTGATCTCAATTTGATGATGAATAGGTAGGACTGTGACAAGTATAATGGAAGGCATTAAAATGCTTGGAGATTCTGAATTTTCTACTTTTCTGAGTCTGTCCGGGCTCCTATAAATACTATGGATGTTTACTAGATGATTTGTTAAGTAACAGAAATTTATTTCTCACAGTTGTGGAGGCTGGAAAGTCCCAGGTTAATGTACTGACAGATTCAGTGTCTGGTGAGGACTTGTTTCCTGGTTTGTAGACTCTAGATTTCTCGCTGTGTCCTCTTATGGGAGAAGGAACAAGGACTCTCTCTCTCTCTGGGCCTCTTTTATCTGGGCACTAGTCCCATTCATAAGATGAATCACTTCATTTCCCAGAGGCCCTGTCTCCTAATCCCATCACTTGGGGGATTAGGTTTCAACATAGAGATTTTGGAGGGGCACACATTCAGTCTCTAGCACACATATTCTTCAGTTTTCCTTCTCTTTATGATACTTCTAACATGATATTACTTGCTAGCTCAGTCAATATCTCAAAGTTTATTTTTCTTTCAATGCTCCAGTTTTTGAAGCTTCTGGCTTGAATTATCATTTTAATCAAGATGGTATTTAAGATGTGAGCCTTGTAATTTTTCATTTTCACAGATGTAACCAAGGCAGAACAAGTTGATCTTAAAACTGTTTTGACCCCTCTAGCAGGTGCCAGTGAGCATTATTTTTCCATATGTCAACTGAGTTTGAGAGGATGGGAAGGTTGCAACTAGCCCTCTTCTGTCTGCCAGTGGGAGTGTCCAACCATAGAGCAGCACCCAGATCACCCACCAGCAGATGGTTTATAAGGCTGGAAAGACATCCATAACAATATGGTACATGTTTCCTGAAAACCAAACATCCAGCCATGAAATCCACCCCCTCCCACCTAATTAGTGAGCATCCTTTGAAGGCTTCCCCAGTGGCTCAGGGCTTCCCCAGTGGCTCAGATAGTAGAGCATCTGCCTGCAATGTGGGAGACCCAGGTTTGATCCCTGGGTCAGGAAGGTCCTCTGGAGGAGGAAATGACAACCTGTTCCAGTACACTTGCCTGGAAAATTCAATGGATGGAGGAGCCTGGTGGGTTACAGTCCATGGGATTGCAAGGAATTGGACACAATTTCACTTTCACTTTTTTTTGATGTTCCAACATTGAGTGTACAAGGACATTTTCAGGTGTAACTCCTGAGGCCTGGTCTGCTTTAAAGACGGGGTAACCACTGGGTAGGGTAGAGAGATTCATTGGTCTTTCTTGAAGCCATCTTACCAATAAATGGCAGGAAGTCTCCCCCATGGTATCTAAGACCCTGCAGCCTCCAAGGTCTGGCCAGTTGGCTTCTTTGCCAGAAGATGCAAAATGCCCTTTTAGTAGCTCTGTGGTCTGTGAGTTCCAACGACTCAGGGCAGGAGATGCCATGGATGACTCTGGGACAGCTTGGGGATAGGGGGAGTACTACGGGCTGCAGTCAGAGACAGTGTTTCCCTTGGCCAAAATCAGGTGCAAGGCAGACCTCAGTGGGGCTAGTTTGCCAAATCTCTCTGATGCTGGAGCATCAGAATCTCTATTAATAGACACTCTATTTTTTTTTNAGTTCCAACGACTCAGGGCAGGAGATGCCATGGATGACTCTGGGACAGCTTGGGGATAGGGGGAGTACTACGGGCTGCAGTCAGAGACAGTGTTTCCCTTGGCCAAAATCAGGTGCAAGGCAGACCTCAGTGGGGCTAGTTTGCCAAATCTCTCTGATGCTGGAGCATCAGAATCTCTATTAATAGACACTCTATTTTTTTTTTATTATGCTCTACATTTTACTTATGTTATTTAATCCACACGTGAGACCATCTCTCTATTAAGGCTCACCCACCCATGCTTTTAGGCCTTACCTGGGTATGCCCTTGTATTGATTTCCAACCCTGTAGGCACTGTAGGAGAGGCCCCCTGCCAAGACAAGAGTAGCTTTAGTTTCAGTATCTCTTCACGACTGATGTATTCATTCATTTAACAAAAATGTAAGAAGCAACTACTCTATGCCTGGTACTCTGCAAGGCACTGAGGACCCACATAAGAAACTGCCTGCCCTCAAGAGCTCATCGTCTACAAGAGCCTGCCAGACAGGAAAAGAAAAGGGCTTAGTGTGGAGTGAGAAGGCAGGAGGAGAGAGGCCTCCAGTCCTCTGGGAGAGATCCCAACTCATTGGAGGAGTCAGGGAAGGAGGTGGAATCAGAAATGTTTCACGAACGGCCCATTCATGGGTTCCCATTTCAGGAAGGGCAGAGTAGTATGTTTCAAAATAACCTTGCAGATAACAATTATAAAATCTGGACAAATTATAAAGAATGAGCATTGGAAGGCATTGGAGAACAAACATTAGCAGACTAAACCAGAAGGGAGAAGTGCTTTTGGCCCCTGAAGGAAGGAACCTTCAACAGTACGTCTGTGGTAATATGGCTTTACACCTGAAGGCTTTCGGTCCACAAACCTGGTGTATTTCTTCACATACTGAGCTGTTCCATAATTTCCCTTTGCAATATTGAAGTTTTCAGTGTACAGGTCTTACACACCCTTTGTTATATTTATTCCTAAGTATCCTATTTCTTGATGCTGTTGTGAATATATTTTTTTCATTTTCTTATTGTTTATTACCACTGTGTAGAAATACAGAGATTTTTGTATAAGGTCAATTGAAAAGAAACTGCTGGTACAACAGGATAAACATGGGAAAAAATGAACCTTGACCCCTGTCTCAACATATATAATAAACCCAAAGTAAAATTCCTAGAACGGTTCCAAAGTAAAAATTCCTAGAACAGTTCAATCCAATAGAACTTTCTGTGATGACAGGAATGTTCTTTGTATTGCCTAATTAGATAGCCACTGGCCTCATGTGGCTGTTGAGCACTTAAAATGTGAGTAATATGACTGAGAAATCGAATTTTAAATTTTACTTAAATCTGAAGAGCCACCTGTGGCTGTTTGCTACTGTATTGGACAGGATGATTCTAGAAGAAAGCTTAGGAGAATATCTTTGTGATTTTAGAGTTGGCAATTAGTTCTTAAGATGTAAAAGCACTAACACAGATGATAAAAGTTAATAATTTGAAATGAACTGAAATGTAAAGCTGTTTATCAAAAGACATCTCTAAGAAAATGAAAATGCATGTCACAGATCAAGAGAAAATATTGTATCCAGACACAAACACTATTTATTGCATGACTCCATTTGTATGAGTTTCAAGAACAGGCTAATCTGCAGTGATAAAAATCAAAACAGATCGAGACTTCCCTGGTGGTCCAGTGGTTAAGACTCTGTGCTCCCAATTTAGGGGGAGTGAGTTCAGTCCCTTTGGGGAGCTAAGATTGCTGCATGTCCTGCAGTGCCCCCTCCCCCCACCAACCTCACCCAAAACAAAAACCAAAACAGATTGTTTCTAGGAGGTATTGCCTCCGGGAGGTATAAACTGACTGGAGGTTTAAGAACAGGCAAAACTAATCAATGGAAATAGAAATCAGATCTGTGTTACCTGAAGGGGCTGGAAATTGAATGGAAGGAACCTTTCCAGAAGAAAGGAAATATTCTATATCTTGATTAGAGGGTTACTTGGGTATATGTGTCAATAAAAATACATTGAATTTTATGTTTAAGATCTATGGATTTCAGTACATAGATTTTACTCAGTGATGGGATGAATAGAAACTGAATTGAAATAAGCCATGTCCATGACCACAATTTTCCACATACAGGTTTTTTAGTTTATCAGTCAAGGAAGGAAAGAGGAATAAAAGGATGGTCTGTTTAGGTGTCTCAGACAGTAAAGAATCTGCCAGCAATAAACAGACCCGGGTTCAATCCTCGGCCGGGAAGATCTTCTGGCGAGGGAATGGCAACCCACTCCAGTATTCTTGCCTGGAGAACTCCATGGACAGAGGAGCCTGGTGGGCTACAGTCCATGGGGTTGCAAAGAGTCAGACACTAACACTTTCACTTTTCAGACTCTAAGAGAACAAAGATGGATTTTTCCCTTATTTTCAGGAAAGGAGAATCAGATTGTTCTTTTATCACAAGGAGAGATCCTGGGGAGAAAGATGAGTAGGCGTGAGGCAGGGAAAGCACCTTACTGTCACTGCCCGAGCTCTGCCCTGGGGAAGGGGCAAGATGCCCTGCTCTTGTGCCTTTGTTTTTCAGCAAGGGCTGGTGTGGAGGGAGGTGGTCAATGGCCCCAGCTCGTAATCCTGAGAACATGTAACCTGGGTAATGGAAGAGCTGCTGTGCACAGCTGGGTTGGCTTTCATACTCAGCTGATGCTCCAGATAGGCAGGAAGCAAGTACTCAGAGCTTCTTAGCCTGGAATTGGGAGAGGGCATGATCCCAGCCATCCTAACTGTGCTTTTTTTTTTTAACATGTTAATCCCCTCTTTTTCCTCAATGACTTTTTAGTTTCTTATGTCACAGATTGTTGGTGCCACTCATCCCTGTTCTCAAACATCTTTTAAACTTGGGTGAAGTGACAACCAGGGGAAGAAAATCACTTACTGAAAGATAAGACTACTTACATTTGCATTAAAGCACAATTCTGTCAGTCTCTCTCAAATGATTTTTCTCTGAATTCTGAATATATAACCTATTAATGTTGTACTCGTGTCAATCATTGATCTTTATATCACCTTTGCTGAGTGGGCAATGAGACTGGTTAATCAGGCTTATCACTAAAAGGAGGAACTCAGATTTTTGAGAGGAATTCCTCATCTGATATCAGCTGGGTTGTCATGCAGGAGATAAACCTGATATAAAAGAGTCTCCACTGCCTGGACTGCAAAGCCTCTAGAATTACTGAGCTCTGAAATCCAGGTGATTCCTGATAATTTGGAGGTGAGTTTCTAAGAGCTCTAAATGGATCCCATATCGCCTACCCCATGACAGCTTGGTCAGAAACGCTGTATCGTGCATCAGTGGGATGGGGAGGAAGAGGTTTCGAAACTGAAGTCACTGTACACATGCCTTATATGTAGGTTCCAGAGCCTACTTGTTGTCAGGTTCTGTTCTGGCTTTGAAGGCGTGTTCAGACAGGATTCTTGACCTTACGGAGTCACTCTACCTGTGTGGGAGTCACTTTTATATCAATCTGGAAAGGATGGTGATTAAAGTAGGTGGGCTAGGGACTTCCCTGGTGGTCTAGTGGCTAAGACTGCTTGCTCCCAACACAGGGAGCCCGGGTTCAGTCCTTGTTTAGGGAAGTAGATCCCACACACCACAACTAAAGAACCTGCAAGCCACAGCTATGACCTGGTGCAGATGAGTTTTAGGTGGGCCATCAGGTTATTCAATTCGTATCTGCTCTGTCATGTACTTGAAGTGCTCATTGAGAGTTATGTTATTCATCCATTCACCAGTTTCTACCATTAAATTGCTAATTTGTTCCACACTAAATGAAACAGGGAATTAAGAAGTGGAGTTTTTTCCCCAATCCTGTCACTGATTATGTCAGTCAAGCAGGCAGTCTGACTGCTCCTTACCTTAGCTTCTGTCTCTGTGAAGTAGGCATAACTTTTGGCCTAAGTGGCTGCATGGCTCAGTTTTGAGAATTGGGAGAGATCAATGGATATGGCAGTGCTTTGACAAACATGAAACTCGCTCCTGTGGGATTGAATTGTTACTCAGGCTGGTCTGATGTTGGCCAGCGGCTCTAAACCTGACCATAAGTAGTGATCCTTGGGGATTCTAGGAAAATACAGATTACCTGTCTCTTCCACCAGAGATCCAGAGATCCTGCAAGCAGGAATATTGAATTTTGAGAAGCCCTACAAGTAGGGCTTGCAGATAGAATACCAAGGGTCCCACTGAGAAATACTGGTGTGTGATGCAGAATATAGAAGATCCTTCAGTGAAAAGCATCTTTTCAGGATGGTCCGAGGGCCCACACCTTGAGTCTTTTGCCTTGCGTTTATTTGTACATCTTCAGAAGTGGTGTCTTTCAGTTTGATGTTTGTCTGCACTTTCTGTACAGGGACTTGCGCTTCGTAGATGCTGGAAGCCATCATCCCATGGGTAACTGAGCTGGAGGGTAAGGAGTCTTTTATTTTGCCTTTCTTCACAGCAATGCAGAGTCTTCAGAGAAGAGATTCAGAATGAATAGCTTTGTGTCAGACTTTGGGAAGCCCCTGGAGCCAGATAAGGTGTTTTCTCGACAGGGCAATGAGGAATCCAAGTCCTTCTTTCACTGCTACATCAATGAAGTGGACCACTTGGAGAAGGCCAAAGCTGGTCTCCAGACCACGGCCCTCGACAGTGAGGTTCATCTCCAGGAAGCCATCAGACGCGGTGGGTGGCCAGAGGAGGAGCTGAACAGGCTCATGAAATTCGACATCCCCAACTTCGTCAACACAGACCAGAACTCCTTTGGAGAAGATGATCTCCTGATTTCTGAAACACCTGTTGTTCTAGAAAATAAGCCAGTGGTCCAAACCTCACACAAAGAGTTGGACTGAGAAGCACATTTTATCAGGTGTTTTCCTGAAAATGTTGGGTTTGTCATTGAATAGCCAGAAATCTCTATTCATCGAGATTGTGTGTGTGTTTGTGTATGAGAGACAGAGAGAGAGAGAGAGGCAGAAAGACAGAGAAGGGAACCCCTTGAGAAGAGAGATGGCGAAGCTGAGTATTCATGCCTTTAAACATATTTGGAGCTTTGCGGGGAACCAAATACTTACACTATCTCATCTTCCTTGTTGAAAAACTTGGTCCTATTCTGCATCAGCATTCGTGAGTGGGGCTTGATGTGTCGCATTTCCTGTCTGGTCCTGCCACTACCATGCTCTACCTTTAGCAAGTTACTTTGAATCTCTGGGCTGCTACCTTTTTATCTGTAAGTGAGAAATCTGGAGGAGGTGATCCAATAATTTGTGGACTTTTGACTTTGTATTCACATGAGGCTGGAAATACCCAAAATTATATAAACTAGAGGCTGCCCGCTGGTTCTTGTTATAACATTGCCCTAGGTCTGTACCTCCCACTCAACCCTTAATTGAATCCAACTTATGTCAGGAGCTTGAGCATCTCCCAGGATATCAGGAGACCTGATATGGTCACTGTGGCCAAATTTATAGTGCTTTGCTAAAACAGCTCAAACCTGGAGACAGCCCCCACACCCCATGCCCCAAGATGAGCACCTTATATGACAGTCCCATCCCCCAAATGTATGGAAGGTTGTCAGCTGAGTAAAGGGAAGTGCCTTCTGGGTCCGTGTCAGTGTGACTGTGACTGGTCACACTGCTGTGTCACTGGCTAGTGAATAAGAAGAGTGCTATTGGCCAGGCTGTCTGCTTTCTTGGCAGATGTGTGGGTGATGGCTGTGTGGCTAGTGTGTGGCCTTTGAGTTGGGATGGTGAACGGGTTATAAATATCCCATCAACAGACATTCCAGGTGGCTTGGTGCAACTCAAGAGTTAATTTCATGAAGGAATTAAATCTGCACACTGTTTTGGAAATGACTTTGTTTTGCACAGTCACGTTGCATGCATGGCCAGCCACTAATCTCTGGGTGGCATTTTCATAGGGACTTTCGTTTACCACCTGTCTTGCTTAAACTGAAAAATAAATACATTTATTGCACCATAATTTTCTCTGGTTTTTTGTTTTCACATGTCCAATTTTTCATTTTATTTAAAAACAGTTCCACATTTATGCTGCTGCTGCTGCTGCTAAGTCGCTTCAGTCATGTCCGACTCTGTGCGACCCCAGAGATGGCAGCCCACCAGGCTCCCCCATCCCTGGGATTCTCCAAGCGAGAACACTGGAGTGGGTTGCCATTTCCTTCTCCAATGCATGTTGCCTCCTAATTTCTGTCATCTCTAGGATCCTAGTGAGTGGTATGAATCATGTAACAAATTTCTTTTAGGATTTATTCCACCAAAAGAAATCCCTTTCCCATAGTGTCTTTTGAGGAAAATCGTATTCTTTAAGACTCAAAGCATGGGACATTTCTTACACATTCTTGCAAAAAGAAACTTCCTGTTTTCACTAAAGAGTGCTGATTTTAATGGCTTTTGTGAATGTGAATATTATTATTCATAAGTTAATCAAATATAAACCACTGTTATCTATTACTAAGATGTAAAACTATTTAATGGCTTTTTAGTTAAAAGTAGATTTTTTAGAAGGCTGACGGATATTTAAAAGATGGGAAAATATCCATGGCTGTATACCATCGTTCTTATTGACTAAATGTCAGGAGTCGTGAGGGGTCTAAGATTTGAGCCCTCTTTCAAGCTGACAAGTATCATGACACAGCTCCGTGAAAGCACAAGACTCCTGAGTCAGAGACAAAGAACTTTATAATGGCACAGAAAGCAGCATGTGCTTCGCGTTCAGGCTGGTTCCTGAGTCCACTTGCTGTTGTTGTTGTAACAAAGGACCACTCACTCAGTGACCTGAAGCAACCCACATTTATTCTCTTACAGTTCTCAGGTGCAGAAGTGCAAGGTCAGTGACAGTGGGCCAGACTCAAGGTGTCATCAGGGCTGTGTGCCGCATGGAGGCTCTAGCGAAGGAGCCATTTCTTGTCTTTTTCAGCTTCCAGAGGCTGTTCACACATTTTGGCTCTTGGCCCTGTATCACTGTCACCTCTATTTCCACTTTACCTGTCTCTGAACATCCTGGCCTCTCTCCTGTAAGACCTTTGTTATAACATTGGATCACCCACAGTAGTCTCTCATCTCAAGAGTCTTAATCACGTCCACAAAGTCCTTTTCACCATGCAAGGTACTATATGCATAGGTTCTAGGGATTAAGAATGGACATGTTTGGCGGAGGGAGAGCATTATTCTACTACATTCTCCTCTGTGACCCCAAAGATTCATGCAAAATATATCTGTCTCACCCCCAACATCCTCTAAAATCTCAATAATTACATCATCAAATCAAAGTCCAATATTTAGTCTATACAGTGTCAGCTCAAGGGTCCCAAATATCATCACCTTATTCACCTAAATCAGGTATGGCTGAGACCCTGGGTAGGATCAAAGACATGAAAACAGCCTAAATTTCCATCAACAGAGGAACGGATAAAGAAGATGTGGTATACTCACACACACATATATACACACAATGGAGTATTACTCAGCCATTAAAAAAAAATGAAGTAATGCCATTTGCAGCAACATGGATGGACCTAGAGATTATCATACTGAGTAAAGTAAGAAAGGACAGATATCATATGACATTGCTTATATGTTGACTCTTAAAAGATGATTCAAGTGAACTTATCTCAAAACAGAAACAGATTCACAGACTCAGGAAACAAACTTATGATTACCAAATGGGAAAGATGGGGAGAGAGATAAATTAGGAGCTTGGGATTAACATATACACACGATTGTATATAAAATAGATAATCAACAAGGACCTACTATGTAGCACAGGGAATTTTACTCAATATTCTGTAATGACCATTGAATTTTGTATGTAAGATCTAATATATTTTATTTATATGTTATCTTTAGTTCTTTAAAAAATTGACCTTTTATCTTGATATCCTGATTTCTATTATGTTTTTTATGGTTTATGTTTAATGATTTCATCAAACTTATTTTATGTTCTCTTTTAGATCGTTTCATAATTTCAGGCTCTGAAATAGTGATCTTCCTGGCTTTGAGGATTAGCTACTTCTTCCTCATGCCAATTATTTACTTCTGTTTTTTGTCTTGTGTGTATTATATGCATGGATGCATGTGGAGCATAGTGTGAGCTCTTCAGCATGTGTTGTTTTTTTCTATGGTTATCTCACACATTCTAGTTTATAAAAGTTTCCCTAGAGAACAATTTGTATTGCTTATCCTAAGGCCCCAAGTGATTTGATCAATCTGAAATCGTTAAGTTTTTGCTTGAGAATTCCTGAATCATAAAGAAAGTATATCCATTTGGATTCCACATCCACATGAAGCATGGGCTTGGAGTTTAGATTTTTTATGGGAGACTTTGATTTTTTTCCTGGAGACCCTGGCAGCACCAATTGCTTCCTCTTTTTCCTTTGTCTGCATGTAGAGTTCATTGTCTCCCTTTCAATGAAGAGGCAGCTCTTTCATGCAGGGAGTTTCCCAGATGCTTCCCAAGTGGCTCAGCAGTAAAGAATCTCACTGCTAATGCAGGAGACACAGGAGATGCAGGAGACTCAAGTTCAATCCTTGGATCAGGAAGATCTCCTGGAGGAGGAAATGGCAACCCACTCCAGTATTCTTGCTTGGAAAATCCCATGGAAGGAGGAGCCTAGTGGGCTACAGTCCATAGGGTCTCAGAGGGTCAGACACGNTTATTTTGCCTTTCTTCACAGCAATGCAGAGTCTTCAGAGAAGAGATTCAGAATGAATAGCTTTGTGTCAGACTTTGGGAAGCCCCTGGAGCCAGATAAGGTGTTTTCTCGACAGGGCAATGAGGAATCCAAGTCCTTCTTTCACTGCTACATCAATGAAGTGGACCACTTGGAGAAGGCCAAAGCTGGTCTCCAGACCACGGCCCTCGACAGTGAGGTTCATCTCCAGGAAGCCATCAGACGCGGTGGGTGGCCAGAGGAGGAGCTGAACAGGCTCATGAAATTCGACATCCCCAACTTCGTCAACACAGACCAGAACTCCTTTGGAGAAGATGATCTCCTGATTTCTGAAACACCTGTTGTTCTAGAAAATAAGCCAGTGGTCCAAACCTCACACAAAGAGTTGGACTGAGAAGCACATTTTATCAGGTGTTTTCCTGAAAATGTTGGGTTTGTCATTGAATAGCCAGAAATCTCTATTCATCGAGATTGTGTGTGTGTTTGTGTATGAGAGACAGAGAGAGAGAGAGGCAGAAAGACAGAGAAGGGAACCCCTTGAGAAGAGAGATGGCGAAGCTGAGTATTCATGCCTTTAAACATATTTGGAGCTTTGCGGGGAACCAAATACTTACACTATCTCATCTTCCTTGTTGAAAAACTTGGTCCTATTCTGCATCAGCATTCGTGAGTGGGGCTTGATGTGTCGCATTTCCTGTCTGGTCCTGCCACTACCATGCTCTACCTTTAGCAAGTTACTTTGAATCTCTGGGCTGCCACCTTTTTATCTGTAAGTGAGAAATCTGGAGGAGGTGATCCAATAATTTGTGGACTTTTGACTTTGTATTCACATGAGGCTGGAAATACCCAAAATTATATAAACTAGAGGCTGCCCGCTGGTTCTTGTTATAACATTGCCCTAGGTCTGTACCTCCCACTCAACCCTTAATTGAATCCAACTTATGTCAGGAGCTTGAGCATCTCCCAGGATATCAGGAGACCTGATATGGTCACTGTGGCCAAATTTATAGTGCTTTGCTAAAACAGCTCAAACCTGGAGACAGCCCCCACACCCCATGCCCCAAGATGAGCACCTTATATGACAGTCCCATCCCCCAAATGTATGGAAGGTTGTCAGCTGAGTAAAGGGAAGTGCCTTCTGGGTCCGTGTCAGTGTGACTGTGACTGGTCACACTGCTGTGTCACTGGCTAGTGAATAAGAAGAGTGCTATTGGCCAGGCTGTCTGCTTTCTTGGCAGATGTGTGGGTGATGGCTGTGTGGCTAGTGTGTGGCCTTTGAGTTGGGATGGTGAACGGGTTATAAATATCCCATCAACAGACATTCCAGGTGGCTTGGTGCAACTCAAGAGTTAATTTCATGAAGGAATTAAATCTGCACACTGTTTTGGAAATGACTTTGTTTTGCACAGTCACGTTGCATGCATGGCCAGCCACTAATCTCTGGGTGGCATTTTCATAGGGACTTTCGTTTACCACCTGTCTTGCTTAAACTGAAAAATAAATACATTTATTGCACCATAATTTTCTCTGGTTTTTTGTTTTCACATGTCCAATTTTTCATTTTATTTAAAAACAGTTCCACATTTATGCTGCTGCTGCTGCTGCTAAGTCGCTTCAGTCATGTCCGACTCTGTGCGACCCCAGAGATGGCAGCCCACCAGGCTCCCCCATCCCTGGGATTCTCCAAGCGAGAACACTGGAGTGGGTTGCCATTTCCTTCTCCAATGCATGTTGCCTCCTAATTTCTGTCATCTCTAGGATCCTAGTGAGTGGTATGAATCATGTAACAAATTTCTTTTAGGATTTATTCCACCAAAAGAAATCCCTTTCCCATAGTGTCTTTTGAGGAAAATCGTATTCTTTAAGACTCAAAGCATGGGACATTTCTTACACATTCTTGCAAAAAGAAACTTCCTGTTTTCACTAAAGAGTGCTGATTTTAATGGCTTTTGTGAATGTGAATATTATTATTCATAAGTTAATCAAATATAAACCACTGTTATCTATTACTAAGATGTAAAACTATTTAATGGCTTTTTAGTTAAAAGTAGATTTATTAGAAGGCTGACGGATATTTAAAAGATGGGAAAATATCCATGGCTGTATACCATCGTTCTTATTGACTAAATGTCAGGAGTCGTGAGGGGTCTAAGATTTGAGCCCTCTTTCAAGCTGACAAGTATCATGACACAGCTCCGTGAAAGCACAAGACTCCTGAGTCAGAGACAAAGAACTTTATAATGGCACAGAAAGCAGCATGTGCTTCGCGTTCAGGCTGGTTCCTGAGTCCACTTGCTGTTGTTGTTGTAACAAAGGACCACTCACTCAGTGACCTGAAGCAACCCACATTTATTCTCTTACAGTTCTCAGGTGCAGAAGTGCAAGGTCAGTGACAGTGGGCCAGACTCAAGGTGTCATCAGGGCTGTGTGCCGCATGGAGGCTCTAGCGAAGGAGCCATTTCTTGTCTTTTTCAGCTTCCAGAGGCTGTTCACACATTTTGGCTCTTGGCCCTGTATCACTGTCACCTCTATTTCCACTTTACCTGTCTCTGAACATCCTGGCCTCTCTCCTGTAAGACCTTTGTTATAACATTGGATCACCCACAGTAGTCTCTCATCTCAAGAGTCTTAATCACGTCCACAAAGTCCTTTTCACCATGCAAGGTACTATATGCATAGGTTCTAGGGATTAAGAATGGACATGTTTGGCGGAGGGAGAGCATTATTCTACTACATTCTCCTCTGTGACCCCAAAGATTCATGCAAAATATATCTGTCTCACCCCCAACATCCTCTAAAATCTCAATAATTACATCATCAAATCAAAGTCCAATATTTAGTCTATACAGTGTCAGCTCAAGGGTCCCAAATATCATCACCTTATTCACCTAAATCAGGTATGGCTGAGACCCTGGGTAGGATCAAAGACATGAAAACAGCCTAAATTTCCATCAACAGAGGAACGGATAAAGAAGATGTGGTATACTCACACACACATATATACACACAATGGAGTATTACTCAGCCATTAAAAAAAAATGAAGTAATGCCATTTGCAGCAACATGGATGGACCTAGAGATTATCATACTGAGTAAAGTAAGAAAGGACAGATATCATATGACATTGCTTATATGTTGACTCTTAAAAGATGATTCAAGTGAACTTATCTCAAAACAGAAACAGATTCACAGACTCAGGAAACAAACTTATGATTACCAAATGGGAAAGATGGGGAGAGAGATAAATTAGGAGCTTGGGGTTAACATATACACACGATTGTATATAAAATAGATAATCAACAAGGACATACTGTGTAGCACAGGGAATTTTACTCAATATTCTGTAATGACCATTGAATTTTGTATGTAAGATCTAATATATTTTATTTATATGTTATCTTTAGTTCTTTAAAAAATTGACCTTTTATCTTGATATCCTGATTTCTATTATGTTTTTTATGGTTTATGTTTAATGATTTCATCAAACTTATTTTATGTTCTCTTTTAGATCGTTTCATAATTTCAGGCTCTGAAATAGTGATCTTCCTGGCTTTGAGGATTAGCTACTTCTTCCTCATGCCAATTATTTACTTCTGTTTTTTGTCTTGTGTGTATTATATGCATGGATGCATGTGGAGCATAGTGTGAGCTCTTCAGCATGTGTTGTTTTTTTCTATGGTTATCTCACACATTCTAGTTTATAAAAGTTTCCCTAGAGAACAATTTGTATTGCTTATCCTAAGGCCCCAAGTGATTTGATCAATCTGAAATCGTTAAGTTTTTGCTTGAGAATTCCTGAATCATAAAGAAAGTATATCCATTTGGATTCCACATCCACATGAAGCATGGGCTTGGAGTTTAGATTTTTTATGGGAGACTTTGATTTTTTTCCTGGAGACCCTGGCAGCACCAATTGCTTCCTCTTTTTCCTTTGTCTGCATGTAGAGTTCATTGTCTCCCTTTCAATGAAGAGGCAGCTCTTTCATGCAGGGAGTTTCCCAGATGCTTCCCAAGTGGCTCAGCGGTAAAGAATCTCACTGCTAATGCAGGAGACACAGGAGATGCAGGAGACTCAAGTTCAATCCTTGGATCAGGAAGATCTCCTGGAGGAGGAAATGGCAACCCACTCCAGTATTCTTGCTTGGAAAATCCCATGGAAGGAGGAGCCTAGTGGGCTACAGTCCATAGGGTCTCAGAGGGTCAGACACGACAGAGATTGAGCATGCAAATCTGGGGGTTCTATAAAGGAAGTCTCTACATCCCGTATGAACTCCCCTTTTTAATTCTAAATGGACAGTGTATCCCTATTCACTATGCAGATTAAAACCTCTTTCCTCCAGGGTATTGTGGCATCAATTTACAAGCTTGCTTTTCTGGCTTTAAGTGTCCTTTTTATTAATATATGTCACCTGGGAACTTCTCCTTCATATTTAGCTCTATATTATTTTTTTTGTATTTTATCCAGCATAACTATTAATAAAAATTTTTCTTAAAAGGAATTCAGATTAGTTTAGTTCATCGTGTGTCCAGAACTGAAAGCCTCAGTTCTAGAGTATGAGCTTGATTTTTCTTAAAAGTACACGCCAGCATGTTTCTCTGGTGAACATCTTTATGTTGTCATCTATTTACCCACAAGTTCCCCTATT
Source organism: Oreotragus oreotragus (assembly GCA_006410675.1). NCBI lineage: Eukaryota > Metazoa > Chordata > Mammalia > Artiodactyla > Bovidae > Oreotragus > Oreotragus oreotragus. The sequence continues at coordinate 23,719 of SJYX01019610.1, read as the reverse complement.
TCCTTGGATATATTAATGGAATTATTTTATAGTTTTTATTGTTATCTCTTTACATCATCTGTGAGTTTGCATTAATTGTTTAATGTTTCTTATTCTCATATTATCTATCATATAGTCTTGACACTTTTCACATCTAGAAATTTTTGTTACATGGCAAACAGTGAAAAATCCCTTGATGTGTCATATGTTGTCTTCTGTGAGAGAAATTTCTCCCCTTTCTTCCTGTGAGCCAGACAGAGTGAGGAGCTATCATCTTACTCCAGTTGAGGCGAGTCAGGACTGAACTTTTTTTCTTAAAACAGCTTTGGGGTATATTTGGCAAAATAATTTTCACATATGTAAAACATATAATTTAATTCATTTGACATAAGAATATCCCCAAGAAACAGTTACCACATTCAAGACAGTGAACACACCCATCACCCCCAAAAGTTTTCTGTCGTTTTGTAATCCCTGCCTTCCCATCTCCTGCCCTGGAAACCACTGATCTGCTTTCCATCACTGTATATTGGCTTGCGTTTTCAAGATACTTGTGTGAATGGATTCAAGCAGTATCTACTCTATTTTGTCTGACTGTTTTCATTCAGTGTAATTATTTTGGGATTCACCCCTGTTGTATTAGTAGCTTATTATTATTATTTGCTGAGTAGTGTTTAAAGGAAAGGAAAGGGAAGTGAAGTCGCTCAGTCATGTCCGACTCTTTGCAACCCCATGGACTGTAGCCTACCAGGCTCCTCTGTCCATGGGATTTTCCAGGCAATAGTACTAGAGTGGACTGCCATTTCCTTTTCCAAAACATTTGAAAGTGAAAGTCACTCAGTGGTGACTGACTCTTCCATGGAGTATACGGTCCATGGAATTTTCCAGACCAGAATACTGGAGTGGGTAGCTTTTCCCTTCTCCAGGGCATCTTCCCAACCCAGGGATTGAACCCAGGTTTCACGCACTGCAGGCAGATTCTTTACCAGCTGAGTGCTGAGTTATTGATGAGTAGTTTATTGTGAGTAGTGTTTGGATAGACCATAATTTGTTTATTAATTCTCTTGTTGATGGATATTGGATTATTTACAATTTTGGCTACTATAAAGAAAACTGCAGTGAATATTTGGTTACAAGTCTTTCTATGGACATATGCTTTTATTTTCTAAAGCACCTAGAAGAGGAATATCTAGGTCATATCTTAGATGTTTATCTTTTTAAAGAAACTGCTTATCAGTTTTCTAAAATGTTTAAATGTTACTGTGAATTCCTCATAGTTTATATGAATCCTTATTGATTTACTTCATTGCCAACATTTTGCAAGGTCAGTCTTTTTAATTTTATTCCTTCTAGTATGTGTGTATAATAGTATCTCACTGTGGTTTTTAGTTGCATTTCACTAATGACTAATAAGCACCCCCTGGTGGCTCAAATGGTAAAGAATCTGACCTGCAATGCTGGAGATCCTGGTTCAATCCCTGAGTTGGAAAGATCCCCTGGAGGAGGAAATGGCAGTCCACTCATTTCTTGCCTGAAAAATCCCATTCAGCATCTTTTCATGTGCTTATTATCCATCTGGATATCTTTCTGAGGGGTGTTTTCAAGTCTGCTCATTGTCCTACTGGGGTGTTTGCTTTATTATTGAGTTTTGAGAGTTCTTTATTCTCGATATAAATTCTTTTTCAGTTACTTCATTTCTCCTTTAAATAGTTCATATTTCTGGTGTCATAGCAAAGAAATATTTGCCAAACCCAAGTCATAAAAGTTTAATCCTATTTTTTTAGAAGTTTTATAGTTTTAGATTTTCTATTTAGATCTGTAATTCATTTTGAGTTATCTTTGTGTACATAGAAAAGTATGGATTGAAATTTTTTTTTTTTTTT
>SJYX01019609.1:891873-902366 GCA_006410675.1 Oreotragus oreotragus | reverse complement strand
ATATGCAGATGACATCACCCTTATGGCAGAAAGTGAAGAGGAACTAAAAAGGCTCTTAATGAAAGTGAAAGTGGAGAGTGAAAAAGTTGGCTTAAAGCTCAACATTCAGAAAAAAAAGATCATGGCATCTGGTCCCATCACTTCATGGGAAATAGATGGGGAAACAATGGAAACAGTGTCAGACATTAATTCTGGGGGGCTCCAAAATCACTGCAGATGGCAATTGCAGCCATGAAATTAAAAGATGCTTTCTCTTTGGAAGAAAAGTTGTGACCTACCTAGATAGGTTATTAAAGAGCAGAGACATTACTTTGCCAACAAAAGTCTGTCTAGTCAAGGCTATGGTTTTTCCAGTAGTCATGTATAGATGTGAGAGTTGGACTATGAAGAAAGCTGAATGCTGAAGAACTGATGCTCTTGAACTGTGGTGTTTGAGAAGACTCTTGAGAGTCCCTTGGACTGCAAGGAGATCTAATCAGTCCATCCTAAAGGATATCAGTCGTGGGTGTCTATTGGAAGGACTGATGTTGAAGCTGAAACTCCAATCCTTTGGCCATTTATGTGAAGAGCTGACTCATTTGAAAAGACCATGATGCTGGGAAAGACTGAAGGGAGGAGGAGAAGGGGACAACAGAGGATGAGATAGTTGGATGGCATTGCTGACTCAATGGACCTTAGTTTGGGTAAACTCTGGGAGTTGGTGATGGACAGGGAGGTCTGGCGTGCTGCAGTCCATGGGGTCACAAGGAATTGGACACGACTGAGCAACTGAACTGAACTAGACATCACCAAAAAAAAAAAAAAAAAGTAAATTTGAAGACAAAACAATAGAAGCAATCCAAAATGAAATACACACTGAAAAAAATAAAAAGTGAATAGCATCATTGAGCTTTCAGACGTCTTGAAGCAGATTAATGTAGATATAATACAAGTTCCTGAAAAAGGAAATACAGAAAAGTATTTGAAGAAATAATAGTTGAGGGTTTTCCAACTTAGTGAAAATTATAAATCTACAGATTAAAGAAGTATATTGAAATTTAAACAGAAGCAACTTGAAGAAAACTATACCAAAACACATTATCATCAAACTGTTAGAGAATGATAGAGAAAAATCTTATAAATGGTAAGAAAAATGATATAGTATGTATAGAGGAACAAAAATAATGATGGTACCAGATTTTTTCATCAGAAACAATGCAACTGAGAAGACAATGACTCATCTTGATGTATATACGAAAAATAAGAAAACTATTACCAACAATCACATACCCTGTAAAGATATATCTTAGAAGTGAAGTGAAGTGAAGTCACCCAGTCGTGTCCGACTCTTAGTGACCCCATGGACTGTAGCCTACCGGGCTCCTCTGTCTATGGGATTTTCCAGGCATGAATACTGGAGTGGGTTGCCATTTCCTTCTCCAGGGGAACTTCCTGAGCCAGGGATCAAACCTGGGTCTCTCACATTGTAGGCAGATGCTTTACTGTCTGAGCCACAGGGGAAGACCTATATTTGAGAAATATAAGTGAAATAAGAATTTTTAGACATGCAAAAGCCTAAAGAATTCATAAACAGAGGTATACAACAAGAAATGTTGAAAAAACTTGTTCAGTCAGAAGGAAAAAGATAGCAGACAGAAATATGGATGCTGACAAAGAAATGAAGAGCACTAGACATACTAACTACATTGGTAAACATATAAGATCAGTTCAGTTCAGTTGATCAGTCATGTCTGACTCTTTGCTACCCCATGGACTGCAGCACGCCAGGCTTCCCTGTCCATCACCAACTCCTGGAATTTACTCAAACTCATGTCCATTGAGTCAGTGATGCCATCCAACCATCTCATCATCTCATCATTCTCCCCCTGCCTAATGACTCAGCTCTTCACATCAGGTAGTGAAGGTACTGGAGTTTCAGCTTCAGCATCAGTCTTTCCAATGAATATTCAGGACTGATCTCCTTTAGGATGGACTGGTTGGATCTCCTTGCAGTCCAAGGGACTCTCAAGACTCTTCTCCAACACCACAGTTCAAAAGCATCAATTCCTTGTTGCTCAGCTTTCTTTATAGTCCAACACTCACATCCATATATGACTACTGGAAAAACCATAGCCTTGACTAGACAGACCTTTATTGGCAAAGTAATGTCTCTTCCTTTTAATATGCTGTCTAGGTTGGTCATAACTCTTCTAAGGAGCAAGCATATTTTAATTTCATAGCTGCAGTCACCATCTGCAGTGATTTTGGAGCCCCCCAAAATAAAATCTGTCAGTTTCCACTGTTTCCCCATCTATTTGCCATGCAATGATGGGACCAAATGCAATGATCATAGTTTTCTGAATGTTGAGTTTTAAGCCAACTTTTCACTCTCCTCTTTCACTTTCATTAAGAGGCTCTCTAAGCATGGGCGGCTGTGAGAGCCGGACCGGCGCACTAAGCACGGGCAAGAGGAGCTACCCCACGTCCGAGGTCAGGGGCAGCAGCCTAGAGTGCCAGGCTGCGACGGCGCAGGAACAGCCGAGAGGAGCTACCCTGTGTCTGAGGTCGGGGCGGTGACTGAGAGGAGCTACACTGCATCCGAGGTCAGGGGCAGCGGCTGGGAGGAGCTACCCTGTGTCAGAGGTCAGGGGCGGCCAGGAAGAGACACCCCACATCCGAGGTCAGGGCAGCTGGGAGAAGCCATCTTGTGCCCGAGGCCAGGGGCGGTGACCCTGAGGAGCCACCCCGAGCCTGAGGCCGAGGCCAGGGGCGGCAGCTGGGAGGAGCCACCCACGCCTGAGGCCAGGGCCGGGAGGAGCAACCCAAGGAGCAGTGGCTGCACAGGCGCAGGAGGAAATAGAGGAGCTATCTCACATTGAAGGTCAGGAACGGAGGCGGTAAGGAGATACCCCTCATCCAAGGTAAGGAGCAGGGGCTGTGCTTTGCTGGAGCAGCCATGAAGAGACACCCCACGGCCAAGGTAAGAGAAACCCAAGTAAGATGGTAGGTGTTGCAAGAGAGCATCAGAGGGCAGACACACTGAAACCATATTCACAGAAAACTAGTCAATCTAATCACACTAGGACCACAGCCTTGTCTAACTCAATGAAACCAAACCATGCCTTCGGGGCAATCCAAGGCGGGCGGGTCATGGTGGAGAGGACTGACAGAATGTGGTCCACTGGAGAAGGAAGTGGCAAGCCACTTCAGTATTCTTGCCTTGAGAACCCCATGAACAGTATGAAAAGGCAAAATGAAAGGATATCAAAAGAGAATCTCCGCAGGTCGTTAGGTGCCCAATATGCTACTGGAGATCAGTGGAGAAATAACTCCAGAAAGAATGAAGGGATGGAGCCAAAGCAAAAATAATACCCAGCTGTGCATGTGACTGGTGATAGAAGCAAGATCCAATGCTGTAAAGAGCAATATTGCATAGGAACCTGGAATGTCAGGTCCATGAATCAAGGCAAATTGGAAGTGGTCAAACAAGAGATGGCAAGGGTGAACGTCGACATTCTAGGAATCAGCGAACTAAAATGGACTGGAATGGGTGAATTTAACTCAGATGACCATTATATCTACTACTGCGGGCAGGAATCCCTCAGAAGAAATGGAGTAGCCATCATGGTCAACAAAAGAGTCCGAAATGCAGTACTTGGATGCAATCTCAAAAACGACAGAATGATCTCTGTTCGTTTCCAAGGCAAACCATTCAATATCACAGTTATCCAAGTCTATGCCCCAACCAGTAATGCTGAAGAAGCTGAAGTTGAACGGTTTTATGAAGACCTACAAGACCTTGTAGAACTAACACCCAAAAAAGATGTCCTTTTCATTATAGGGGACTGGAATGCTAAAGTAGGAAGTCAAGAAACACCTGGAGTAACAGGCAAATTTGGCCTTGGAATGCGGAATGAAGCAGGGCAAAGACTAATAGAGTTTTGCCAAGAAAATGCACTGGTCATAGCAAACACCCTCTTCCAGCAACACAAGAGAAGACTCTACACATGGACATCACCAGATGGTCAACACCGAAATCAGATTGATTATATTCTTTGCAGCCAAAGATGGAGAAGCTCTATACAGTCAACAAAAACAAGACCAGGAGCTGACTGTGGCTCAGATCATGAACTCCTTATTTCCAAATTCAGACTTAAATTGAAGAAAGTAGGGAAAACCGCTAGACCATTCAGGTATGACCTAAATCAAATCCCTTATGATTATACAGTGGAAGTGAGAAATAGATTTAAGGGCCTAGATCTGATAGACAGAGTTCCTGATGAACTATGGAATGAGGTTCGTGACATTGTACAGGAGACAGGGATCAAGACCATCCCCATGGAAAAGAAATGCAAAAAAGCAAAATGGCTGTCTGGAGAAGCCTTACAAATAGCACTGAAAAGAAGAGAGGCGAAAAGCAAAGGAGAAAAGAAAAGATATAAGCATCTGAATGCAGAGTTCCAAAGAATAGCAAGAAGAGATAAGAAAGCCTTCTTCAGCAATCAATGCAAAGAGATAGAGGAAAACAACAGAATGGGAAAGACTAGAGATCTCTTCAAGAGAATTGGAGATACCAAGGGAACATTTCATGCAAAGATGGGCTCGATAAAGGATAGAAATGGTATGGACCTAACAGAAGCAGAAGATATTAAGAAGAGGTGGCAAGAATACACAGAAGAACTGTACAGAAAAGATCTTCACGACCCAGATAATCATGAGGATGTGATCACTAATCTAGAGCCAGACATCTTGGAATGTGAAGTCAAGTGGGCCTTAGAAAGCATCACTAAGAACAAAGCTAGTGGAGGTGATGGAATTCCAGTTGAGCTGTTTCAAATCCTGGAAGATGATGCTGTGAAAGTGCTGCACTCAATATGCCAGCAAATTTGGAAAACTCAGCAGTGGCCACAGGACTGGAAAAGGTCAGTTTTCATTCCAATTCCAAAGAAAGGCAATGCCAAAGAATGCTCAAACTACCGCACAATTGCACTCATCTCACACGCTAGTAAAGTAATGCTCAAAATTCTCCAAGCCAGGCTTCAGCAATATGTGAACCGTGAACTCCCTGATGTTCAAGCTGGTTTTAGAACAGGCAGAGGAACCAGAGATCAAATTGCCAACATCCGCTGGATCATGGAAAAAGCAAGAGAGTTCCAGAAAAACATCTATTTCTGCTTTATTGACTATGCCAAAGCCTTTGACTGTGTGGATCACAATAAACTGTGGAAAATTCTGAAAGAGATGGGAATACCAGACCACCTAACCTGCCTCTTGAGAAATCTGTATGCAGGTCAGGAAGCAACAGTTAGAACTGGACATGGAACAACAGACTGGTTCCAAATAGGAAAAGGAGTACGTCAAGGCTGTATATTGTCTCCCTGCTTATTTAACTTATATGCAGAGTACATCATGAGAAACGCTGGACTGGAAGAAACACAAGCTGGAATCAAGATTGCCGGGAGAAATATCAATAACCTCAGATATGCTGATGACACCACCCTTATGGCAGAAAGTGAGGAGGAGCTAAAAAGCCTCTTGATGAAAGTGAAGGAGGAGAGCGAAAAAGATGGATTAAAGCTCAACATTCAGAAAACGAAGATCATGGCATCCGGTCCCATCACTTCATGGGAAATAGATGGGGAAACAGTGGAAAGAGTGTCAGACTTTATTTTGGGGGGCTCCAAAATCACTGCAGATGGTGACTGCAGCCATGAAATTAAAAGACGCTTACTCCTTGGAAGAAAAGTTATGACCAACCTGGATAGTATATTCAAAAGCAGAGACATTACTTTGCCGACTAAGGTCCGCCTAGTCAAGGCTATGGTTTTTCCTGTGGTCATGTATGGATGTGAAAGTTGGACTGTGAAGAAAGCTGAGCACCGAAGAATTGATGCTTTTGAACTGTGGTGTTGGAGAAGACTCTTGAGTCCCTTGGACTGCAAGGAGATCCAACCAGTCCATTCTGAAGGAGATCAACCCTGGGATTTCTTTGGAAGGAATGCTGCTAAAGCTGAAACTCCAGTACTTTGGCGAAGAGTTGACTCATTGGAAAGACTCTGATGCTGGGAGGGATTGGGGGCAGGAGGAGAAGTGGACGACCGAGGATGAGATGACTGGATGGCATCACGGACTCAATGGACGTGAGTCTGAGTGAACTCTAGGAGTTGGTGATGGACAAGGAGGCCTGGTGTGCTGCGATTCATGGGGTCGCAAAGAGTCGGACACGACTGAGCGACTGAACTGAACTGAAGAGGTTCTTTAGTTCTTGTTCACTTTCTGCCATAAGGGTGGTGTCATCTGCATATCTGAGGTTATCAATATTTCTCCCACAATCTTGATTCCAGTTGTGCTTCATCCAGTCCAGTGTTTCTCATGATGTACTCTGCATATAAGTTAAATAAGCAGGGTGATAATATACAGCCTTGATGTACTCCTTTTCCTATTTGGACCCAGTCTGTTGTTTCACGCCCAGTCCTAACTGTTGCTTCCTGACCTACATACAGATTCTCAAGAGGCAAGTCATGTGGTCTGGTATTCCCATCTCTTTAAGAATTTTCCAGATATTTTTCTTATTTAAATATTTTGAAAGAAAATTAAATATTACAAAGATAATAACAATTTGATGTGTGATTTATAACATATTGTGTTAGGGAGAATTTTAAAAAATTGTCCCCCAAGCACCATCCTCTAATCTCTGATACCTTTGAATATTATAATATCATTATCATTGTGTTATATTCTAATGTTACTCCAATGTTATATTTTACAGCATAGTTGACCTTGAGATAGGGAGGTTTTCCAATTGTACCTACCTAATCATAAGTGTACTTTTAAAAACAAGACATTTTTCTCCATCTGGTGGTTGAGAGGAAGATGCAGAGATTGAAAGCACAAGAAAGATTTGATGTCCTGGTGCTGGCTTTGTAGATGGAGGGGTTCTTGTACAGAGATTGGAGAGTAGTCACAAGGAGCTGAGAATGTCTCCTTGTGTACCATCAACATGGTGGTTTGGAGCTGAGGACTTCAGCTCTAAAATCACAAGGAATGGAATTGTCAGTAAGAAGAATGAGATTGGGAGGAGACTCCATACAGATGAGAGTGCACTGGGCTTATATTTTGATTTCAGCCTGTGAGACCTCAAGTTGAAAATCTAGCCAGGTCATCCCAGACTTCTTATAGAATTGTGAGATAATAAATGGGTATAGTGTTAAGCCTCTAGTGCGTGAAGTCGCTTCAGTTGTGTCTGACTCTTTGCGACCCTATAGACCCTAGCCTGCCAAGCTCCTCTGTCCCTGGGATTTTCTAAGCAAGGATACTGAAGTGGTTTGCCATGCTTTCCTTCAGGGGATCTTCCCCACCCAAGGATCAAACCTGTGTCTCTTATATCTCTTGTGTTGGCAGGTAGACTTTTTACCACTAGCCCCACCCGTCACCTAGAAGTTCATAGTAATTTGTTATGCAGAAAACTAGAAAATCAATATACATATGTAGAAACTAATATACATATGTAGAAATAAAAAAATGTGACAAAACACAGAAACTGAAATGGGCAAATGAATGTATACCTTTGAAACAGAAGTTTTAGTTAATACTGTCAACAAAGGAGATAAATTTCAGTTATTGAAGATATTCAGTTAAGTTAGAAAGAAAATAAAAAAAAAGAACAAATATCATGAGACAGAAAAAAGAAGTGAGATGATAGGCTTAAACCTAATCATATCTATAGTTACATTAATTGTAAATAGACTAAACACACCAATTAAAAGGTAGAAATTATTGCATTTGTCTAAAAGGAAGGTCTTAACTTTCTTCAGTTTAAGTCTGAATTTGGTAATAAGGAGTTCATGATCTGAGCCACAGTCAGCTCCTGGTCTTGTTTTTTGCTGACTGTATAGAGCTTCTCCATCTTCAGCTGCAAAGAATATAATCAATCTGATTTCATTGTTGATCATCTGGTGATGTCCATGTATAGAGTCTTCTCTTGTGTTGTTGGAAGAGGGTGTTTGCTATGACCAGTGTGTTTTCTTGGCAAAAATCTATTAGTCTTTACCCTGCTTCATTCCATACTCCAAGGTCAAATTTGCCTGTTACTCCAGGTATTTCTAGAAATTCAATATAATCCCAATCAAAATCCCCACAGACTTATACATACATATTGCAATATAATTATAAAATTCAAATAAAAAAATGAAGACCCAAAATAACCAAGACAACTTAGAAAAGAATAATATTGGAAGATTAACATTATCTGCTTCCAAGTCTTATAAATTAATATAATCAAGACAGTGTGCTAATGGTACACAGATGGACAAATAGGTAAATATAATAGACCAGATACTGTGAAGATAAATTCACACATATATGGACAACTAAGGTCACAAGGCAATTCAGTGGAGAAAGGCTAGGCTTTTCAACCAGTGGTGCTAGGACAGTTGGATATTTATATGCAAAACAAAGGACTTTAATTCTTATCTTACACTACATATAAAGCTTAATTCAAAATGGATCATAGACTTAAATATAAGAACTAAAACTATAAGATGTCTAGAAGAAAATACAAGAGAAAATCTTTTTGACCTTAGATCAGGCAAAGATTTTTTTAGACATGGCCACAAGGCCCAGTTTATAAAAGAAAAAAATTATAAATTGAACCTAATCAAAATGAAAAACTTCATCATTTTGAAAGACTCTGTTAAAAGAACAAATAGAGAAGCCACAGGATGGCATAAAATATTTGCAAATAATATCTAATAACAGTTTCATATTCAGAATATATAAACTACTCTTAAAATCCAACAATAAAAACACAAACCCAATTTAAAAAATGGAAAAAACTTGAAAAAACACTTCACCTAAGAAAATTTACTAATGGCAAAGAAATACATGAAAAGATGTTCAACATCATCTGTTATTTAAGATGTGTGTTTGTGCTTAGTTGCTCAGTTGTGTCCGACCCTGTGGCCCCATAGACTGTTCTGCCAGTCTCCTCTGTCCATGGGGATTCTCCAGGCAAGAATACTAGAATGGGTTGCCATGCACTCCTCCAGGGGATCTTCTCAACCCAGGGATCCAACCCAGGTCCCTGGCTTTGTAGGCAGATTCTTTACTGTCTGAGCCACCAAGGAAGCCCACTATTCAAGAAGTGCAAATTAAAAGGACAATGAAATTTTAACATGAACCTGTTAGAATGGTTAAGATTAAAATGTCCAAGTGTTGATAAGGATGCGTGGGGGCTATCCTCCTGTTGAGGATGTAAACTGATACAACCTCTTTGGAAGACAGATTGGTAGGTTGAATAATGGCTACTCAGAGATGTTCATATCTTAATGCCCAGAACCTGTGAGTAGATTTCATCGTAAAGAAACTTTGTAGATGTGACTAAGTGAAAGATCTTAGAGATCCAGGATCATATCCACTTGAGTATAATATAATCACAAAGGTGTCCTTATAAGAGAGAGTCAGAAGAATAAGAGTCAGTAGTAGGATGTGTGATCACAGAAGTAAGAAGTTAGAGTCCTAAGAAAGAGGCCAAGTACTTGGGGAATACAAGCAGACCAGCAGTTAACAAAGGAAGGCAAATAAAATTTCCCCTGAATCTTCCAGAAGGAACAGTCTGGCTAACACGTTAACTTCAAAAATTTGACCTCTAGAGCCACTCTTTTTTTTTGGTAATTTGTTACAGATGCAATACGATGTGCAGATCCTTTAGTGTTAAGCATATATCTAACCTAGAGGTAACCTAGTCTTTCCTCCCCTAGATATTTACACAAGAGAAATGAAAGCACATGCTCATCCAAAAACCTATATGTGAGTGTTTAAACTGCTTTACTGAGTGCAGCACTTTCACAATATCATCTTTTAGGATTTGAAATAGCTCAACTGGGATTCCATCATCTCCACTAGCTTTGTAGTGATGCTTTCCAAGGCCACTTGACTTCACATTCCAGGATGTCTGGCTCTAGGTGAGTGATCACACCATCATGATTATCTGGGTCATGAAGATCTTTTTTGTACAGTTCTTCTGTGTTTTCTTGCCACCTCTTCTTAATATCTTCTGCTTCTGTTAGGTCCATACCATTTCTGTCCTTTATCAAGCCCATCTTTGCATGAAATGTTCCCTTGGTATCTCTAATTTTCTTGAAGAGATCTCTAGTCTTTCCAATTCTGTTGTTTTCCTCTATTTCTTTGCAATGATCACTGAGGAAGGCTTTCTTATCTCTCCTTGCTATTCTTTGGAACTCTGCATTCAAATTGGTATACCTTTCCTTTTCTCCTTTGCTTTTTACTTCTCTTCTTTTCACAGCTATTTGAAAGGCCTCCTCAGACAGCCATTTTGGTTTTTTTTTGCATGTCTTTTTCTTGGGGATGGTCTTGATCCCTGTCTCCTGTACAATGTCATGAACCTCCATCCATAGTTCATCAGGCATTCTGTCTATCAGATCTAGTCTCTTAAATCTATTTCTCACTTCCATTGTATAATCATAAGGGATTTGATTTAGGTCATACCTGAATGG
>SJYX01019609.1:849734-883112 GCA_006410675.1 Oreotragus oreotragus | reverse complement strand
AAAAAAAAAAAAAAAAGCATTAATAATCAGGGAGATGAAAATCAAAATCACAGTGAGTTACCATAGCATTGACAAATTTCAGTCCAACAATTTCAAGTGTCAGTGAGGGTATAGAACAACAAGAACTTTCACATCCTGCAGGTAGGAGTATATGTAAACTGATTGCACTCTTTCTCTCTCTTTTTCTAATTGTCTGCAATTCAGGAGACCCAGGTTTGATCCCTGGGTTGGGAAGATCCCCTGTAGAAGAGAATGCCACCCCAGTCCAGAATTCTTGCCTGGAGAGTTCCATAGACAGAGGAGCCTGGTGGACTATAGTCCATGGGGTTGCAAAGAGTTGGACATGATTGAGTGACTAACACTAACATAGTTGATTTGCAGTGTTGTGTTAGTTTCAGGTGTATAGCAACATGATCTATACACATACACATGCATATTTTTTCCAAATTTTTTCTTATAAGTTATTATAAAATATTGAATATAGTTCCCTGTGCTATACAGTAGTTCCTTGTTGGTATCTATATACAATGAATATATAGTAGTTTGAAGATATGTGTACCCCAATGTTCAGTGCAGCACTATTTATAATAACCAAGACATAGAAGCAAAATCGACAGATGAATGGATAAAGGAGATGTGGTACATATATACAATGGAATATTGCTCAGTAGTAAGAGAGAATGGAACAGTGGCATTTGCAGCAACCTAAGTGGACTTGGAGAGCATCATACTAAGTGAAGTCAGACAGAGAAAGATAAATGTCATATGATATTTTTAATATGTAGAATCTAAAAAATAAGATACAAATGAACTTACATAGAAAACAGAAATAGATCCACAGACATAGAACACAAACTTATGATAAAGGGCTATTGGGGGCCAGAGGGATAATTTAGGAGTTTGCAGCAACCACTCTGAAAACAGTTTGGTATTGTTGAGTAAAGTTGAATTTGTGTGTACTCTGTGACATAGCCATATTATTCCTAGCTTCATAACCCAGGGAAACTCTGTTTTTGCATGTGTGTACCAGGATGTAATGAGAAATAGCAAACTCCCCCACTGAAAGAATCCAAAAATTCATCTCAAGAAAAATGGAGAAATAAATTGAAGTATGTTCAAACAGCAGAATACTACACAGCAGTGAAAATAAGTGAACTATAGTGGCATGCATCAACATGAGCAAACCTCCAAAACATAAAGTTGAGAGCAAGAAGAAGGTCATGGAAGAACACATAAGTAGAGGCAGCATTCCTTTTTTGGACATCTTAAATGTGAATTGCTGATTGAAGGTACTGGTGGAAATATCCAGATTATGGGTGGAAATGCATATTTGAAGCTCAATATTCAGGTAGCATGTTTAGGTGAAAGCTAATCCATTAGTGAGAATAACAGAGGAGAGGGTAAGGTTGGTGATGGAAACTCTTATAAAAAACTGAATTTAGTGAGTGGAATAATGAAATAAAAAAGGCAGGTTAGAGATGTAGGAAAAAGAAAATGTAGTGTCTGAAGCTAAAGGAAGAGTCAAGACAAGCTACATAATTAGTAGGGCTTAGTGGAAAATGAAAATATGGGGCCCCTGTTAAAAAAGTGTTGAGAATTAAAAAACAGAGACAAAAGAGTCCTAAACTGCATGCAGAGTCTTTCTAAGTATGGGACACTGTGTGACTGCACAGATTGCATGTCTCAGAGGCCAGTCCTGGGAAAAACTCTTGGGACTTGCAATCAATATGGTGAAGCACATGAGGACTGAGAAAGAAGAATGAGAAAAAAAAATTAAAATCCTTTTTTTGCTTTTCTGATTTTGAAAGTAATACTCATTGAAGCATATTTGTAAAAGCATGGTGTTTGAAGTCGCTCAGTCATGTCCGACTCTTTGCGACCCCATGGACTGTAGCCTACCAGCCTCCTCCCTCCATGGGATTCTCCAGGCAAGAGTACTAGAGTGGGTTGCCATTTCCTTCTCCAGGGGATCTTCTCAACCCAGGGATCGAGCCCGGGTCTCCCGCATTCCAGGCAGATGCTTTAACCTCTGAGCCACCAGGGAAGCCCGAAAAATATATAAAAAGTATCTATAATTTGACTAATTTATCAGTAATCTTTAATCTGATAACTTCTAACACTTTGGTAGTTTTTTCCCCCCACTTACTTTCTGAAAAGACATACACATTAACATGCTTGTTAGTGTTAGTGTTAGTCACTCAGTCATGTCTGACTCTTTGCAGCCCCATGGACTGCAGCCCACTAGGCTTCTCTGTCCATGAAATTCTCCAGGCAAGAATACTGGAATGGGTTGCCAGTTCCTGCTCCAGAGGATCTTCCTGACCCATGTCAACACTTTAAATAACACAAATTGAGACCATATTCTATAATTTCGTTACTTAAAAAATTTTAACATTCTATCATGGGAATTTTCTCATGTCTTTGAGTGTTCTTTGAGAAAATTATTATTAATGAAAAAGATTATTTGACTAAGCTGGTCACTGTTGACCTTGGCGAGGTTCAGTTCAGTTCAGTCACTCAGTCGTGTCCGACTCTTTGCGACCCCATGAATCACAGCACACCAGGCCTCCTTGTCCATCACCAACTCCTAGAGTTCACTCAGACACGTCCATCGAGTCAGTGATGCCATCCAGCCATCTCATCCTCGGTCATCCCCTTCTCCTCCTGCCCCCAATCCCACCGAGCATCAGAGTCTTTTCCAATGAGTCAACTCTTCGCATGAGGTGGCCAAAGTACTGGAGTTTCAGCTTTAGCATCATTCCTTCCAAAGAAATCTCAGGACTGATCTTCTTCAGAATGGACTGGTTGGATCTCCTTGCAGTCCAAGGGACTCTCAAGAGTCTTCTCCAACACCACAGTTCAAAAGCATCAATTCTTCAGTGCTCAGCCTTCTTCACAGTCCAACTCTCACATCCATACATGACCACAGGAAAAACCATAGCCTTGACTAGATGGACCTTAGTCAGCAAAGTAATGTCTCTGCTTTTCTTCAGAATGGACTGGTTGGATCTCCTTGCAGTCCAAGGGACTCTCAAGAGTCTTCTCCAACACCACAG
Organism: Oreotragus oreotragus; assembly: GCA_006410675.1. Lineage (NCBI taxonomy): Eukaryota > Metazoa > Chordata > Mammalia > Artiodactyla > Bovidae > Oreotragus > Oreotragus oreotragus. Next base: position 880,056 of record SJYX01019609.1, on the reverse strand, counting down.
TTCAAAAGCATCAATTCTTCAGTGCTCAGCTTTTTTCACAGTCCAACTCTCACATCCATATATGACCACTGGGAAAACCATAGCCTTGACTAGATGGACCTTTGTAGGCAATGTAATGTCTCTGCTTTTCAATATGCTATGTAGGTTGGTCATAACTTTTCTTCCAAGTAGTAAGTGTCTTTTAATTTCATGGCTCAAATCTCATTGGTCAAAGCAATTTACAAGGCTACACTCATTTTAGAGGCAGGAGGAAAGTATAATCCTGGCCTGTGCCTAATGGAAGAATAACATAATATTTATGAACAGACCAAGTGCCTACTGTAGTAGGTCTCAACCTTTCCCTTCCTCTTCATGGAGGAATCTTCTCTGGCTGGAAGGCAATTTCTCCCAGTGTGACCTCATCTTACACTGGGAAGTTTGAAAGTGTCATTCATTCAGGAGCGTGATCAAAATGTTTCACATTTAAACATTGAAAAAATAATATGCTTTCCCAATTTTAATTAAGAAATTAAGATAACAGATTGACTTATTTGCAGTGATTTATTTTTCTTTCTCAGATGTTTAACTTCAAAGGCTGCTTTAACCTATATACATTAGAAACTAAATAAGAGAACGTATTTAGCCTCAAGGCATTCTGTAGGGACCATCTTGTTCTATGGGCTTTGCCATCTGAATAGATTTGAGTAGCTTTTCTCTGTCTCACAGGACTTGGGGAACCTCTATCAACTTCTCCAGCTGGTGGATCAAAAGCTCTGGATTGCAAATCTAGATAAATCAGCTAAATGAACATTCTATTCATGAACCACAGGGGAAAAAAGAGATAAGAATATCTGCTAGCTAAAGGGGTTGTTGTGAGGATGAAATGATGTGCTATGAGTATGCTCTGTAATTTTAAATAGGTAAATAAATAAAGGGGATTTTTATTTATGTATCAGATTCTGTTCATTATAGTTTGATTGTATGCCATGGGCACTTTATATACTTATTACACTTAATCACTCCTAAAATCTAATGGGGTATTATCTTCATGCTACAGATGAGGAACACACAAATACATGCGCACTAAACCTTACTTTGGGAACAGGGGATGCCTCTCTCAGAAGATGCAAAGCTAATAGATAGTTAACATTTTGTATGTCATCATGAATTTTGTGGTCTATTCTCATTCCCTTTCCCCTCTTTTTTTATTTCACGATGGCTGGTGAAATTCTGCAGCACTATGCTTTTGCCAAGAACATAAAGTGCTTAAACCAGCAGGCTTCGTCTTTGTCGAGCCAGCCCAAATTTCTCAAAACTGTAATGACTTCCTTCAGTGCATCTGCAACCCGCCTGTCGTTTGGTGCCCAGTTTGCTGCCCTGGGTCCATTGGGCCGTGGAGTTACCCAGTTTTCAAGACATCCTTGCTATTATTCTCTGGGTTCTATTTAATAAGTTACTGGGTGGTCTCTGTGCTGGTACACCCACAGTGAGGTCAACAGGAGCTAAATCAGTAGATAAATATTTCCTCTTTAGGGAAAATCTAAAAGTTATTCCTAAACACACAGAAGGCAACATGTATGTTTTGCATGCTATGAATGACATTCTAGCAAAGTATTTCACCGTTACTTCTGCCAAAGAGATTCTTATAAAGCACCTTTATTCAAATAACTATGGACATGTTCCCTTTACTAATAAACTAGCTTCTATTAGAAATATCACTGGACTCTTTTTCAAGGATATATTTTAGAAGTTTCCAAATATGTAAATAATTAGTGATCATTGGAGAGATGTATAATTGTGGACTAAACTATATGAAGCAATGTAGATGGTGGAGAAGTGCTCTAAGAATAGGAATTATTGACCTACTCTTTCTTATATGCTTTTCTGTATGTTCCACTTTCCTTGTTCTAGCCAAGAAATAGCTTTTCCTGAAGTCCCACCGTTGCCTCAAACCCACTATGGCCAGAGCTGAATTTCTCTTGCCCTTGCCCATTTTACATCCTGAATCCATAGTGTTCTCCTGTATTCCTTGTTTCTGTTAATGGCCTCACCACCTGCCCTGAAGTCCAAGCCAGAAAACTATGATTCGTTCTCAGCTCTCTTCTCTCTTATCAAAGAGATCCAACCAGTCCATTCTAAAGGAGATCAGCCCTGGGTGTTCTTTGGAAGGAATGATGCTAAAGCTGAAACTCCAGTACTTTGGCCACCTCATGCGAAGAGTTGACTCATTGGAAAAGACTCTGATACTGGGAGGGATTGGGGGCAGGAGGAGAAGGGGACGACCGAGGATGAGATGGCTGGATGGCATCACGGACTCGATGGATGTGAGTCTGAGTGAACTCCGGGAGATGGTGATGGACAGGGAGGCCTGGCATGCTGCGATTCATGGGGTCGTAGAGTCGGACACGACTGAGCGACGGAACTGAACTGAACTGACTGATGAGACAGAAGATGAGTTAGAGGGAATGGAGGTAGTACAGGCTTCAGTTCAGTGAAACAAAAAGACAAATACCATATACCATCACTTATATATGGAATCTAAAATACGGCAAATGAACTTATTTACAAGATAAAAACAAACTCATAGACCTAGAAATCAAATGTGGTTATCACAGGGATAAATTAGGAGTTTGGGATTCACAGATACACACTACTGTTGCTGCTGCTGCCGCTGCCGCTAAGTCACTCCAGTCGCATCTGACTCTGTGCGACCCCATAAACGGCAGCTTATCAGGCTCCCCCGTCCCTGGGATTCTCCAGGCAAGAACACTGGAGTGGGTTGCCATTTCCTTCTCCAATGCATGAAAGTGAAAAGTGAAAGTGAAGTCGCTCAGTCGTATCCGACTCTTAGCTACTCTAGAGGATAAAAATTTAGGACTCTCAGCCTGCCATGCAGGCCCTTCATGATCAGTAGCCCCTACCTAACTGATGCTCATTGAGCCTCGTGTCTTCCCAGGCCTCCAGATGCGCTCCAGCCGGTATCACACTACTAGTCATACTTGGATGTGCCATGCAGTCAGCAGTTTCCTTTTGTTGCTCCTTCCGCTATCAAATTATTTTAATTTTTATTGCACTAGCCACTGAGCAACTGAGCACTGATTGTACTAGCATGGGGTGCTGGTAGACATATCTTCTTGGTAGCATTGTGGCTGATGCATAGTAGGTTTGTTTTTAGGTTTGTTTTAGGTTTAGTCACTCAGTCATGTCTGACTCTTGTGGCAACGCCATGAACTGTATGTAACTCACCTGGCTCCTCTGTTCACAGGATTTTTCTAGGCAAGAATACTAGAGTGAATTGCCATTTCCTACTCCAGGGGATCTTCCTAACCCAGGAGGATCGAAGCCACATTTCTTGTGTTTCCTGCATAGGCAGCCCAATTCTTTACCACTGAGCCAACTGGGAAGCCCAACACGTAGCGAAAGTGAAGTCGCTCAGTCGTGTCCGACTCTTTGTGACCCCGTGGACTGTAGCCTACCAGGCTCCTCTGTCCATGGGATTCTCCAGGCAAGAACACTGGAGTAGGGTGCCATTTCCTTCTCCAATGCGTGAAAGTGAAAAGTGAAAGTGAAGTCGCTCAGTCGTGTCTGACTCTTTGCGGCCCCGTGGACTGTAGCCCACCAAGCTCCTCTGTCCATGGGATTTTCCAGGCAAGAGTACTGGAGTGGGTTGCCATTTCCTTCTCCAGGGGATCTTCCCACCCCAGGGTTTGAACCTGGGTCTCCTGCATTGTAGACAGACGCTTTACTGTCTGAGCCACCAGGGAAGTCCTTAGACATAGTCAAATGCTGGTTGAATGAATGAATGAAAACATTCTGAAGTCACTGATTGGGAAACACCACTCCAAACCTCTCATTTAATAAAACCTGCCCATTTTTTCACAGTTAGAGCATAATTTTCAGGTTATGGACCATAATTATGTATCATGAGCGGCAGGTAAACATAGTTATGTCCATCCTATCATTATCCATATGGAGCATCATCCATATTTCAGTACTGTATTAATTCATTCACTCTTTCAAAAAATGTGTGTTGAACAGTTGTTGTGTGTAAGGCACTGTTCTCGGTGCTGAACATTTTTCTAGCAGAGAACCCATTAATTCTTTGGGAACTAATAACTCGACTTTGATCATCAACTTGAAAGTCTTTGTGCTTTCATTATAAATGAACAGAACCCAAAAGAGAAGAAAGGAAGAATTTGAATAGAACATGATATTTCCTAAGATTCCCTAAACTGTAAAGTATATTGTAGAGAGGTATGAGGGACAGAGGAGGGAGAAACAGTTTTTTGAATGCTTTTTGTGTGCTAGGAACACTACATGAATTTTTTCATTTAACTCTCGTTACTATAACTCTGGGTTTTCCTGGTGACTCAGTGGTAAAGAATCTGCCTGCCAGTTCAGGATACTCAAGTTCAATCCCTGGTCCAGGAAGATCCCCAAAGGAAGGAAATGGCTCCTCACTCCACTGTTCTTGCCTGGAAAACCCAATGGACAGAGGAGCCTGGCAGGCTCCCCAGTCCATGGGGTCACAAAGAGTTGGACACAACTGAGCAAATAAACAACAACAACTATAACTCTAAAGTTTTGTGCCACTTAATTCAAGGAGAGAAAAAGTTTAAGTGTTTATGCAATTTTACTCTATTCCTTAAAAAGAATCTTAGAAGTCTCAGGATTCCACAAATACTCAAGTGGTAGAAGCAAGATTTAAAAACTCGTTGTCTTATATACGCACTACTATGTATAAAATAGAATACTAATGAGAGCCTAATGTATAGCACAGGGAATTCTGCTCAGTGCTCTGTGATGACCTAAATGGAAAGGAAATCTAAAAAAGATAGGATCTGTGTATCCGCATAGCTGATTGACTTTGCTGTATAGTAGAGACTCACACAACATTGTAAAGCAACTATATTCCAGCAACAACAAACCTCATTCTCTTTCCGTTACTTTATCTAGATTCTTACAGGAAGACTTAAGTTATCACCATATAGATTAAGTTCATCCAACAAATACTTGCTGGCCTACTCTGTGTTAGGCATTGCTAGATGCTAAGATATAATAATGTGTGAGGCAAACATGGTCTCCATTCTCAGGATTCTTACACTAGTTTAGATAACGACAGAGGAGAAAAATAAATGGGGAAGAGAAAATACGTTGTACCTAAAGAATCTTAATGAGGTCTGTAACTTTTAAAGTAAGAAAGTGAAGGAGAAAAAGAATATGGAAGAGAGGATTAACCAGAATTTTTACCCTTTATTATTTTAGTTAAGCCCGTGCCCCCATTCAAAGAATCTGCCAGTTCCCTGTTCCCACTCTTCTTAGACATTAACGGTAAACTAAATTATAATCTTTTGACGTTCTGTTAACTAAGCTGACATGAACACCTTGGCAACCTCTTCACCCCTTGCCTTTTTATGTTTATGCTTCCTGATGCTGCTGAATCAGTTAAAGATTATAATCTCATATAACCTTACACAAAAGCAAGTACTTTTCTTTGAATGTGGCTGAGTTCTCTGGCTAGAAATTCCAAACAAGGACTTCACTTCCAACCTGACTTCCTTTTTCAGGCTCTCAGCCTACATTCTTGTGATAATAATAATTATATGCTACTCCGTTGATTCCTTAGCCTGGGCTAAACACATTGCATTTTTTTCCTCAGTGAAACCCTGAAACAACCTCATGATGGAAAGTAGCAGAGACACCTTTGAATTCCCCCAAAGTCTGTTTCCTTTTTTCCTGCGCACACATACTATGATTCCCAGCCTCCTTTGTAATTAGTTGGGGTCATGTGACTGACCCGATACACAGTGGAGTGTGGACAGAAACAATGAAAGCCACATATGGTTCGGCCCACAAAACCTCTAAAACTTCCTGCAAGTGCATCATATTCTCTTTATTTTACCTACCAGCAGAATGAAGATTTCAAAGAATCTAGAGGAAGTAAAAGTGGAAAAATAGAAGCCTGGGGCCCCGAGTTAGTCTTTTCACAGTGGAGTGTGGACAGAAACAATGAAAGCCACATATGGTTCGGCCCACAAAACCTCTAAAACTTCCTGCAAGTGCATCATATTCTCTTTATTTTACCTACCAGCAGAATGAAGATTTCAAAGAATCTAGAGGAAGTAAAAGTGGAAAAATAGAAGCCTGGGGCCCCGAGTTAGTCTTTACAGGAATCCTGCCCCAGAGAACTGCATGAGCAGGAACACCTGTGTTGGATTTTACTTGCTTTATTAAATTATGCCTCTAAAATTTTGATGCTGTATTTTATAGTAGTCCCTTAGATAGCAAGGAGATCATCCCTGAATATTCACTGGAAGGACTGATGCTAAAGCTGAAGCTCCAGAGTTCTGGTCATCTGATGCGAGCAGAAGACTCATTGGAAAAATCCCTGATGCTGGGAAAGATTGAGGGGATAAGGAGAAAGGGCATCAGAGGATGAGATGGTTGGATGGCATCAGTGATGCAGTGTGAACATGAACTTGGGCAAAATCCGGGAGAGGTGAGGGACAGGGCAGCCTGGCGTGCTGCAGTCCATGAGGTCGCAAAGAGTCGGACACAACTGAACAACAACAACAACAAAATTACAGTAGTAATTAACTACCCTTCCAAATACTCTTCTTTACTCTCCATTTTGCTGATAAAGAGATTGGTGCTTAGGGAAAGTTAAGCACCCTTGTGGTTCAGCTGGTGAAGAATCCGCCTGCAATGTAGGAGACCTGGGTTCAATCCCTGAATTGGGAAGATCCCCTGGAGAAGAGAAAGACTACCCACTCCAGTATTCTGGCCTGGAGAATTCCATGGACTGTATAGTCCAAGGGGTTGCTAAGAGTCGGACAGGACTGAGCACCTTTCACTTTCTCACTTTTATTAGATGGGAGAGCAAGGGTTAAATATCAGGTCTGTCTTACTTTAGAGCCTGGCATCTCACTTCTTGAGCTTCTCATGATACTATTTTATATACTCCTAAAGTTTTATTGAAATTTTATGGTGTATGGGGATGATCCAGAGGGATGATGTGGGGTGGGAGGTGGGAGGGGGTTCATGTTTGGGAGTTCGTGTACACCCGTGGCAGATTCATGTCAATGTATGCCAAAACCAATAGAGTACTGTAAAGTAAAATAAAGTAAAATGAAAGTTAAAAAAAAAAAAAGTTAAAATTTTAGTACACACTGCTTCACATAGCATGCAGAAAAAACAGTAATAAGGGTGACCATCAGGTTCCTCTACATATCTGAGGGTCTTTTACTATATCTTTAACTCGCTCCTGCCACATTCTCCTTTCTTCCAGGTATGTTAATTACATAATCTCAATATGAATTACAGTGTATTGGGACCTTTTATACCTCTTGAAAATGACATGTGAACTAGCTATTAAATATAATCCTTCTGTTAAAAGCAAAGACTAACCAAACCTTTACCCTGAATCATCATAGAAAACTCTAATCGTGAAGCAGAATACAAATAAGATACTTGAGCTGTTAAAGTACCTGGGGTCCATTCTTCTCTGTAATCTGAAGAGGCTGAGTAAAGTAAAAATGTATTACAGCATGTAACACGGATCATGTTGCATGCTGTAGATGCAAAAATAGATCAGAGTTTCAATGTTAATAATAAAACTAGTATATTAAATTTTGACTAGTTAGTATCAGTAAAATTAAGGAGATTTATTCATTCATTTGAGGCAATGGTAGAAATCAGGTTTGGAGTCAGACACACTTAAGTTCAAAACTTGGGCAAGTTACTCAGCTTCTTCACATATAAAACAGGAATCATAGCAGATATCTTACAGATTTCTTGTCAGGATTAAAATAATGTACATTTGTACCCTTTTTTAGATTCGACATATAAGCAATATCATATTTGTCTTTCTCTGTTTGACTTACTTCACTCAGTATGACAATCTCTAGGTCCATCCATGTTGCCATAAATGGCATTATTTCATCCTTTTTTATGGCAGAGTAATATTCCATTGCATGTATGTACAAATGAACTTATCTACAAAACAGAAATAGAGTTATACATGTAGGAAATAAATTTGTGGTTACCAGTGGGTAAGGGATAGGGAGGGATGAATTGGAAGATTGGAATTGACGTGTACACACTACTATATATAAAACATAACTATTAAGGACATGCTATATAGCACAAGGAACTCTACTCAATACTGTGTGACAGCCTGGATATGTCTTTATGTATAAGAGATGCACTTTGCTGTACCCCTGAAACTAACACAACATTGTAAATAAACTATACACCAATAAAGATTTTAAAAATTAAATGAAATAATGTACATAAAAAACTAGTACAATGCTTGACACACAGTTGTTACTCAGAGAATAAACTCATTCAATAAACATTTACTCAGAATTTGCTATGGGCAAAGCCCTCTACTAGAGTCTCAGGATACAGACATAGATTAGACAAAATGTTAGTGTAATGTACAATTGACCGTTGAACAACATGGATTTCAACTTCACAAGGTCACTTATACCTAGATTTTTTTGATCAATACCCCTACAGTGCTGCACAATCTTTGGTGGGATGAATCTACAGTGCAGAAGTTTGACTGGAAAGTTATACTTGGATTTTCAGCTTGGCAGTGGGGTGGAAGGCAGAGGGTAACTCTTGCCTTCTTCAAGAATCAACTAACTATTAAGTAGTACGATAGAAGTATGCCTACAGTACTATAAGAACAAAGAAAGATGACACCTAGTTCTTCCTGGTGGGATCAATAAAGGTTTATCAGAGTCAGTGACATGTAGACAGAATCTTGAAGGTGATTAGAAATTGTGAGGGAATAAAGGAAAAGTTATTCCAGGCAGAGGAATACCACAAATGCAAAAGAACGAGCCATTTGGGGATTACAAATTGTTATATATGGCTGAAACATTAAGTGTATATGAGGTTTTTATTTATTCATTCAATCAGCAAGTAGTTACTAAGTACATATATATGCTGAATAGTGTTCTAGGCCCTGAAAACACATCCATGAACAAAGTGGAAAAGTGTTCTTTCTGCCTTCTTGACTGTGTGTACATTCAAGTGGAACATATAACGAACAAATAAATATAAAACAGATACAGGGAGAGAAGAATGCTATGAGGAAAAATTAAGCAAAATAAATGAATCAAGAAGAACAGGGGAAAAGGACCTTAAGCTGGATGACAAGGGAAAGTCTAAGATGGTGACACCTGACTTGAGTGAATTGTGGGATCAGCAGTGCAAATATTGGGCAGATCATTTTGTGTGCAGGGAGCAGTGAAAACAATGGCCCTCAGACAGGAACAAGATTAACTTGTTTGTGGAACAGTAAGGCCAGTGTGGCCACTGAAGAAAGAATGAAGAAGAGAAAAAAGATTTAGGAAATGATCTCAGAGATATGACTAGACTATGATGGGCTTCATAAGGTATGCTGAGAAGTCTAGGTAACATCTAGAGGTAGCTATCCCATGAAAGACAACCCTAGATCCTTGGAACAACCTGAAAACTGCATGAAGTTGGCTGTTTCCAGCCAAGACAACTGGAACAAGACCCCATTGGTCACTGTATTATTCTTTGTGCATGTATCCCCTTGGCTTTGCATGTTTATCTTGTCAGCTGTTTTCTCCCCCAACTTCTAGACTAAGGTCCTAGACAGTTAATGGACATCTGTGGCCTTGACTCCTGGTATTCCTAAGACTTACATTCCTAATATACTGGTAAGGTTGAATAAATTCTACCCATATTAAAGGAAAAGAGAAACTTGATTATGTAAGGAAGATCCAAATAGATCTTCCTTCCTTATGTAAGGAACCCAGATAGATTGGCTTCCCAGTTGGCGTTAGTGGTGGTAAAGAACCTGCCTGCCAATGTAGGAGACATAAGAGATGCAGATTCGATGCCTGGGTTGGGAAGATCCCCTGGAGGAGGGCATGGCAACCCACTTCTGTATTATTGCCTGGAGAATCCCACGGACAGAGGAGCCTGGGGGGTTAACAGTCCATGGGGTTGCAGAGTCAGACACTACTGAAGAGACTTAGCACACATCCAAATAGATTGTCACATCAAAATCTAAGAATATGGATTTGAAACGCTTTTCAAACTCTAACAGTCTTTGTCTCAGTGTCTATCTGCATTGCAGTTACCAGATATATGATCTTCAGTGTCTTAAATGCTGCTGCACTAGGCTTTACATTGATCATTTACAAATGATCAACCAGCAAAAAGAACAAAAAACTCTGATGCTTGTAGAGGTCGATATGACTGGTGAAAAATTCAATACATAATTGCAACTTATAAAATAGCAATGCAGATCTCCGTTGATCCCATCCCCAGAAAAATAAAAGGCTTTCTCCCAGTTTAGGGTGAAAACTAATCAAAAAAAGGAAGACTGAGAAATGAGGCAAGAATGATCATTATGTGCAAAGTGAAATGAAGTACAAACTGAAATGATCTATTGTACCATTCCATGATATGTAACAAAAGCTATTTAAGCTCTTACTGTTTAACACCAGCTTGTTTAGGCTGTTTGTTACAATATAAGACCACATATGACCTGGTTTGACTGTATAACTCTGTACAGATTCATAGATTCTAGTAATTCCGTTAGCTTACAAATTCTAACTAATTCCTGCCCAGGACACTAATATCCACCACCAAGACACCCTATGATTAATACAAGCCCCCTTCCCAATTCTGTAAATATCTTTCCCTTATCACCCCCTTTGAGATGTTATCAGGACTCTATTACTGTGGTGCTCCCCACTAACAGCAATCTTAACAAATCCAGATTTTATTGATGAACGGTTTTTCTCATGGCTTTTGTATAGAATGTGGCAGACTAAGGCATACCCCCTCCCCCGACAAAGATGTCTAGTCCTCATTCCCAGAGCCTGTGGATTTATCTTACGTGGTAAAAAGGACTTAGCANTACTGTGGTGCTCCCCACTAACAGCAATCTTAACAAATCCAGATTTTATTGATGAACGGTTTTTCTCATGGCTTTTGTATAGAATGTGGCAGACTAAGGCATACCCCCTCCCCCGACAAAGATGTCTAGTCCTCATTCCCAGAGCCTGTGGATTTATCTTACGTGGTAAAAAGGACTTAGCAGATATGAATAAGTTAAGGATGGGGCCCAAGGTAACCACAGCATCCTTATAGAGGGAAGCAGAAAGTCAGAAGGAGATGAAGGCTATGTGACAACACAAACAGAATTTGGAGTGATGTGACCACAAGCCAAGGAATGCCAGTTACCTCTAGAAGCTGGAAGAAAGAAGGAATGGGTTCTCTCTAGCACGTCTGTAAGGAACCACCCCTATTGACAGCTTGACGTGAATTCTGGAAGTTACAGGTCTAAAACAAGACAACAGGGAATCCCCTGGTGGTTCAGTGGCTAGGATTCTGTGCTTCCACTGCAGGGGACGTGGGTTTGGTTCCCACTCTGGGAACTAAGATCCCACATGCTACTTGAAGCAGCCTAAAAAATAAACAAATGAAGGAACAAAGGAAATAAGACAACAGATTGAGTAAGGTCTAAAATAAGACAAAGTAATACATGTCTGTTATGTAAGTGACTAAGTTTGTGGTAATTTTGTTAAAGCAGCAATAGGAAACTAATACAGAGCTTTGGCAGGAATTTGGATTTTATTCTAAGTGAGATGAGAAGTAATCAGATGGTTTGAACAGAGGAATAACATGATCTCAAAATATATATATTTTTATGTCCAATCTTGCTGTTTGGAGAATGGAATTTTGAGCAAGATAGAAGCCAGGAAAGTGGTTAGGAAAAAATTGCTACAGACAAGAGGAATAGTCACTGACAGTGACTTAGATTAGAGTGGCAGGCAGAGAAATAAACTGTAGATAGATTTAGGATATTTCTAATGTAGGATCAACACAATGTGCTGGTGGATCAAATAGTGGGGAGAGAATCTGAGGACAGCGACTCAGGGGAAAAAGATGATACAAGGATGACTTCTAAATTTTGACCTGAACAACTTAGGTTAAGGCAGAATAGGGGCAAATGAAGGTGAAATGAAGACAGTAGCCCTGTCATGAAACACCTTGTATGCTGTGCTTAGAAATCTGGATATTGTCCTGAAGGCAATGAGAATGCGTTGACAAATTCTAAGTCCAGGATGGCATCAACATCTAAGTGACCTCTGTGTCCCTTTCATTTTCTAAACTCAACAGATACATTAAAAGATGTCCCAGGCCCATAAACCATTATTCCATATACTTTCTCATTCTCTACCTGTGTGATGCTTTGGTTTTTAATTTAATGAAATCCTCTTTATGAGAGAAGTTATCAAAAAAAGTTCTGAACAGCTAAGTTTTACATTTTATGGTCTGCATTGGGCCTGATGGAGAAAACAAAAATCTTGTAAAAATAGTTGTACTTGTTCATAATACTTAACCCAAGGGTAGAGCAAGGGAAAACTGGTCAGTGAGTAAAGGGCATTGTAGTAGAGGCGTTAGAGAGGGGAAGAAGGGTATAGATCCTAGAGATGGGAAGCATTAATAAAATGCATAAAATCTGATAAATAGATTGCATGAAATACACAAGAGGACCCAAAGTAAAGGTTGATTCCTAGTTTTCTGATATGGTTTAGCTGGATACATCATGATTCCATTTACTGAAAAGGATTATTTAGAGAAAGAGGAAGTTGACAGGGAAAGAAATGCATTCAATTTGAATATGATTATTTTTTAATTCATCAGACATATTTTAAGAGCAGTTTTAGGTTCACAGCAAAATGGAATGGAGGGGCTTCCCAGGTAGTCCAGTGGCTAAGACTCCATGTTCCCAATGCAGTGGACTTGGTTTCCATTCTTGGTCAGGGAACTGGATTCCACGTGCCACAGCCAAGAGTTTGCAGGCTACAGGTTAAAAATAATACCCCACGTGCCACAACTAAGACCTAGCGCAGACAAATAAATAAATAAAAGAAAGTGGAGAGGCAGAGAGTTCGCATATACCCCTGTTCCCTCACATGTACAACCCCCCCCACTTACTAACATCCACTGTTAATATTTGTGACAATCAGTGAACCTACACCGACACATTATTATTATCCAAAGTCTGAAGTTTACATCAAGGTTCACTCTTGGTGGTGTGCATTCTATAGGTTTGGACAAATGATAACAACAAGTATCCACCGTTGTAGTATCATAATAAGTAGCTTCTGCCCTAAGCATTTTTGTGCTCTCCCTTTTGACTTCTTCCTCCTCCCTAAACTCTGTCAACCAGAGGTTATCCTTTTATCTATAGTTTCGCCTTCTCCAGAATGTCACGTAGTTGGAATCATACAGTGGGTCACCTTTTCAGACTTGCTTCTTCCAGTTAGTAATAGGCATTTAAGGATCCTCTATGTCTTTTTGTGGCTTGATAGCTCCTTTGTCTTTACTGCTGAGTAATATCCCATGGTCTAGATGAACTACAGTGTATTTTTCCATTCACCGTCTGAAAGACGTCTTGGTGGATTCCAGTTTTGGTAATTATAAACAAAGCTCTATAAATATCTGTATAGAGGTTTTTGTGTAGACACAAGTTTTCGGCTCATTTGGGTAAATATCAAGGAGCACAATTGCTGGGTCACATGGCATTAATATGTTTAGTTTGTAAGAAACTGCCAAACTGTCTCCCAGAGTGGCTCTACCATTTTGCATTCCCGCTAGCAATGAATGAAAGTTTCTGCTATTCCTCATCTTGAACAGCATTTAGTGTTTCGAATATGCTCATGAGACACTCCCCGTATACCAAGGATATTAATGTGTAAGCTGGAGATATAGGCCCAAACGATACGAGTGTACAAGTACTGTGGTTGGTACAATCACTGTGTTAATCGCTCAGTCGTGTCTGACTCTTTGTGACCCCACAGACTATAGCCCACCCGGCTCCTCTGTCCATGGAGTTCTTCAGGCAAGGATACTGGAGTGGGTTGACATTTCCTTCTTCAGGGGATCTACCCGACCCAGGGGTTGAACCCAGGTCTCCTGCACTGCAAGCATATCCTTTACCATCTGAGCCACCAGGGAAGCCCCCAGTATATCTGTACAATGGAATATTATTTAACCATAAAAAGGAATTAAGTTTTGAAATACACTATGATATGATGAATCTTAAAAACACACTAAGTGAAAGAAGTTAGTCACAAAAGACCTCATCTTATATGATTCCATTTATCTGGAGTCAGAAAATCCACTGAAATAGAAAGCAGATTAGTGCCCACCAGGGGCTGGGGAAGGGGAAATGAGACATTAAAACATATGTTCTTCAAACTGTGGGCAGGATTGAATGGAGCTATCTTTCCTTGTTGAGGTCAGGATCCCTGTCTCCTCCACATGAAAGCACAAGAAAATCAATTCAAAATTTCCAAGAAATCAATCATTCTAGATCCTAATGATGAAGTACAAAGCAAAGTTCTGGTGTCAGCCCAGTATCTGCACTCACCAACCAGGCAGTTCTCTTCTCAGGAATCCCTTCGGAGTACTTCAACCTCTAAGAAAATGAGGCTTCCAAACTATGGATTTTTTAACAAATTCAAGCAGTTGCAAGTAAAAGAATCTGTCTAGGCAAGCCTCCCTGTTTATTTAAACATACCCCCTTTCCTGGGCTTCCCCATCCTGAGGCTGTCTAGCTACAAGACTGGAAACTGGACGATCCAGGACCTCCAACTTTCCTAGTCATAGCAAAGTTCTGCTGTTGGCCTGGCGCTGTCACCATCGAGGCCCTACTCTCAAAAACGAAGTCAATCAGGGACTTCCCTGGTGGTCCAGTGGCTAGGCCTTCACCTTCTTAATACAGGGGGCCCGGTTCCAGCCGTGATCAGGAAATCAGGTCCCACATGCCCAAACTAAGAGTTCTCACACCAAGCTAAAGATTCCAAGTGCTGCAACTAGGACCCAGCATAGTCAAATAAATAAATAATATATATATATATTTTTAAGTCAACCAGGTACAACTACAGAGTACTTGAAGTCACCCTGAGCATAAGCTCCCAGGAGTGAGACAGAGTCTTGGGGATTTCCAGAATTAAAGAGATAGCATACAATTTTGAAGGAGCACTGAATAGAAAGCCACCCTCCGATAAAATTAAATTTTCTCTGGTACTTTGTTATTGCTCATATAAATTCATCAAAGTTCATTACCTTCTATTCTGTTACACCCACACCTCCCACACCCCAATTAACTAAAGCAATTATATTACATAATCCTCTCATCCTGGGGCAATTTTTAACATGGAGACTTTTTAAAAGTATAATAAAATATTTTAAACTCCCTTTTAAATGAAGATCTATAGCTTGTTCTATAAATCTTTTGTTTAAAAATATCCCTGGGAAGCAAAGATAGTTTACTCCAATTGGCAGACCACAGAAAGCTTTGAGTACCAAGTTCTAAACCTCCAAAAGTCGGATTAAAATGTGAGATACTGAAAGATTCCAGGAAACAGCAGCATTTCTGCATGCGCCAGTAAAATGAAGACAGGAGGATGCATCTGCCAAACTTTATATTGTAATTAAATCACTTTGTACTGACATAGCTTTACTTTGGAGGAGAATGTTTGTGGGGATTTTTAATCAGATAAAAGGAGGGCTGCTGTTTTCTCTATACCAATTAACATAGTTGACATCTAGCCAGATCTGCCCTGGACGCAGCAGGGATGTTCAGTTTGTCCTGATTCTGTGGGAAATGAAAAATGCAGTACTTGGCACAGAGAAAATATGTGAACCCAAGAAATGTTGTCAAATATAGCAAGTCAAATTAAGAAAATTGATTTACTGAAGGGCAGTCTATGCTTTCTAGAGAACAAAGGATGGAGGAAGACTCTGGACAACTAAAAATGAAGGACCTTGAGTTTAACTATTAATACTCTATGTTAATGAATAAACATATTTAGTTAAAGACTTTCCTACGACTCTATTAAATATGCAATTTGTTCTACTTTGAGTTTAAAGAAGGAACCAGTAGTGGCTCCAACATGGTGTATAAAAATTTATTTAACATTTTTGCAGTCAGAAAGTCAGCCTAGATGTCATCTAGTCAAATTTCTTCTTTCTTGGAGGATGAAAATTGGTCCCAGGGATGTTAAATTACTCTCCATGAAGTCACAATGGTACAATGCCCTCACAGACCCTTTGGCTCATGGACAGAAAACTATAATGGGGACATCAAAGCTATAGTAATATTTCAAATAACCAGAGTACTTTCAGTATAGTTTATTCTAGTTCATTTAAACATATGGTTAAGTAGTGATTTAAAAGAAAAGTGTTTTTATAACTGCTTAAAAACTGATCTAAAGTGTCAGTTCATAGTCCTATCTTTAAAAGTAGTATGTTAAAAACATGAAGTTACTGATGTTGGGTAATTATTTACCCACAAAAATCACTAATTTCATATGGTTCAACCTAAAATATAAAAGTAAATTAAACTGAATATGTGAGTAACTTGTATAACTCAACTCTATCACTCTAAAAAGTATTTTATATAGTTCAGGATTATGGCTTAAATATAGATGGTTTAAGCGGGCTGTGGAGGAAATACTCTGGTTCCTAAATACCCTTGGCACCCCACCCCAGTACTCTTGCCTGGAAAATCCAATGGACGGAGTAGCCTGGTGGGCTGCAGTCCATGGGGTCGCTAACAGTCGGACAGACTGAGCGACTTCACTTTCACTTTTCTCTTTCATGCATTGGAGAAGGAAATGGCAACCCACTCCAGTATTCTTGCCTGNCTTTTTTCCAGATAAGGTGACCTTCTCATGATAGAGAATATGGACATATCTACAGGGGGGCCACCATCCAACCTACTATGCCCTGTGTGAATTTACATATAATTCCATATATAATTTGCTTAAGTTGCCAAAGGAGTCATAAAAGCAAAATAATTTAACAATATCAAGGATCACAGTGGTAAAGAACCCACCTACCAAGGCAGGAGATGCAGGAAACATGGGTTCAATCCCTGGGTCGGGAAGATCCCCTGGAGGAAGGCATGGCAACCCGCTTCAGGATTCTTGCCTGGGGAATTCCATGGACAGAGGAGCCTGGCGGGCTACAGCCCATGGGGTCACAAAGAGTGAGATGCAACTGAGCATGCATGCAATTATAGAAGGCCTGGTTAATTGAGTGCTCTGGTGAATGAGTTTAATCACTCATAGCTGCATAATATCATTTTTTTTATGAACAGGAATCAGAAATCCTGTGTTCTGGTCATCACTGGTTGTACAGCCTTGGCAAAAATTCTTTACTTCTAACTTCTATGATCCTTTTTTTGGCTGCACTGTGCTGTGTGGCATGTGGGATCTTAGGTCCCCAACCAGGGATGGTACCCATGCCCCTACAGGGGAAGCATGAGGTCCTAACCACTGGACCACGAGGGAAGTCCCTCTGTGATCATTTTTAGAGGAGACCCCTTTCCCCTAGCCTCTGTTCATGTGTGAACATCTCCACTAGGTTACACCTCTGGCTTCTCTTTCCCTCTGCAGTCACTCTCTGTAGGGCAAGAGGAGGGATGTACCTGATTGGTGAGTTCAGGAAAAACAACTGGACATGCCGGTGGGGCCAGGACAATGTGAGGCCAGGGAGGCACCTGAGGCACAAAAGTGAAGAAGGCCCTCACCCTCAGGGTCAGGAGACAGATATGGTCACGAGCTGAGAGTGAGGGCCTCCTTGAGTTTTGCATCCTAGGTGCCTCGTTCACCTTACTCTACCTCTAGCCCCATGTGTAGGCTTCACCTGGTTGGAGCTGCCTGCCTGCAAAGACCTTGTGTCTGTCTGGTCTGTCTCTGCTAAATGGTAAGGGGCTGGGACCTGCTTAGGGAGGCATGAGTCTCCAGTGAACCCATGTCTAAATGAGTGAGTCTACCCAATTAGGCAATGAAGTGTAGCCACATAACAAAGCTTTATCTTCCAATTTAGCTTTTTACCACTCATAAAAAGAGCTGAATCACTGGAAAAAAAAACCTGATGCTGGGAAAGACTGAGGGCAGAAGTAGAAGGGGGCTACAGAGGATGAGATGGTTGGATGGCATCACTGACTCAGTGGACATGAGTTTGAGCAAGCTCTGAGGTTGACGGACAGGGAAGCCTGGCATGCTGTAGTCCATGGGGTCACAAAGAGTTGGACTTGACTTGACTTGACAACAACAACTACCACCACTAATAAAGCTGCTATTTTAATCTCTAGTTATTTGTCCTGTCAGCTGATTCCACAGTCAGGTAAAGGAAAAGAGCACTATTAATGACATTCATACATGCGCACACACACACACACACACACACACACACACACATACACACACATGTCACAGTTCCCTCACTGATAAAAAAAAAAAAAAACAGAACTGGACAACACTAGGAGCCTTTATAGCATTAATATGGGAGAGGAAGGAGATAGAGGGATGGCATTTTGTTTGTATTAAATTACTATTTACAGCTCATGTGATTTCCCTGGACCTGTAGGGCCCTAACTCCCTTCCAGGGATCATGTTATTGGTTTCACCCCAGTGTCCCTCTGTGAAGTCCTCCCTGCTGGGTGACTCAAGATAACACCAATCTTTCCCTACTCTGATCCTCCATAGCACTTGTTTGGACCTCACAGTTCACAATTCTTGCCTATTCTCTAATTTTTCCAGGTGTACACTATTTACCTCTTCAATTAATTTTGTTATTATAATTTATATTTATTATTATTATTAAGAAACCCTCAGTGTTGGCCAGCCATGTTGGGGCACATTACAAGAGCATCATCACACATTTATCTATTGCCCAAATCAATAGGGACACTTCTTCAAGAAAAACCCCCTTATCATGGTTTTCTTCTTGGAGGTCATTTTGTCTCAGAAATGATTTTTTATTTCAGAACACAGTACAGAGATTTTATACATGGGCTATTTTCCCCATGAAAACTGTATAGTGCTTAAACACCTGAATCCCTTATGTAAACTTCTTTAAGCTATTCATGTTTCAGAAATGTGCATGAACTTTTTGCTGTTAACTTGCTTTCTCAGTTTCTTAATTTGTGACTCTTCTCTACTTGTGAGGCTACTGATTTAATTATATTATTTTAGACGGGCTAAAATACCAGTTATCATTGGAAGGATTGATGCTGAAGCTGAAACTCCAATACTTTGGCCACCTGATGTGAAGGCCTGACTCAATTGAAAAGACCCTGATGCTGGGAAAGATTGAGGGCAGGAGAAGCGGACGACAGAGGATGAGGTGGTTGGATGGCATCACCGACACAATGGACATGAGTTTGGATAAACTCCGGGAGTTGGTGATGGTCAGGGAGGCCTGGCATGCTGCGGTTCACAAGGTCACAAAGAGTTGGACACTACTGAGCGACTGAACTGAACTGAAAATACCAGTTAGGCCAAAGAGAGCTTGCTATGTATGGACTCTGCCTGAAAGGCACACTCCTAAAGTATGGGGAGGCGGGACCAGATGGTACATAGAGACCTACACATCCTATATCTACATGCTTAAAAGTCACATATTAAGTTCTCAGACTTTTAGAGGAAAAATATCCTATACTTCTACCTTGACAAATTTCTTTTTTCTTTTCTGAATTTTACTTTTATATTTTCTATTTCTATCTTGGCCTGAACTTGAACTCACTCATAATGCTCTAAAAGATTAAAAGCCAAAATACGATTCTATTCAAACTGTCCAAATTTTGAACATATTATCCATCAAAAAATATAAATATAAAAAAATGAAAAATTGCAATTATTTTTGGATGAAGACAGTCAAAGAGTGCAAAATTCTTGCTAAAAGATAAATATGTTCTGGGGATATAATGTACAACATGACAGTTATAGTTAAAAATACTGTATAAAAAGTCTTGTATATTTGAAAGTTGCTAAGAAAATAGATCTTAAAAGTTTTTACCACAAGGGGGAACAAATTGTAACTGTTATTTAATGGATATTAACCAAATTATTGTGGTAATCATTTTGCAGTTTATACATACATTCAGCCCTTTTATCAGCGGGTTATGTATCCATGGATTCAACGAACCATAGATCAAAATTATTGAATAAAAATGCAGCCGTTATGAAAAACAATGTGGAAATTCCTCAGAAAACTAAAAGTAGAATTACCATATGATCCAGCAATGTCACTCCTGGGCATATACCCATACAAAACTATAATTCAAAAGAATATATGGATCCCTCTGTTCATAGTAGCACTATTCACAATAGCCAAGATATGGAAACAAAGTGAAAGAAGATGTGGTACATAAATACAGTGGAATACTACTCAGCCATAAAAAGAATGAAATAATGCCATTTGCAGCAACGTGCACGGACCTAGAGATTACCATGCTAACTGAAGTAGTCATATCACAAATACCGTATGATATTACTTACATGCAGAATCTAAAATATGGCACAAATGAAATGAATATGGCACAAATTCTATTTCTACAAAATAAAAACAGATTCATGGACTTGGAGAACCGACTTGTGGTTGCCAAGGGAGAGGGGGAAGGGAAGGGAAGGGAAGGGAAGGACTGGGAGCTTGGGATTAGCAGATGTAAACTGTTATATACAGGATAGAGAAACAACAAGGTCCTGCTGTATAACGCAGGGAGCTATATTCACCATTCTATGATAAATCATAACGGAAAAGAATTTTTTTAAAAAGAATATATGTGTATAACAGAGTCACTTTGCTGTGCAGCAGAGATTGGCACAACATTGTAAATCAACTATACTTTGATAAAAAGAATACTTGAGCTAAAAAAAGTTCCAGAGAGTTTCAAATAAAAAACCTAGAATTTTTCATGCTGGTGACTATTTACACATGGCAAATAGATGGGTAAACAGTGGAAACAGTGACAGACTTTATTTGGGGGGGCTTCAAAATCACTGCAGATGGAGACTGCAGCCATGAAATTAAAAGGCGCTTACTCCTTGGAAGAAAAGTTATGACCAACCTAGATAGCATAGTCAAGAGCAGAATCATTACTTTGCCAAAAAGGTCTGTCTAGTCAAAGCTATGGTTTTTCCAGTGGTTATGTATGGATGTGAGAGTTGGATTATAAAGAAAGCTGAGTGCTGAAGAATTGATGCTTTTGAACTGTGGTGTTGGAAAAGACTCGAGATTCCCTTGGACTGCAAGGAGATCCAACCAGTCCATCCTAAAGGAAGTCAGTCCTGAAGTCATTGGAAGGACTGATGCTGAAGCTGAAACTCCAGTACTTTGGCCACCTGATACAAAGAACTGACTCACTGGAAAGACCCTGATGCTGGGGAAGAGTGAAAGTGGGAGGAGAAGGGGACGACAGAGGATGAGATGGTTGGATGGCATCACCAACTCAATGGACACGAGCTTGAGTAAGCTCCGGGAGTTAGTGATGGACAGGGAAGCCTGGCGTGCTGCAGTCCATGGAGTCACAGAGTTGGACACGACAAACAGCAATAACTAATCTGCTTAAGGGCACAGGTAGTAAGTGACTGTGACCTTCCAATAGATGTTTTATGCATCTTAAGCCTGACTTTTTTCACTTTGTTCTTGGTGAATCAACCATGTCTCTTAATCCCAGATTCCGGATTCTCAATGTTACTATTATTCATTCGTTAAGGATGAAAATAAGTAACTTGTCATCACCAAACTGAACTCCTTGAGGGCAGAGATTGTTTTATTCAGCTCTTAGCACAATGCCTGAAACATAGTTGACATTCAGTACATGTTTGTCAAACTAGAGGAAGATAAATATCATATGATATCACTCATATGTGGAATCTAAAAGATGGTACAAATAAACACATTTACAAAACAGACTCGGACATAGAAAACAAGTTTATGGTTATCAAAGGGAAAAGGCGGTTTTGGAGAGGGGGCAGGGAGGGCCAAAGTAGGAGTTTGGTATTAGCAGACATAAACTACTATATATAAAATAAATAAGGTCCTACTGTAAGCACAAGTTATAATGGAAAAATATAAAAAAGCATACATAGGTATAACTGAATCACTTTGCTATACACTGGAAACCAATACATTTTAAATCAACTATACTTCAATTATATATATATGTATGTATACATATATATGTATACATATATATATGTTTAGCAAACCAATGATGATTAATTTGGAGCCAAAAACAGCTAAGGAAATTAACCAACAGTATTTTGTGAATTGATAGTCCAAAGTAGATTCACTGAGATAACTGCAGTAGTACCTCTGATCCCTGCAACAAAATTTTATGTGATTAAATAGTGTTTTTTTAAGTTCGGTCATCTCTAACTTAGTTCTTGTTTTGACATCTTTAACCGAGGGTATACAGGCTTTGACTCTGCCACGACTCTTCTTGAGGTGAAGACTAGGAACATTCAAATTCTTTCTGGTGTCCACGAACATTCCTATGATCCTTGCTAGAAAACAAGCTACAGGATGTTTAGAGATGTTTTCCTTATTTAGATTTGAACTGCATGTGGGTATATTTTTCTCAGAAAAATCTCATGGTACACACAGGTTCATACCAGCTTGAAATATTGTTATTTGTATGCCTGTCACTTTAAATAGCATTTGAACTTAGGTTCATATATTCAAGAATATACTGATGATTCTACAGTTTTATTCTGAGTTTCAGTTCTTCTGGAGTTCCACAAGGAGCAACCTGCATCTAGTACTGAACAACATCTTAAAATGCATTTCCTAGCAAGTTGTAGGAAGGAAAAAACAAATAAGCTATTTATTTACACTTTAGTCCTGGGAAAATAAGGGATTTCAAGCAAACTCCAGCAGCATAAGCTCAAGTGACTGACTAACCAAAATGGTGATTAAAAAAAAAAAAAACCACTTGTGTCAGACATAATCCCAGATATCCACTCCTTCATCTTTACTTGGTGATGGAAACTTGATTTAGGCTGGGTTTATAGCCACTCTAAAAAAAAAAAAAAGCAAAAAACTATCTCTGGTTATTAGGTATGTCTATAAAACTAAATTCTGATCAGTGAAATGTTAGTAGAATTGTTCTTTGGAATTTCCCAGAAGACTCCTTAATGGGAAATCATGCAGGCTTCTTTTTCATCTCTCTCCTTCATTCGGACTGAAAACAAACTGTGATGGCTGGAGCTCCAGCAACAATTCTGTATCATCAAGTAGTAGCCCTGTGCTGTGAGTGGCAGAGCAAGAGGGTAAAAAGAATCTGTGGCTTTGACAATTGTAAATCTACTTTACCAAACCCGGACTGTTTACTTCCAGACTTCATTCACGTAAGAGAGATATGAATTTATACTTCATTTAAGAAGCTGTTACTTGCAGCTTTCTGTCTTTCTCATCTGTACCTAACCTTAACAGACAGAAGGATCTGTTATACTGAAGGGTCTATTGTAGAAGACTTCATGTATATTTCTTCTCTTAGACAAAGAAAAGAGAAAGACTTGACCCTATCTCCATGATCATTTTCTTTTTCTACTCCCCACTCAAAATAATTATCCTATTTCCATCTGGCTCACAGAAGCCAAAGATACCTAAATGACTTTAAGATGCAATTTGTCAATTAACTCTAGCTTATGAATACAGTAGCAATTTCTCAAATAATATGCTTATATTATCCTAAGATGACCTAATTAAATATTCTGAGTTTTGTCCTATAAAATTAGTTTAAATGGTTCCCAGCTCTTTACACAGTTCACTAACTTTACACCTGTTAGTTCAGCTCAGTCGCTCAGTCGTGTCTGCCTCTTTGCGACCCCATGAATCGCAGCATGCCAGGCCTCCCTGTCCATCACCAACTCCCGGAGTTGACTCAGACTCATATCCATCAAGTCCGTGATGCCATCCAGCCATCTCATTCTCTTAGACACGCTGGCCCTCCCTGTCGTGACGGCGCCCGTGTAGCACCCCGAGACACGCTGGCCCTCCCTGTCATGACGGCACACAGCGCAGCCCTGGGCTTGGGCTCGTGTCCAGTGGGGTTAGCGTGGAGACCACGACACCATAGACTACCTCAGGGTGACTGGCTTATTTGGCTTCATCCCAGTGCCACCAGGGTGCAGGCGAGGGACACATGGGCGGATGCAGCGCCCATTCCCATCCCTTGTCTTCTCACAGAGATACCTGCAAAGTGATGGGCAGCCTGGGCGAGGCACAGACCGAGGTGTACTAGCTGCCCCTTAGCCTTCAGCCCAGAAGGCACCCAGTAGTCGGTTCAGCTGCCACGTAAGGCAGGAATTCTGCTCCACAGGGAACCGTAGCTCAGCCTAATGCATAGACCTGGCCTGGTGAGAAATGGGAGCTGCTAAGCTCTTGGCGTTTGTATTTGTAAGACAAAGGCATTTTCCATTTAGGACACTTGGGGATCTTTTAGGGCTGCCCTGGCAGCTCAGTGATAAAGAATCCACCTGTCAGTGCAGGAGACACAGGTTCAATCCCTAGGTTGGGAAGATCCCCTGGTGGAGGAAATGGTTACCCATTCCAGTAATCTTGCCTGGAGAATCCATGGACAGAGGATCCTGGTGTACTACGGTCTATGAGGTCACAGAGTCAGACACAACTTAGCAACTAAATAACAATGGGCAAGTTTGAAGATACCTTCTATAGAGTTTAAATGTTAGATAATTGAGAGGATTCAGGTTACTATATTAGATTTACCCAAGTACTATAAAAGCACCATGTATCATGGTGAAGAGCTTGTCCTCAGCAGTCAGATTGGTCTGAATTAAAATCGTGCTTGTTCCTTGTCCTAACAATGCCACCTTAAGCAGGTTATTTAAGCTCCTTTAATGTGTAAAATGGAGGAAGTCAAATATGTCATTGAGTTGTCTTGAATATTAATACACTTTAAATACAGCATTTGATTGCTCTGCTAAATTGGCTTGCCTTCTATCTGTCATGGAATTATATACTCAGTATAATACTCAAGCAGTACTGAGTGCTGTTAACAACATAGATAATTCTAACCCAGAGGAGAGAGAATTTGTTAGTAAAAAGATTGTAGCTAATATTATCCATTAACTTAAAACATATCATGGAATTTGGGGTACCATTTTAGGAAGATAATTTCTAACAATTTTCCTCTTACAATTTTATAATATATTTGGGTTTTTTATAGACATACTTATAACACATTAAACTATCCACACTTTTTTTTTAACGTGGTACTTAATAGTATAATCATCCTTTGAGATGGCTAGCTTCATAAAGTAAATCTTGTCCTGTTGTGCCTTTTTTCTGTAACAAAAGTTCTCCCCCACCCTTGTTATGAGGAACAGGAAAAGAGATACACATTTCTGTATTCTAACTGCAGAAAACGCTCATGCAGTTCTATAATTATCTTATAGGTGGCCACTAACCTCTTCAACTTCTTGTTCTATTTTCAAACCAAACAATTACCAGTGCCTAAGAATCCCAGTGACAAAAAGCCTGTCAAATCGGAGACCTCCCCAGTGGCCCCGAGAGCGGGGTTGCAGCCGAAAGCACAGCCGCAGCCGCAGCCGCCGCAGCCGCCGCACAAACTCAACCAGGGACTGCAGGTTCCCGCCGTGTCCCTTTACCCTTCGCGGAAGAAAGTTCCCGTGAAGGACCTCCCACCTTTCGGTAGGTGACTCCATCCACACCCCCCTTTTTTTTTTTTTCCCCCATTTATTTTTTTACTTAAGTATAGTTGAATTACAAAGTTGGGTTAATTACTGCGGTCAGTTAATCTTCAACAGAGTCAAGAATATGCATTAAGAAAAAGACAGTCTCTTCAAGTGGTGCTGGGAAAGCTGGACAGCCCCATGTAAATCAGTGAGGTTGAAAACTTTAACATAAGACCTATCATCGTAAAACTCCTAGAAGAGAACATAAGCAAAAATACTCTCTGACATAAATCGTAGCAACGTTTTCTTAGGTCAGTGTCCCAAGGCAACAGAAACAAAACCAAAAATAAACAAATGGGACCTAATCAAACTTACAAGCTTTCACACGGCAAAGGAAACCATAAACAAAATGAAAAGACAACTGACAGAATGGGAGAAAATATTTGCAAACAATGTGACCGACAAGAACTTAGTTTCCAAACTATACAAACGACTGATACAACTCGACCACAAAAAAGCAAACAACCCACACGCCCTTTTGGCACTGTTCATTCACCACCTGCTTCTCAGATTAGGGAACAGTGCTTATTTTGGATAACTTCATCTGATATACCTGAGTTTTCCCTGATTGTCCCCTCTTACTAACACATTAATGTTCATGAAGTTAAACTTTGCTTTTGCTAGTGGGAAGAACTGTTTTTATAGAGCATCTCATTCAGTCATGCTTCTTTATCATAGCGATGGGGACAGAGGCAGGCCATGGGGCTTTTACTCATTTAACTTTTAGCAAGTACAGAAGCTGCTTTGCCCATATACCTTATTTAAACTAGTTTAACCTTTTGATCAATGAGTTGCTGGAATTTAGGCAGACTATTTCTAAGTGAAATGATTTGTCTGGAGGCGTAACTCTGATTTGTTGAATCATCGATTCTGTAACTTGGGAGGAAAATAGTCAGCTCCAGTTAAAGGAGCTTCATCTTTCCTATTAAAAGTAAAGTATGGACTAGTTTAGTCCTTTTATGTAAATGGAGCAAAATTATTTTTCATAAAATGTTCCAGTTCTTTTTCTATCTGTATATGTGTGTGTGTGTGTGTCTGTGTGACAGGAAACAATATTAATAAAAGGAAAGAGATTTTAAAAAACAACTGGCAGCAGAGCTGACTCTTGATAGAACAGGGTGCTGGTAACTGGGACAGTCCTGGCTGGCTGGAGGCTGACCATGCATCAGGCAGGAGCCCTGATGCTCTGTGCGCCCGCTCATGAGTGCTCCGTCACTGGCGCCTTCCTCCTGATCAGCAGGTGTCCCATGTGTTGAATTGGGGAAAAGTGAAATATCTCCCCTTTATGGGACATTTTCCTCTTCAAAATACTTGTTTTGCTGCCTCTATCACAAACAAACTAAATTAATGTTCCTTTGTCCACTGTGTTATTTTTTTTTAATACAATTTTATTTAATTTTTGGCTGTACCATGTGGCATATGGGATCTAGTTCCCCCACCAGGGATGGGACCCAAGGCCCCTGCAGTGGAAGTGCAGCATCTTAACCCCCGGACCTCCAGGGAAGTCCCTCCACTTCCCTGTTATGAATATCCTTGTGCTCCTAAGTCCCCTGCAAGTCAGCCTCTATTGCCTCTTCTCTGCTTCTTTGATGGACACAGCCTGTTACTCCACGTGGAGGCACACCCAATAGAGAGTCATCACCCCGTTGCTCACGGAGAGACTCTCTCCAATATTTTTAGGCCTATTTGAATTTATGAACTTCAGGAATATGGATGAAATAGTCATGTGTCTTCTTAAAAGAGTTTAACAAACATTTAAAGTCACATAATATAAAATATTAACGTAGAGTTGCTGAGTTCACACACCACCCCCATTCATGAACCAAGTTTTATTCTGAATACTTTGTACAATTTAAAAAAAAATTTTTTTTTTTTTTGATGTGGACCGTTTTTTAAAGTCTTTAGTGAATTTGTTGCCATATTGCTTTTGTTTTATGTTTTGGTGTTCTGGCCATGAGGCAGGTAGGATCTTAGCTCCATGACCAGAGACCAGACTTGCAACTCCTGCATTGGGAGGCTGTGTCTTAACCACTGGACTGCCAGGGAAGTCCCCCTCCCTGCAATTTTTATTTTAATGTCTTTGTCATCAAAGTACTTTCAAAGTAGAACAGAGTTTTCTAAGGCATAGCATCTTCACATCCATCTACATTGTTCAAAGGCAGTACTTTTTCATTCTGTGTGTGATGCTGTCTGGGAATGTTTTTTCTCCAAATTAAAGCTATTCATTCATGTAGCTTTAGTGTAACTAGTGTTTTCATATATCCCGTGTATATTATTATTTGTACGTGTAATTAAAAGATTGCTTGAAAAATGATTTTTAAAAGATTGTTTGAAAAATGATTTTTAAAAGATTGTATTAAAAAGGAGTATCACGCACTTCACTTACATGAGGTGAAATGAAAGATTAAATCTTGGTTAAATTTCATTCCTCCTTTTTTAATGGATTCTGTTAAGTCTGAGAACATCAAAACTAACATAAGGACTTCCCTGGTGGTCCAGTGGTAAAGACTCTGCCTTCCAATGCAGGGGCTGAGGATTTGATTCCTGGTCAAGGAACTAAGATCCCATATACTGCAGGGCAACTAAGCCTGTGTGCCAAACTGAGACCCAAGCTGACAAAAATAGATATTTAAGGACTTCCCTGGTGGTCCAGTGGTTAAGAATCCTCCTGCCAATGCAGGGGACACAAGTTTGATCCCTTACCTGGGAAGATTCCATATGCCTTGGCGCAGTTAAGCCTGGATGCTGCAGCTGTTGAGCCAGTGCTCTAGAACCTGGGAGCTGCAACTACTGAGCCCACGAGTCCTAGAGCTCGTGCTCTACAACAAGAGAAGCTACCACATGAGAAGCCCGCACACCGCAACTAGAGAGCAGTCCCTGCTTGCCTCAACTCGAGAAAGCCCGTGCACAGCAATGAAGACCCAGCACAGCCAAAACACCCCCACAAAACTAATATTAATTGGGGTAGTTTCAGCCTCTAATGCCTCCCCTTAGGTCTCTTTGTTGTTCAAAATATGGTAATTGAGAGTGCCTCATAATAATGCTACAGACTTAGTTCAGTTCAGTTCAGTCGCTCAGTCGTGTCTGACTCTGCAACCCCATGAATCGCAGCACACCAGGCCTCCCTGTTCATCACCATCTCCCGGAGTTCACTCAGACTCACATCCATCGAGTCCGTGATGCTATCCAGCCATCTCATCCTCGGTCGTCCCCTTCTCCTCNAGGAAATTAACCAACAGTATTTTGTGAATTGATAGTCCAAAGTAGATTCACTGAGATAACTGCAGTAGTACCTCTGATCCCTGCAACAAAATTTTATGTGATTAAATAGTGTTTTTTTAAGTTCGGTCATCTCTAACTTAGTTCTTGTTTTGACATCTTTAACCGAGGGTATACAGGCTTTGACTCTGCCACGACTCTTCTTGAGGTGAAGACTAGGAACATTCAAATTCTTTCTGGTGTCCACGAACATTCCTATGATCCTTGCTAGAAAACAAGCTACAGGATGTTTAGAGATGTTTTCCTTATTTAGATTTGAACTGCATGTGGGTATATTTTTCTCAGAAAAATCTCATGGTACACACAGGTTCATATCAGCTTGAAATATTGTTATTTGTATGCCTGTCACTTTAAATAGCATTTGAACTTAGGTTCATATATTCAAGAATATACTGATGATTCTACAGTTTTATTCTGAGTTTCAGTTCTTCTGGAGTTCCACAAGGAGCAACCTGCATCTAGTACTGAACAACATCTTAAAATGCATTTCCTAGCAAGTTGTAGGAAGGAAAAAACAAATAAGCTATTTATTTACACTTTAGTCCTGGGAAAATAAGGGATTTCAAGCAAACTCCAGCAGCATAAGCTCAAGTGACTGACTAACCAAAATGGTGATTAAAAAAAAAAAAAACCACTTGTGTCAGACATAATCCCAGATATCCACTCCTTCATCTTTACTTGGTGATGGAAACTTGATTTAGGCTGGGTTTATAGCCACTCTAAAAAAAAAAAAAAGCAAAAAACTATCTCTGGTTATTAGGTATGTCTATAAAACTAAATTCTGATCAGTGAAATGTTAGTAGAATTGTTCTTTGGAATTTCCCAGAAGACTCCTTAATGGGAAATCATGCAGGCTTCTTTTTCATCTCTCTCCTTCATTTGGACTGAAAACAAACTGTGATGGCTGGAGCTCCAGCAACAATTCTGTATCATCAAGTAGTAGCCCTGTGCTGTGAGTGGCAGAGCAAGAGGGTAAAAAGAATCTGTGGCTTTGACAATTGTAAATCTACTTTACCAAACCCGGACTGTTTACTTCCAGACTTCATTCACGTAAGAGAGATATGAATTTATACTTCATTTAAGAAGCTGTTACTTGCAGCTTTCTGTCTTTCTCATCTGTACCTAACCTTAACAGACAGAAGGATCTGTTATACTGAAGGGTCTATTGTAGAAGACTTCATGTATATTTCTTCTCTTAGACAAAGAAAAGAGAAAGACTTGACCCTATCTCCATGATCATTTTCTTTTTCTACTCCCCACTCAAAATAATTATCCTATTTCCATCTGGCTCACAGAAGCCAAAGATACCTAAATGACTTTAAGATGCAATTTGTCAATTAACTCTAGCTTATGAATACAGTAGCAATTTCTCAAATAATATGCTTATATTATCCTAAGATGACCTAATTAAATATTCTGTTTTGTCCTATAAAATTAGTTTAAATGGTTCCCAGCTCTTTACACAGTTCACTAACTTTACACCT
>SJYX01019609.1:778581-849549 GCA_006410675.1 Oreotragus oreotragus | reverse complement strand
TGTCTGCCTCTTTGCGACCCCATGAATCGCAGCATGCCAGGCCTCCCTGTCCATCACCAACTCCCGGAGTTGACTCAGACTCATATCCATCAAGTCCGTGATGCCATCCAGCCATCTCATCCTCTGTCGTCCCCTTCTCCTCCTGCCCCCAATCCCTCCCAGCATCAGAGTCTTTTCCAATGAGTCAACTCTTCACATGAGGTGGCCAAAGTACTGGAGTTTCAGCTTTAGCATCATTCCTTCCAAAGAAATCCCAGGGCTGATCTCCTTCAGAATGGACTGGTTGGATCTCCTTGCAGTTCAAGGGACTCTCAAGAGTCTTCTCCAACACCACAGTTCAAAAGCATCAATTCTTCGGCGCTCAGCCTTCTTCACAGTCCAACTCTCACATCCACACATGACTACTGGAAGAACAATAGCCTTGACTAGATGGACCTTTGTTGACAAAGTAATGTCTCTGCTTTTGAATATGCTATCTAGGTTGGTCATAACTTTTCTTCCAAGGAGTAAGTGTCTTTTAATTTCATGGCTGCAGTCACCATCTGCAGTGATTTTGGAGCCCCCCAAAATAGTCTGACACTGTTTCCACTGTTTCCCCATCTATTTCCCATGGTGCTGGTGCTGGTGCTAAGTCGCATCAGTCGTGTCCAACTCTGTGTGACCCTGTAAATGGAAGCCCACCCGGCATTCTCCAGGCAAGAACACTGGAGTGGGTTGCCATTTCCTTCCTACAGATAAATGTGACTTTTAATCTCAAACTTCAACCTGGTTTATACATAGCATTGAAAAGAACCACACAGATGTTTCTCCTAAAAGCCTAGTTTTTCTTTTCAAATGTTCCCTCATTTTTATAATCTAATCTCTAAACTCTCTTAATTTATTATTATATATTAAATCGTGTTGTAAGGTTATAAATTCATTTTTTTACACTTTCTTTTTTATCCTCAAAAAGATATTTTACATTTTGAATAGTGAATAATTTTTAGGGAGGTAGGTAAGAGTAGGAGATGGGAGGAGAAAAGAAAATGACATTAAAAAAAATTAGACTTTAACATAAAACCTAAGTGCACATTAAACGTTTTGGCCAAGAAAATTCTAATAAATACCAAAAAGATTTTTAAGCAGCAGGAACAGAAGTCTGACAAAACCAAAAGGCAGGTTTCCTTATAATCTAATAGGATGATTTTGTCTTCTTATTAGCAAATGGATGTTGTTAAAATAGCACATGGAGAAATATGCTCAGATGTTCCCCCAATGGTAGCAATGCACATGATTCAGACTGTGAGCAACATCAGCTTGACTTTGGGGAAAAGCACACAGTTGCCAAATCATATCCTCAGGCACCAGAATGTGTGTGAATCCTCTACCCACGACCTACTCATGTCTCCAAGATATGTTGACACACTCGTTTGTCATATGTCTGTCTTTAGTCAGCAGTGTGGTGTAATACAAAGAGCACTGGGTCCAAGGTCAGAAGACGTGAGCCCTAGGCCAGGCTCTCGCACACCCTTGATGGCCTTTTACATGCCACTTGACCTGGTCCAGTGTCAGTTTCCTCATCCATAAATTGGGGTTACTAACACCCACTCACCCACCCCACTCCAGTACTGTTGCCTGGAAAATCCCATGGATTGAGGAGCCTGGTAGGCTGCAGTCCATGGGGTCACTAAGAGTCGGACACGACTGAGCGACTTCACTTTCACTTTTCTCTTTCACGCATTGGAGAAGGAAATGGCAACCCACTCCAGTGTTCTTGCCTGGAGAATCCCAGGGACAGGGAAGCCTGGTGGGCTGCCGTCTATGGGGTCACACAGAGTTGGACACGACTGAAGTGACTTAGCCCCAGCAACACCCACCCTGGACTTTCCCGGTGGTTCAGTGGTTAAGAATCCACCTGCCAATGCAGGGGACATCGGTTTGATCCCTCATCCGGGAAGATTCCACATGCCTTGGGGGGCAACTAAGTCCACGCACCACAACAACTGAAATCCAACCACCTAGAGCTCACGCTCCGCAGCAAGAAAACCCATCTCAACAAGAAGCCCCGGAACCAGCTAGAGAGTAAACCCACCTTGCTGCAACCAAAGAAAGCCCACGCACACAGTGAAGACCCAGTGCAGTTGAAAAAAAAAACGACCAAACCAAAAAACACCTGCGGTGTTTGCTCCGAAATCTGTCGTGAAATCCAATGATGTGTATGTATCAGTCCTTTGTAAATTATAAAAGTTAAGCATTCTCTTACTGCAGGCTTTTCTGCCTGTACCTCCAGATCTACTCTGACATTTCTTTTCCTGAACATCTTTTTGTTTTTAAATTAGTAGTGAGTCTGAATCTTTCAGTTACCTCTCTCAAGAGAAAATCCCTTATCCTCTTCATCCTCTTGATCATAAATGACAAAGTGGATTACATTGAAAGGTCAAACTTCTATTTAGCTACAGAAAATGTTTTGAAATAAATGTATTCAGAAGATCAGCATGTAAAAAGGACAGAAGCAGGTTTGCTCTTAGTTGAGATGGTTGAAGCTGGAATGAGAAGACTTCAGAATCCTATCTAATTAGATATTTCCTCCACTATACCCCATTCAGGCATTTATTGAAGCCCTTCCAACAAACCTTAGGTCCTTCCCGCACTACATCTACACTGTTGATATTATGATTGCAGCCCTTATGTTTCTATGATTATCCATGCAAATTTCTCTACTTTAAAGGGGTAAAGAAAAACTGTAGTATGTTATGGGCAGATGGATGCCTTGGAATCTTAACTCTTATTAGCAGACTGACAAACAGGCTAAAATGCAGCCAAGTCAGTCTAATCAGTTAAGTATCAAAGTCCTCAAGTTGGAAGATGTCTTTAAGAAGCTACGTGAAATATCTCAGCAGTCCCCATGGAGCAGAGAGCCCTGCCTGAAACTATAAAAGTAAATATCGACTGGGCAGTTCTCCAAGTTGTTCCACACTAAATATACAGCAATTGTGCAGGCTCTTTGAAACTGTTTTCAGTAAGAATGACTCAGAGATGAAGAAGCCACTCATAATAAAGCAAATAATGCAATGCCATTTCTCAATGCCCCAAACAAAAGAGTTTACTTAGGGAAGCTGGCTTCAGAATACATAGATCATATAATCGCAGAATGTCAGACCTGGAAATAATGCTAGAGAGCAACTGGTCTATTTTACAAATGAGAAATCTGAAATCCAGGAAGTCTGTGAGCTGCCCAAGATTAGAAATTCATTCAAGCTTCATTAAGTAAACATTAGCGGAGGCCAAGCTATATGCCAGGTGGAAAGAATAAGAAGGCAAAGAAAACATGATCCCTGTCCAAGTGGTGAGAAAAGACAGAGAAGTAAATCCATCATTGTGGTTGGATTGTTGTAAAAACAAGATTCAAACTCTGTGTCCAAGGTCTTAAGTCAGAATCTGTCCCACCACCTCACACTGCCTCTCAAATCAAAAAGCTTGAGAAATCAGTAGTGGGGAATGATGGCCAAAATTATAAACATAAATTAATGTCAACTAAGTCTCAGACTTTGGGCTGCACAGGTAAGCACCCACATTTCTTAAGGACCTATGAGTTATAAAGAGGACTCTATCTGTAAATTAAAAGAAAATTCTGATGAAGACCATTCACTAGCACTTATAAGGACTTCTTGGAATGCTGAGGAAATCACAAATGAAAAAGCCCTACAAAGAAAACTAATAGCAAGGCCTTTGCACAGCTTTTGGAGAAGTTGCCATCAAGGTCAAATTCTGTTAACTACTGGCCTACTTTTCAACCTACTTCAGCAAGAAAAGGAGATCTTAATCAGCTGTTTTCACGGGTTTATTATTTTTCTTTAATATGTAAAATAATGAAGAAATGTACGAAATGTCAAAGACCTATGCCATCCTCCAGAAAGAAAAACAAAACCAAAGCCAACCAAAAACCTATGACCACAGCTATAAAGTCTCATTTCTTCATTGCTGATAAGATACTATTTATAACATGAAATTCTTTCTTGCCAATTCTTGACTATCATGTCTTTTCTAAACTGCATTGTGATTTTTCAACTATAGTAAAGTAAAATAAACACATATACTTCACAAGAAAACTAGGAAACAACATCAATATCCCTACATCTATTTGGCAGAAGTCTAGCATTAGTAGGCCCGAGGTCAGGTCTGCCTTACAAGGAATCCATCATCTATCCATCTGTTGTCCATTCATTCATCTAGCAAGCTTTTTCTTAAACATGTTTATTCTATTTATCTGGCTGCTTTGGGTCATAGTTGCCGTTCACAGGCTCTTTTGTTGTGGTATGTGGGCTTCTCTAGTTGTGGTGCATGGGACCAGGGATTGAGCCCACAGCCCCTGCACTGGAAGGCAGAATCTTAACCACTGGAAGGAAGTCCTTGGCATGCATTTATTGAGTGCCTTCTTCAGGAATATCATAACATCAGGAGCTATGTAGAATACTTGAGACATAGGATGAAGTGAAAGTGTTAGCCACTCAGTTGTGTCTGACTCTTTGTGACTCCAAGGACTGTAGCCCACCAGGCTCTCAATGGACTTCTCCAGGCAAAAATACTGGCGTGAGTAGCCATGCCCTTCTCCAAGTGATCTTCCCAACCCAGGGATCAAACCTGGGTCTCCTGTACTGCAGGCAGATTTTTTTTTTCCCCCTAACCATCTGAGATATCAAGAAAGCCTAAGACATACAATAGTATTTCTCAAAATATAGTTTGAGGATCCACCTGCATCAGAATCACGTGGAGAACTTGCTAAAACCCAAGTTCCTAAATTTCACTGGTATCATTTATATTGGTTATGGTTCTCTATAGTTCTACAAACAATAGGAATCAACTTGTGCTACCAAGGAGTTGATTGGAAGGGTATCTGGGGTCCACAGAATTAACAGAAGATTGGAACCAAGGAAGATTTAGAGGAGCCACAACACAGGTCATAATGCAGGAGGACGTCGTCTGTACACTGACACGGTGACTATCCCTTCTAATTCTGTCGTTGCATCACTGCTCTAGATTGAAAGTTCTGAAGAAGAGCCTCCAAACAATCGGGCCGACACCCCAGGCCCAGATGACTCTTCCAAAGACTACTCTCCAAAGGGAGATTCCACTGAAAAGAAATTAGGAGGAAAATGGAAAGTGGAGTTAAATGCCAGTTAATCAAAACTGACAAATGCCTGGGTAGCTATTAAATCAAAACCTCTGAGGATTAGGATGGAAATTTTCTACATTTTTAAAGCAAGCTTCCCAGGCAATTATGAAATATTCTGAAGACTGAGAAACACTGATGTGAAGGATAGGAACTATACACTAAAATGGATGTAAATCAGTTTTAGTTGAAGTAGAAAACAGACCCTGGAGAAGGAAATGGCAACCCACTCCAGTGTTCTTGCCTGGAGAATCCCATGGAGGGAGGAGCCTGGTAGGCTACAGTCCATGGGGTCACAAAGAGTTGGATACGACTGAGCGACTTCATTTTCACTTTCACTTTCCTTTCACCCAGTATATTTGCCACAGAAATGACTTGTAAGACCCTTATACCACTCCTTGTACCCTGAGAATATAAATGAACTAAGGACCCCTGTTCAAGGTTGATTCTCCCTTGAGCTGTCCCACTGTTCTAACAGCATCTCCCACTCTAATAAACTTTATTTCCCTCTCCAAAAAAAAAAAAAAAAAGAAAGAAAAGAAAACAGAGATATCCTATGTATGAAACTGAAGAATAATTCCCAGTTTCTGATCAGATGTCTCCCTGCAGACATTGTCCCCATCTCTGTCTCTTACTCTCATCAGCCATCTAGCTATTCAATCAAAAATGAACATCGTTATTAAGGGGGATATTATGCTTATAGTTAACTATAATAGAATATAAGTGTACACTTATTTGTTGGAAAATAATGTGTAGCTGCATAAAAGTAAATTTGGAATGCTGCTGTGCTGTGCTTAGTCACTCAGTCGTGTCTGACTCTTTGTGACCCCATGAACTGCAGCCCACCAGGTTCCTCTGTCCATGGGATTCTCCAGGCCAGAAGACTGGAATGAGTAGCCATACCCTCCTCCAGGGCATCTTCCCAACCCAGGGATCAAACCCAGGTCTCCCGCACTGCAGGCGGATTCTTTACTGCCTCAGCCACCGGAGAAGCCCAAGTCTGGAATACTACACACCGAAATGTAAACAATGAAAAATAAAGAATAATTCCAAAGAAAATGTAAAATGCCCAACAGTCATATAGAATACACATACAACAAAAGTAGCAGAAATCCTTTGCTTTATTTTTATTATTTATTATTATTATTTTGGCTGCACTTCACAGCATTTAGGCTCTTAGTTCCCTGACTGGGGATCAAACCTGCACCCCCTGCACTGGAAGCATGGGGTCTTAACCACTGGACCATCAGAAATTGTTTAATTTGAACTCTTACATATTCCAGTCTTTTCTAAATTTTTCTGAAATGAGAAAAAAAAATACCCTAATCCAACACATTTAGAGTATAATTAGTCACTGTTAGTGACCATCTTCATATGGCTGGTAGTTCAAGACTTTCTAAAAGCACTACATGTCAGATTCTTTTAAGTTATAGAAATTTTCATCAGTGTCACTTATTGAAATGTCAAATGAAGAGAAATGATCACCAACAAGATTCTATTGTGCAACTAGTTTATTTATTCCAAATGACATTTGAGTACTTTCTACATGTGGAGTCGTATCATCCTAAGCTCTATGGTATAGAAAAAAGTAGTGATAGGAAAGAACTAATATGAGAAAAAAGATTATTTTAATAGGAGACAAGTAAAACGTAATGTGAAAGCACCTTATCAACAAATACCTGATGGTATACTCTAGATATTGTCTAATAATAATGGTTTAACAGCCTTAAAGTATGTTCCTTTCAAACTAACTCCAGTGTATGAAAGCGAGATAAACCATCAGCCTCTTGTGTGTGGTTACATTGATATGAGATAGCCACAGTCATAAAGTAGAAAATTTATAAGCAGTTCTGAAATACAGTATCAACCATTGTCTGGTAGCTGCCGCCAGGGCAACCAAGAGCAGGATGGCTCTTTTTAACACAACAGTATCCACCAGTCACCAACAATTGTCATGCCTCTGGCTGATCACAGGGCTCAGAGGCAAAACAGACCAGTGAACCAATTAGTCGTTGTGTTCAGGCGAATAGGACAGTAGCTGGCTCCTAGGAGGAGCTCAGTAAACGCTACACGTTCAGTGGCCATTCATTTGGAAAGAGCTGCTCCTGCTCTATAGACCTATCTAACTCTTTTCTCACCCTTTCCTCCTCATTTTCTCATTCCTCTGGGTCCCTGCCACATTCAACACGAGGAGAGAATAATTACATCCACAGTGTTATCTCTTAATGAAATATAGAAACGTTTACCCAAATGCCAAACACTTAAAACCACACAGGTATCTAAATGCATTGCAAAACATAACCTAAAATGTACGTTTAGCTAGAGAACACCTAAAAAAAGAAAGAATTTTTTAAAATTAATCTGGGTGCAGGCAAGAAGAGATTTTATACTGTTTTTATGCATAATATTCCAAGCTTTGGCTCTGCAAAGCTTAGAGAGATTTGTTAAAGACATATTAGAATGCCCTAGCTGGTTAGCTCACAAGTCAAGTCTTGTAGATGTAGGTCATTATTATTGTAATTATAACAGTTAATAATTATTATAATCAACATTTATGTAGTGCTGTACATTACAAAATGCTTTACACTGTTCTTGGCTCTTATTCTGCTGATACCAAATCAGTTAAAGCCAAGAGTGGTTTCATTTTTATTCACTAATGATGGTGAAGTTTGACTGTTTTGTGGAACTTACAGAGAAAAAGACAGATGGACTAAAAGTTTAAATATTTGCTGTAAATTGCAGTTAAAATATTCAACTGTGTAATTTAATTATGACCATAATGAAGCTTCACACATTACAAGATCAAATTATTAAAGTGGCTATTTTAAAATGTTACATACTTATGTATGCATTATTTATTGAAGTATAGTTGATTTCCAGTTTTATAAGATTATTTTATTTTGATTTTGCTTATAATTATAGGACATGACAGATAATGATAATCTATATGAGTGTTTCCATAACTTTTCTAATGGTATGAATTATAAAGGAATGTTTATTAAAAATACAATTTCTTGGCTCCCAGGGCTTGGAGTTTCTGATTCATCCAGTCTGGGATGTAACCAAAAATTATGTTTTTAACCGATACTGTAAGAAATTTTTATTATCAGGGAAATGTGGGAGACAGTAGCTTCTGTTAACTAGTATCCAACTGCTAGACTCCATAGGAACTTGGAATATACAAACTCTACTTGTATAATCAACCTGTTGGCACAGGGCTCGAGACTTTCCACATCTCTTTTGGTCTTCACAACATTCCATAAGACAGAGTGTTACCATTCTCAGGAATCAAACTTTGAAAAGTTGAATAACTAGACCAGAAATACAAAGCCAGATCTACCTGGCTCCAAAGGCTATGTCTAATCAGTGTATATTTTCTTCTGCTCATCGCCAAGACTTGCATCTCAGAAAAGGAAAAAAGAGAGGAGGAAAAGTCGGAAATTCCAGAATTCCAGTAAGTGCACTTCAGCTTTTCAAGAGATTATTAAATATACACAGTAAGTCAAAAAGTTAAATACACTGTAAAATTCTCCAGTTGAAATGTAATATTGTTTAAAAAGAATCAGGTAGAAGTCCCAGGGGAAGACCAAAGGGAAAAGCATGGTCATAAAATAGATCAAAGATTATAGTTGATTTCTATATTGGTGTTGATGTAGTTGTTATTTTGTTGGGAAGCAGAGAGCCCTTTCTGGTTGAGGAAGGAGAGAAGAGAATAACAGGCTATGATTCTTGAATAGAACTAGTTTATTGTGTCTCTGAAGGTGACACTTTAAACTGTAAGGAGAACATTCTTTTCTGACGGCTGTGACTCTTAATCTTGACTGAAGGAATGAAGACAAAAGTAATGTAGGCTGTAGATCCAGTTTTTATTCTGCGTTAATAATACAGAGGGGGCTTCCCCAGTGGCTCAGCAGTAAAGAATTTGCCTGTAATGAAGGAGACACACCTAGATGTGGGTTCAGCCTCTGGGTCAGGGAGTCCTCTGGCAGAAGGCATGGCAACCCACTCCAGTATTCTTGTCTGGAGAATCCCTTGGACAGAGGAGCTTGGTGGGATACGGTCCATAGTGTTGCAAAGAGTTGGACATGACTGAAGTGACTGAGCATGCATGCACACCGTGATGCTGAGAAGTTTTCCAAAGTCACTTGATAAGCAATCCTAGTTATAAGAATCAGGTTTGTCATGTACAAATGCAAGACCTGAGTTGAGCTAACTTTTTCAGAGAGCACAAGCTGAATTGAGTTTTTATGCAAAACACGAGCTCTAATGTTTACCTTGAAAGGCTCAGCAAAAACACCCTTCAAACTTTTGGTGCAGAAATGGGGCAGGGAACTCATAACAAGAAAAGGTGGAATATGTCAGCAAGCTGTTATTGAAACAACTTCCCTCTTTTTGGTTTGTGGTGACTCTGATGCTGGGAAAGATTGAAGGCAGGAAGAGAAGAGGGCGATAGAAGATTGATTGGGTGGCATCACTGACTTAATGGACGTGAATCTGAGCACACTCGGAGATAGGGAAGGACAGGGAAGCCTGGTGCCCTGAAGTCCACGGGGTCACAAAGAGTTGGACCCAACTTAGCGACTGAACAACAATTGGTCTGAATGTAGACAATGGTGCTTATTTTTTAGTTTTGTTATGGATGTGATTGCTTCCTTGACTTTCAAATAATTTTATTTCCTTGGTTTATTTGTCTCACTCTGTCATAATATCTCTACTTTGTAGTTAGGGGAGATGGTCTTGGGAATAGACTAGTGTGAGGGTCAGATTTATAACTGAGGGGAGACCATAGTTTGGTAATGAACTTAGCTTAGGGGAGCTTTCAGAAAGGTAACAGACCCATCAACCAGTAGGAGAATAGCTATAGGAAAGAGTCTGAAAATGAGAAAGCCATTATAAAAAGTTTGATAAACTGAAAGAGCCTAGCCATAAAGCAGTATCAAAAACTTTGTTAATTCCCACTCTTATATAAATGAGACAGGACAGAAATTAATCTAAGAATTTTGTGTTAGAAAAACAAAATAATAACCTGGGTGAGATGTTTAAACACTAGGGTAGGGTATCGTGGTTTTCACTTTCAAAGCACAGTTTTCATATAAGGAAGCATCTTAGTGAATATAATTAATTTTATTATTTCATCTGTATTTAACTTATTTCATTTTTACTTATTTTTAGCTGAAAATTGGTTTTTAAGACCTGAATGTGCAAAGTAAGACTGTTGAAGAAAAAGCCCAGTCCTCAAAGGCAGAGAGCTACTACAAAAAGTGGTGTGATTTATCTAGGCATTTGTTGCTTTGCTACTTTGTGTGCCTGAAATCAGGAATTAAACTCATTGTTCTTTGAGACCCTCCTAATTCTAAGAGCTATAAATCTAAGAACCAGAATCTGAAGGAGAATAAAAATAAAACCTTTTCTTATTAGCATGACTAAGAAACACTTTCCAACTAGACTGTATTGTATCTTCATAGCATGTCATATTCTATCTACATGCCAAGTGGAAAATATAGTTGGAAAGTTGTTTTTTTTTTGTTTTTGTTTTTTTTGCCAAATATAACTCTGTTCTGGGAAACTACTTTCTTTACCAACCACAGCTATTCAGACACATCTTAGAATGTATCAATAGTATAGGTGTCCAAGAAATACCCACCATGGTCTTATGAATCAACTCTTAGAAAAAATTGCAAATACATTACAAAGGCACCTGGTTCTGGCGTAGTGTCTGCTGATTTTTCATGCAGATGTCTAACTCAGCCAAGCAATTGGTTATGCGTTGTGAGAGGGAAAACAGACGTATCCTGTAATAGCCAAGCAAGACATCTCCATATGGTTGTCTCATGGGTCTATCATACTCAACACATCAAAACCAAATCCCCTCAATGTGTTCCAACTGCAGTCTTTCCTATCTCAGTAAACAGCACCACCATACACCCAGGAATTCAAGTCCAAACCTAGGGATCATACTAGTTTCTGCTTTTACCTCACTCCCCAAATCCAATTCATCAACAAATTCTGGAAATTCTGAACAAATTCTTCTGAAATAAATCCTGAATTTCACCATTATTACTCATGTGATCCTGCTCTAAGCCACTATCATCACTCATCTGGACTGCCATACCAGCCTCGTGTTTTCCCTGTTAGTCCTCTATACTCCATTCTCTAGCCAGAAAATGGAATCGTCTTTTAAAAACGCAAATCGGTCCATATTTCTTCCTTGTTTAATTCAACCCTGTCCATGGACTTGCACTGTAACTAAAACAAAGCCAATAGTCTTACCATATTCTATAAGATCCTACTTGACCTGGCTTCTGCCTACCTCTACAGTCTCACCTCCTACCTCTCACCTTTTTGTTCAGTTCGTCTCAACCAAATTGTCTTTTTTTTTTTTTTTTCTGTTCTACGAACCTGTGGACCAAGTGCCTTTGCACTCAGTGCCTTTGGGTTACTGTTCCCTCTGCCTGATATGCTTTTCCTGGGCCTTTTTATAGTTGTCTCCTCATAATCCAGGTCTCAGCTCAAGGATCACCTCCATGAGAGAGAAGCCTCCTTCTCTCTCCTCTTCCTGCTCTATATATTTATTTGGGGATTTAATTTTTCTAAACTGTATTCACCTATCACTTTGACTTTTTAAATTAAGGTAAAAATATATAAAATTAAAATGAATAAAAAAGCATCTTTAGTCACTAACCTATCACTTTATTTTGTTTTCATTAGAATCATAATCATCTCAAATTAATTTTTTAAATTTCCATGTTTACTTGTTTATTGTGAGTTTCCACTACAATTTAAGCTTCGTGAGAAGGAGGATTTATTTCAGTGACTCCCATGTCTGCCATATATCTCAGCATCTACAAGGTCTTTTGTACATCACGTTGTTGTTGTTCAGTTGCTAAGTTGTGTCTGATTCTTTGTCCTCCACTGTCTCCCAGAGTTTGTCCAAATTCATGTCCATTGAGTTGGTGATCCAATCTAACCATCTTATCCTCTGTCACCCTCTTATCCTTTTGCCTTCTATTTTTCCCAGCATCATGGTCTTTTCCAGTGAGTCAGCTGTTCACATCAGGTGGCCAAAGTATTGAAGTTTCAGCTTTAGCATCAATCCTCCCAATGAGTATCTGGGGTTGATTTTCTTTAGGATTGACTGGTTTGATCTCCTTGCTGTCCAAGTGACTCTCAAGAGTCATCTCCAGCACCACAGTTAGAAAGCATCAGTTCTTTGGTGCTCAGCTTTCTTTATGATCCAATTTTCACATCTGTACATGACCACTGGAAAAACCATAGCTTTGACTTTGTATATCATACACTTTCAATAAATATTTGTTAAGTGCACAGATTTCCCTTGCCTGAGAGAGGAAGTTTTCTGTTAGCTGAGAATGGTCACAAACATTCATTTGAAAAGAGTGCTTTAATTACATATTTTGTTCAAGTTAGATTCTGTCTGCATATTAAGAGATTATTGCCAATATTCATGCACATGGAGTGGTTCCTTGATATAAATGATAAATTGTCAATATACACATAGAGCTCATAACAAAGATGGCAAATAGTGTCTCTATCCATTTCAGCATGTCTATGATGAGGTTCACATCAAAGTAAAACTTGAGAAGCAAAGTTAATGCTGACTTGGATCTGACAGCTAAATCCTGAGTTCTGCTTTTTTAGGCAGTGGTCAACTACGTGGAACTGCTGATGATGGAAGTGAAACCAGAATATGAGAATGTTCTAAGCTGGTTTGCAGCACAGCGAAAATGAAAGAATAAGAGGTAAAAACAGCTGCCTAGAAACTTCAAAATGAATACGAATTTCTGAGGAAGTGATCAGGGCAAGTGATTTAGAATTAGGGCTTTGAAAAATAAGTGCTCTCACTGGTTGAATGCCTCTAATGTACTAGACCATGGCTTATAATCCTTAGAGAAACAATTTAAGCAGGTAGTAATTCCCCATATTACAAATGAGTAACCTGAAGCCCAGGTAGTTAAACGACTTGCCAAAGCCTCAGAGCGAAGTCAAGTGTAGAGCAATGACTTCCACTAGATTTTTCAAATCCCAAAGTTGGTGTGCTGTCCACTGCACCACACTGCCTTCCCTCCATTTGTTACTGAGATTTCTGGCACCCCATTTGGGGCCTGGCACAGCGTCCTGATGGCCTCATGTCTAGCTGAGCTACTGCTGCCAGTGGACGAGGGCCTCCGAGCCGAATTGTCCACGCTGAACGGGGTCCAAGGCCTGCTGACCAAGCAAGCGTCCAGGCTCATGCCCACCCCTGTCCTCCAGCATACCTCTGCCTCTGCCGGCTGGGAAAGCATCTTCCAGGTGCTAATAAGAGAGCTAGTCTGGCCATATCTCGAGGGCAAGCCGAAGCTCAGCAAAATCAATGCCAGGAGCCTGGGCAGGCTGAGGTCACGTGATCTTAAGGGCTGAAGTGGGCAAGTGTGAAGTGTGAAGAAAGAACTGGGTAAAACGCAGACGTGAGGAGGAGAAGTGCGAGAGGAGAATCTTCCTGACAGAGATGAATTAGTTATGGGGCCAGCTCCCCGGGGTAAGAGCTGCGGCTTGGCTTCCCAGCTCCCGAGCAGGAAACGGTGCAGAGGACGGGCGGAGGCAAGGAGGGGTACGCCTGCGGAGGACCAGCAGGCGCTCCCCACATCCGAGTGGCATGAAGATGAATGAAGCACCTTGGATGGAGGAAGAAATTTTCAAAAATAATAGAGCTGGAAAGACGGAGCAGGCAAGGTACTGCAGGGATCAAGAGGAGCGGAGGCTGTGCGCCCTCGCGCTGAGTGAGGAAAACCGTTTCTTCCAACCAAGAGACGCAGAGCTGAACGGTTCCGAGGTTTGAATTCCGAGTTCAGGCTAGGCCACTTGCCAGTTGTGTGAACCCGA
This sequence comes from Oreotragus oreotragus, assembly GCA_006410675.1. Classification (NCBI taxonomy): domain Eukaryota; kingdom Metazoa; phylum Chordata; class Mammalia; order Artiodactyla; family Bovidae; genus Oreotragus; species Oreotragus oreotragus. The sequence continues at coordinate 835,523 of SJYX01019609.1, read as the reverse complement.
GACAATCACTCAGACTTTCTAAGCCGCGAAATGGGACTAAGAGCCCCAATTTGTTGGCCGTTTCAAGATATGAAATAAGGCTAACCCCGTTGCAGAGGGTTCTTGTAAAAACTGAATGAGAGAATTTGTAAAAACTGCCTAGCACGTGGTGAGTACTCAGGGAATGACAGTAATTATTATTGGTTGTGGCTCTTTGTGGAGGGGGAAATACAGCTGGCTCACTATGATCCAGGTCAGGTAATGGGGACGATTGTTCCCTTTATTCTTAACAGTGGTGCCTCCTTGGTTTAATTGTTTGCTGTGCTGTTAGCTCACACCCTCAGACCGACTTGGCTCTTGGCTCACAGAGAAGACAAAGCCGGAATGTGACAAGTTTTGACTCTCCTCTACAGCAGCCTTGCCTAAGAGAAGCTCAAGCTATGTTGGTATCATTAGGAGGATAAAGCCATTTCTCCATGGAAGGGTGTTGCACACAGATCATCCTAATGACATTGTATGCTTATTAAGACTTTTACAGTTTACAAAGCACTCTTAGCTGAGATGGGTTACATCTTCATTTTATAGATGAGGAAACAAAGACTTAAAGAAGTGAAGTAATTCGATTCAAATGACATTTGATAATTGGTTGTTGGGGCAGGATCCATACCCAGCTCCTCTGACCACAAGTCTGGGGCTCTTTTATGCAAGATGATATGTAGGACAGGAACAGGTAGCAGATTAGAAAGCTAGTTGCTTTCAGTCATAAAATTGTTGACTTTTAGGACAGGAAGGAGTTTTCAGATGACCTAATACTGTGGTTTCTAGACCGTGTCCAGGAAATCCAGTAGGAGGTGAGGCAAGCCAAGTAGGAGGTAGGATTGTATGCAGCTCAGTTTTATCAATTAAATTTATAATGTTACAATGGAGTTTGAGGAGAAGGCAATGGCACCCCACTCCAGTACTCTTGCCTGGAAAATCCCATGGACGGAGCAGCCTAGAAGGCTGCAGTCCATGGGGTTGCTGAGGGTCGGACATAACTAAGCGACTTCACTTTAACTTTTCACTTTCATCCATTGGAGAAGAAATGGCAACCCACTCCAGTGTTCTTGCCTGGAGAATCCCAGGGATGGGGGAGCCTGGTGGGCTGCCATCTATGGGGTCACACGGAGTCGGACACGACTGAAGCGACTTAGCAGCAGCAGGAGTTTGAATAAATATTTAAAACAGTAAGACTTTCCTTAAAAAAGAAAAAAGTTTGAAAATCCGTGATCTAGTTCAACTATTTCATTTCTAGAAGGAGTATACTGAGGCTCAGTCTGGTTGAGTAACTTGTCCAAATCTCGTAACAAGTTAGGAGTAGGGTTGGAACTAGGACTCTGTCTTTGCCATCTGCATATTTAATTGGCATGCCATAAATATCCTCATTCTCCAAATAGTTTTCTTTGTTTACCTCAAACCTGTCACTTGTGACAATCATATCGTTAAGAAATTAGCTCTGGGGTTGGTCTCTCTGGATGACTCAACAATATAACTTTGGATCAGTCCATTGGTCTCTGAACACTCAGCTTCTCCATAGGTTAGAGTGGGATGATAATTCCTGTCTAGGCAACGCTCAGTGGGAATGTTGTGATGACTGCAAAAGAGAACATTTGGAGGTTCACAGGGTTCTTCGAGGGAAGGAATTCAGCAAGTTCAATATCGTGATATTTACAAATGCCTACCAAGTATGTCACTGTTCTTACGCCGATCTCTGAAATTTACTATCCTTATTTATTTGTTGTTCCTTAACTGAGAGGGTAATATATTGTATTTTTGCAACCATGTCAAGCACTACTGGTTTGTGAAATAGCCTCTAAAGCTTCTTGTCACACTGGCTTTCTGATAAGACTTTGTGATTTCTTACTACTTACACATGGCAATAATCTTTTAAGGTTAAATACCTTTCATTCCAGACAAGTTATAGAAGCAGCTGTCACTGAAGGGTTCTCAAAAGCCTGGGGAAACCAAAACCAGATTAGATCAAAGGGCTTGCATGCAAGTTACAGGGTTTGGAAGCCTCCCGCCTAGCCCGCAGTTGCTCCTCCTTCAGCAAAGAATACTGAGAAAATGCTATCACAGACCTTCAGGCTGATCTTGAAAACAGCCTAATTTACTTGTCACACTGGCCAAGTTTTTAATCTCTCTGAGCTTGTTTTCTCACTCGTGAAAGGCAGATATGGACTGCCTTCAATTTCTACCTCCTACAGCTTCCCTGGTGGCTCAGTGGTGAAGAATCCTCCCGCCAGTGCAGGAGACATGAGTTCAGTCCCTGGATTGGGAAGATTCCCCGAAGAAAGAAAAGGCAAACTACTCCATATTCTTGCCTAGGAAAGCACATGGACAGCAGATCCTGGCAGGCTATTAGTCCATGGGATTGCAAAGAGTCAGACATAACTTAATGACTAAACAACATTTCCCCCTCATAGGGCCATTAAAGATCAAAAGACAGAGCACAGAGTGGCATGTTTTTAAAACTAAGAAGTATTTACTAAGTTAAAGGATTGTTATTTTTAAGATTGTGTAAAATGCTACAATTATTTATAATGTGCATTTTCACTAAGCCCTCTCAATTTGTTAGAAATGCCGACTAGGAATGATCAACTGCTCAGGTGGAAGAGAGATGTTTCAGTTTATGCTGATCTCTATGAAGGTGTCAGCTCTGAGCATGGCCGAGTTATTAAGAGAACTAGGGAGTTACCTCCTTAATTGACATTATCACAAAATGAGAAATACATACATATATATATATATTATCTTTCTTTCTTTTTAATTTTTGGCCACACACTGTGGCACGTAGGATCTTGGTTCTTCAACCAGGAATTGAACATATACCCCCTCTAAGTGGAAGCTTGGAGTCTTAACCACTGGACTACCAGAGGAGTCCCTGTATTTCCTAGCAAGAACATTTTAAACTGCCCCCCAAAAATAAAATAAAACAGAACTTTAGAAAAATTCTATCGTGAAGCCCCCAAATTTCTAACTACCTCTCTTGGAGAATAGCATTTCTATACTTTAAAAAATCTGGACCTAGTTTCCATTAGCAGATGAGCCAGCCACAGAAGCCAAACAATATTTTAAGACAGCAATGTTTACTAATGGATGTCTGGCTAGAAACAGTGTTGGCAGAATTCTGGCCAAGGCATTTACTCTCACTTATGATGTGGAACAGGGCTGTATGATCATGTCCACTTGTGGTAATATTAAGTCTAATACATTAGACAGCCCAAGATTGTCATGTTTTGCAATAGAACCACAAACAAACATCCCTAAAAGTCCTGGGATTTTCCTGGAAGAGGCATTACATCAGAACTGGTTCAGACCTTCCCAAAGTCATTGCCTCAGCCAGTGATTTCTCTTAGGACCTTCTTTACAAAAGTGACTTCACAGAGTACAGTGGACATCAGACCGTTTTGCAGAATGTTTAGAGACATAGACAATATATTCTATAAATGAACTATCTCAGGCCAGGAAATATCTATCAGACATTCCCTTAAAAACCACATCAAAGTGCTTTTCTTGCACACATACTAATAGATCCCTAAAATGGAAGGACATTCAATCAATTCCCCCAACTCTGTCCAGAAAAGCTATTGCCACTTAGGCATTATCATTTTCTTTCCTAGCTGGACCTGGCCTTAGACTCATCAATTATTCATCAATAAGGAAGAATGACAATGATGTTCATTTTGACTGTCTGGACACTGTTACTGTATCATTTTGGGAGGAAGAGTAATTTCTATCTATTAAGAGTTTGATTTCAAACTTAAATATGTGGGAAATCATTTGGTATTTAATAGAATTCAAGTCATGCACATAGCCCTAAAAATTATAATTAACAAGAAGCAAGGAAAATGAATAACCACAAGTCCTTATAATGGAAATCCTTAGAATAAAGGAGTAGCTGTTGTTATCACATTAGTATCACTCAGTATTAAAGATATCAAGATACTGTCATTGAATTTCTTTCCTGTCTACCTACTGCTTAGACTGCCAAGGAATCTTCATTCTATTTTGTGAAATTAGATGCTGATTCAAAGATTTTAGAAGTAAACCATGAATTGAGGACTCTAAAGAAGCCTTAAGTTTTACTATTAAATAACTATTATTATTAAATAACATCTTTATCCCATATTAATAATTTAACCATAACATTTGTCAAAAATTTCAAGATCTACTTTAGAAATATCCAGTATTATCTGAAACCAAATCTGGCTATTTCAAATGTATTAGAACTTGGCTCTGGGATTTTAAAATGACCTGGGTCCCTCCTCCCTTCTTTCCTGCCTCCTTCTTTCCTCCCTCTCTTCCTTCCATTTATTCTTCCTTTTCCCATTCTTATAGCCTTATGGTGCTCCTTACTTATACCTAGGGCAACATTTCAGCAGAAGAAAGTACTTTAGGAAGCAAAGTGCTAACATGTCCTGTAGCCGCATTGAGATAAAGAGATGTATTTGCCAGTCATGATGCTGTAAGTCATTTGGACTCATACAGCCTCCATCAAGATGTTTGTGCCTCAGTTGTTGATAGAGATATAAGGATTATCCCTTTAATCTTTAACATACTCTAAGTTAATATGTACCATTTCCTTTTCAATGCTGTTAATGTTAATACAAGCCTTTTAATTTTTAACATTTTGAGTTAATATAAACTCCATTAATGCTTCTCAGTTGATCACAGGATTAATCATCAAGCACTAGTTGTAGCGATAGTTTTTTTTCTGTAGATAGCCAGTTAATTTTGTGGTGATGATATTGTCAACGGTCATAATGACATCTACTTATACTTAGATTCTTTAATATATATATACACAAAGTACTGTCCTTCTCAGTCCCTCATTTGAGACCATCCTCAGCACCCTGCTCATTGCTCCAGGCTTCTTCCCCAGCTGCCTCTGTGACCTCCTGACCTTTTCTTCAGGCCACTGCTCCTTACCCCTGGGGCCACATTCTTTAGATGTGCATCAACTCCTTCCTTCATTCTTCCAAGTACAGGTAACACAGCCTGTTATGTATGGTAGACTTGACTAAGTATATTACTTTCCTGGGCTGTGAAAGTACCACAAACCGAATGGCTTAGACAATAAAAATTTACCATCTTAAAGTTCTGAAAGCCAGAAATCTGAAATCAAGGTGTTGACAGAGTTATTCCTTCTGAAAGCTATGAGGAAAGAATCTGTTCAGAGGCCTCCAACTCTTTGCGACCCCATGGACTGCAGCACCCCAGGCTTCCCTGTCCATCACCAACACCTGGAACTCGCTCAAACTCACACTGATCAAGTCAGTGATGCCATCCAACCATCTCATCCTCTGTCGTCCCCATCTCTTCCTGCCTTCAATTTTTCCCAGCATCAGGGTCTTTTCCAGCAAGTCAGTTCTTCCAATCAGGTGGCCAAAGTATTAGAGTTTCAGGTTCAGATCAGTCCTTCCAATGAATATTCAGGACTGGTTTCAAGAGTTTAACCTGATTACCTCTACAAAGATCCTATCTCCAAGTAAGGTGACAATCTGAAGTACCAGGTGTTACAAATGCAACACATTCTTTTTCTTTATAGTGTTTATGTGTCTACTAAGTCTCTACTAAGTCGTGTCCGACTCCTTGAGACCCTATGGTCTGTACCCCACCAGGTTCCTGTGTCCATGGGATTCTCCAGGCAAGAATACTGGAGTGGGTTGCCATGCCCTCCTCCAGGGGATCTTCCTGACCCAGGAATCAAACACGTGTCTCTTATATCTCCTGCACTGGCAGGCCAGTTCTATATCACTAGTGTCACCTGGGAAGCCTTTATACTTTTTAAGAAAGAAAGAAAGTGAAGTCGCTCAGTTGTGTCCAACTCTTTACGACCCCATGGACTGTAGCCTACCGGGCTTCTTCATCCATGGGACTTTCCAAGCAAGGGTACTGGAGTGGGTTGCCATTTCCTTCTCCTAATAGTTTTTAGGAGGGTACAAAAGTCCTAAAGATAACACATGGGGAAGACAGCATAGAAAAGAAAATCTTACACTGAATTTCAAGTGTCATTGTCAAGGAATCCATTGACTCTGTTACAAGCTCTGATTCTCTCCTTCCTTCTGTCCAATCCACTACCATGTTTCTGGGGCCGGGGCCGGCTCATCATCCTGGGTGGTAATACTATTATGCGCATCTCTTACATCCTGTGATGGGTAATTTTATGTGTCAAACTGACTGGACCACAGGGTACCCAGATAATTGGTCAATATTCTGAGTGTTTCTATAATGTTTGGGGATGAGGTTAATATTTAAATCAGTAGGCTGAGTAAAGCAGATTTCTTTCCATAATGTGAGTGGGTCCCGCCCAATCAGTTGAAAACCTGAAAAGAACACAAGGCTAGCCCTCCCTGTCTTCTCCTGCCTGACGGCCTTAAAATGGGAATGTCAGCTCTTCCTTGTTATATAACAGCTTCCTGCTTTAAGATGCAAACTAGGTCACTGGCTCTGTAAAGTATGTACACACGCACACACACACACACACACACACACACACACACACACACACACTAGTGATTCTGTTTCTCTGGGGAAGTCTACTTAATACATTCCCTAAGACCTACCTATAAAAAAAAATCACAAATAACATAATTATCCCTTCACATTTGCAACCTATCTGCCACACAACCAGCCCTTTATCTTATTAAACACAAGACCCAACTCCTCTAATTGTAAGCCTTTGTTGTTGTTGTTCAGTTGCTAAGTCATGTCTGACTCTTTGCAATCCCATAGACTGCAGCACGCCAGGCTTCCCTATCCTTCACTATCTCCTGGAGTTTTCTCAAATTCATATCCATTGATTCACTGATGCTAGGGTTATTCCTCTGGGTTTTTAACCCGGGTTCGATCCCTGGGTTGGAAAGATCCTCTGGAGAAGGAAATGGCAACCCACTCCAGTACTCTTGCTTGGAGAATCCCATGGACGGAGGAGCCTTGTAGGCTACAGTCCATGGGGTCACAAAGAATCGGACACGACTGAGAGACGACACGTTCATATGGTTAAAGATATTCCCCCATTTGTCTCTTCAAGAATAAAGCAAGAGTCCACGCCAGAAACAAAATCCAGCAGCCAACATTAGTGCAGTCATAGATTGAGAAATACTGAGGTTACAGGCCTAGAGCACTCAGGCGTGTGCACAAAACTTCTTACATATTCTTTGCATATGCTTCAAAACTTGAGGACTTTCTCAAATTTTCCTCATCTAATTTCACCTGAGTTTTTTCATTCAGCTAGACAATTCCTTTATCAAACTGTCTTTTATAGCTTCATACTGCGTGTATGTGACTTTGTACGGAATTAGCCTTGTCTAATTCGCACAAAACCCTCCACAGTTGAAACACATAAGAGCTGAACCAAATCAGATCCCCGAAAGAGCGCCTCCAGGTTGGAAGGGGATGAAAAACTCCCCCTGACTCTGTGGCTTGACTTCCATCTTTACTTTAGATTTCTGTTTTCCTGACTTAGTGTCATCGTATCGCCTAGTCATGCCTCACCCAAGCCTGTGTGGTTCCCTCTTTAAAATTTTCCATGTGGACAAAGTTGTTTCCTTTGGCACAAAGGAGACAGGCTGGTATTTTCAAGAACAGCTTCACTAAACATGAGGGAAAACAGAAAAGAAATAATCACAGAAAACATACACAGGATGAAAATAGCCAAGTTTCCAATTGCAGGTCTCTGTTTCTAAAAATTCCACTAGAAGTAGGAAAGCTTTCGGGGGCCTCCATCCCATTTCACCCTAGTCAACCACGTCCCTTCATTTGGCTGTATCCTGTCTGGACTCCTGTCTCACCTCTAACACTTCACCCATCTCTGAACTTTGCAATCTCGAGATTCTAGTTTGAATTTTTAAAAGAACCCATATCTCAAAGAAAGAATGCCCTATAACTTACTTTTTAAACTAACATTCTCCCAATAAAAATATCCTGGACTCTCAAAGACCTACCAAAATGCTGGCTTACAAGAGATTTTCAAGTTTGAATTTGAAGATCCACTGAGTTTCAGACATTACCTCTTACCAATATTGATGTTAAACCAGCAGAAAGCAAAGTGTATGCTAGGAAATGAGCCATGGGATAATGAGTGTTCTCTACAATGGCAAGTAGGGATCTGTGGTCAAATACTGGGTTGGCCAAAAAGTTCATTTGAGTCTTTCTATACGATTAACCCGAATGAACTTTTTGATCAGCCCAATATTTTTGAGGCATGTCAGGCCAAACTAAGCTCAGTTTTCTCCACTGCATAATTTCTCAAATCATCATGCAGTCAACGGATATTTATTGATCACCTATTATGTCCCAGGCAGTAGGTGCTGAAAAAACTCTGGTAAAGAGTGAGACACCTGCCTGCCTTCATAGAATTCACTTTCTAGCTGACATTTATCAACAAAAGTGAACAGGCAAACAAGATTTCAAATACTGCTGAGCACTGTGAAGGTCTCAACAGGTGATATTATAGAGAAGGACTGGAAGTGGGGAATCCAGCAGGCAGAGGGAACGGTGGCTCCACAGACCTCACAGGTCAAAGTTTGGCATGTGAAAAGAGCAGACAGGAGCCTCCATGGCTGGAGCTGAGAACCTGCATGTGATGAGGTGTGATCTTAGAAACCGCAGGAAAAAGTAAGGTTTGATTGTTGTGCAATGGAAAGCAATTTGAAGTGTGTTAAGCCTTGGCTCAATCTAATTGACAGTTTGGAGAAAAACCAAAAAGCCAAAACAGAAAAAATCTCTCCTTCACTGTTGGGTAGAGAATAGAATCTAGAGGCCAAGCTACAAGTGGAAACCAGTTAGGAGGCTCCTGCCGTCTTTCATCTGAGATGGTGATGCTCTTGTCAGTGCAGAGAGAGAGAGAGAAGGGATGGCTTCAGCACATTTCTGAGTAGAGACAACAGGGCTTCCTGATGGCTAGTGGGTGTAATAGGGACCAGAGTAAGACAGTCATCACTTCCAGCTCTGGGGCGTGAGCAACGAAATACATGCTGGTGTTACTGAGGCGTGTCAGCTCAAACCATCTGAGCTGGTATCGAATGGGCCAGAAAAGACTAGAGAAGCAAAGGCTTAAAGGCCTGAGGGAAATAAAGAGATTGTTTTACCCAAGCTGAGTTCAAGATACCTATTACACATGTAAGAGATACTATCAAGTAGACAGGTCTTGCGCATAGATGAGTCTGGAGCTTAGGAGGAAGGTTTTGAGACATAAATTGGGAACTCAGTTTTTAAAGTCTTGGAACTGGATGAGATTACCTAGGGAGGGTGTAGAGAGGAGTTCAGGCCCACAGCCAAGCCCCGAGGCACTTCCAATTTAGAAATCTGGTACAGAGCAGGAGCCATCAGAGCAGAGCTGTAACCTGTTCACATGCATCAGTGACCACAGCAGGCAGTGTTTCCCAGACTTATTTCACCTGGGAACCTTTTGTCACATAGCATCCTACAGGCCTAGGGTTCCAAGGAAAACCTTTTGGGAAATACTATTTAAATCCTCATAGCTGCGCTCCACTGTGGCACAATATGTTAACTTCTAAGCTGACATAGGTTAAGTCTTCTCTCTTCAGGCAGAGAGGTGTTTCAATAAAAGCCCATCAGTTACTGGACAAAACAGTTCCCTGAAGATCTAGGCCAAAAAATACACCTACAGGAGTCATACATGGGCCAAATGCAGTAAAAAGGAAAGGAGGGCTGTTCCACCACGGCCTCATGGAGCCAGACCTCACATGCCAGAACTTTTAGCCTTTTTACATGAGTAATAGTTATTTTGTTGGAGGAGTGAGATTGAAAGTCTGAGGAGAGGCCCAGGGAGTAAATGTTCTTTGTGTGTGTGAACTATATAACTTTTTCCAGGATACTAGCATTTCAGTGTTTCTCTATACATTATCTATATACATTATACCAGAGAATCATTTGCTGCTCTGGAAAGAGTTTATTTATTTATTTGGCCACACCACGTAGCTTTCAGGATCTTAGTTCCTGAGCCAGGGATTGAACCCAGGCCCTTGGCAGTGAAAGCGTGGAGACCTAACCACTGGACCACCAGGGAACTCAAAAGGAAAGAGATCTTTTAGATAAAGATATATTTCTCTATTTTCTGGTTAGTTTCTTTCTTTTTTTTTTTTTTTAACACAATGATAACATTTTATCATGGAAAAAGCAGCCCAAATATAGGATTTCATTAACACTGGTAGGTGAACAAGTGCAAATATAAATGTAAATACACAGTAAAGGGGCTTTCCTGATGGCTCAATGGTAAAGAATCCTCCTGCAATACAGGAACCACAGGAGACGAGGGTTCAATCCTTGGATCGGGAAGATTGCTTGGAGGAGAGAGCATGGCAACCCACTCCAGTATTCTTGCCTGGAGAATCTCATGGATAGAGGAGCAAAGAGTCAGACACGACTGAAGTGACTTAGCATGCATTCCTAAAGGCAAGGCAAAACCTACAGCACTTTGCCTTTAAGAGAAATGTAATGTTCTCCTGCAAAGGCAATCCCACCCAGAGCACGAATGCAGTTCCATCTCCCATGAAGATACCAGGTTTGCCTTCTGAACTTTGCCCAGTCTAACAATCTCAAAATGACGGCAAAGAGTGGCACTAAATAAATCCCTAAGACTGATTCTTAACTTTCTATTGACTGTTACTCAATAAAGGCTCTTGTTTCTGTTTTAAAGAATAGAAACTCACTCAGGTATGCTTTTGGGATCTGAGGCAGCCCTAAGAACAGGTTTCTCTCTATAACACATTTTCCCTCCTCTTTTTCTCTGTGTGTCTCTTGCTCTGTATGTGTGTGTCTGTCTTTTTCTCTCTATTACCACACACACCACACACACACATTACGTACACAGAGGCTCAGAGGGTGTATGTTCCTTCTGTCATAGGACTCTGAAATGTCTCATTTTTTAGTTATGTGCTAAAAGATCGTGTTAAAAGTCTCCATATTTGCATACCACAGTCTAAGTGAATCACATATGTTATGAACTGATTGTGTTCCCATAATACTCATATATTGAAATCCTAACCCACAGTGTGATGGTATTAGGAGGTGGGGCCCTTGGGAGGTAATTAGGTCATGAGGGTGGAGCCCTCACAAATGGAACTAGTGCTCTTATAAGAAGAAACAAGAAAGATGATCTCACTCATCTCTCACTCACGTGAAGATGGAATGAGAAGAATAACATCTGCAAACTACGAAGAGTGTCCTCACCAGACAACTTCACTTGTAAGTCTATAGCCTAACATATCACACTGACTGAGACAGCATACCTGGTCTCAAGGTTTGCTTTATGGGCAGTCCAAGGTCCAGAGAGGAGAGATATGACCCGTGGAAGCAGCCCTCCATGGGTTAAGTGAAGTGAAGTCGCTCAGTCGTGTCCGACTCTTTGCGACCCCATGGACTATAGCATACCAGGCTCCTTCCTCCATGGGATTCTCCAGGCAAGAGTACTGGAGTGGGTTGCTATTGCCTTCTCCAGGGGATCTTCCTGACCCAGGGATTGAACCCAGGTCTCCAGCATTCCAGGCAGATGCTTTAACCTGTGAGCCATCAGGGAAGGCCTAGCCTGAATTCTGCTCTTTTGGGGCTGTAAGCAGGTGGCTTCACTGGGGCCTCAAATTCCTCTTCTGCAAAGTGAGGAGACTTGGTGGAGATAAGATCTTCAAGATGCGTTTTTCAGCATTTGTAGTCTGATTTTATGATTTTGAGATGGAGTGACTGGGCTGAGGTCAAACAGTTTGGTGGCCCACGGCAGGGCAGGAGTCATATCTTCTGTCACCTGTTCCATTTCATTGCATCAGATGGCGTTTCCACTTAAAAAAAGTTTGAGCATCAGCTCATCATTCTCATCTATTTGGATGGCTTTGAAGACATGTAAGAAGGCAGCACTGTACAGTTTTTTTTAAAAGATATATTTTGAAGTCAGTGAAACTTAGGTTTGGATCTAGGGCCACTTTCAGCCCCATCACCTTGGAGCAGCTACTTAACTGCTTCTCAGCCTCAGTTTTTGTCCCCTGTAGGATGGGTATATTCTGTACCTGCCTCACAGGGTTGCTGATCAGACTGAAACTGTAAAGCACCATGGCCAAAGTAGGTATAAACATTCTGTCTTTGTCCACTCAGGCTGTCATAACAGAATACCATAGACTAGATGGCTTAAACAACAGAAACTTATTTGTTAGTCTTGGAGGTGGAAAAGTCCAAGGTTGAGGCACCAGCCAATCATCCCATGTCTGATGAAGCCCCATTTCCAAGCCCCTCCTTCAGTCCCTGACGTCCCTGCCCCTTCAGGGCAGAAGGACCAGCTAGCTCTTCTTACAAGTCCCACCATGAGGGCTCCATCCTCATGATCTAATCACCTCCTGAGGTCCTCACCTCCTAATATCAACACACTGTACGGGGAAGGGGTAAGTTTTCAACATGTGAATTTGGAGAAGACACCCTCTTGATTATTTGGAGGAGCTAAAGCACAGAGTTCATGAACCAGGATGAAGGGGAATCATTTTACATATTTATTTTATATATTATTATTGTTCAGCCTCTAAGTTGGGTCTGACTCTTTGTGACCCCATGGACCGCAGCACACCAGGCTCCTCTGTCTGCCACTATCTCCTGGAGTTTGCTCAAATTCATGTCCACTGAGTCGGTGATGTTATCTAACCATCTCATCCTCTGCCACCTCCTTATCCTTCTGCCCTCAATCTTTCCCAGCATCAGGGTCTTTTCCAGTGAGTCAGCTCTTGGCATCATCGGCCAAGAGGCGGCCAAAGTATTAGAGCTTTAGCTTCAGCATCAGTCCTACCAATGAATATTCAGGACTGATTTCCTTCAGGATGGACTGGTTGGATCTCTTTGCAGTCCAAGGGACTCAAGACTCAAGAGTCTTCTCCAACACCATAATTCAAAAGCATCAATTCTTTGGCACTCAGCCTTCTTAATGTTCCAGCGCTAGCATCCAAACATGAGTACTAGAAAAACCATAGCTTTGACTAGATGGACATTATACCTTTTATATGTAAGTAATATTTATTAAAGAAATTGTTATAGTTCTATCCCTCTGGTTGAGAATCTTTTCAAAATATTAGTTTATATTCCTTCTTTGGAAAGCACACACAGAATATAATTGAATCTTTCTTGATGATTGAAGATCTTGCCATACCTCAGGCTATTTATGCAGAACTTGAATTCAAATTATTCAACTGCTTAGATAAATACACAGAAGGTGCAAAACCTAGTTAGGATGTGTTGAACTCAGGAAATCTTCTAGAAGTTTATTGTTTGTTTTGAACTGAAATCTTTGTTAACAATTTCTTTGCAGTTCAAACTTCTAAACATGTGCAAACATTCCATTTATAGATGAGGATCTTGGATATGGTGTTCTGGTTAAACAAACAACCAGCAAATTTTTGTCTTTTCCATTACTGCTTATTATAGCATATTGAATGTAGTTCCCTGTGTTGTATAGTAAGACCTTGTTGTTTATCCACTCTATATGTACTAGTTTGCGTCTGCTAATCCCAAACTCCCAACCCATCCCTCTCCTGCCTCCACCCTCTGCCCTGACACCCTCTAATTCTATGAGTCTGTTTCTGTTTCATAGATAAGTTCATTGAGTCATATTTCAGATTCCACTTATAAGTGATATCACAGTATTTGTCTTTCTCTTTCTGACTTATTTCACTTATAATGATAATCTCTAGGTCCACCCACATTGCTGCAAATGGCATTATTTCCTTCTTCTTTGTGGCTGAGCAATATTTCATTGTATTTGTGTATATACACATATATGTATACACACACATATACAATATGTGTGTATATATATATATATGCGCACCACATCTTTTTTTGAATGCCTACTTTGTTGAAGGACCCAAACCAGGCACAATTTTGAATGCGAGGAAATATAAAGATTAATTTGAGGCCTTAAGGAACGTATGCTCTCACTGGGGAGACAAAATATAAACTCATGAAGAAGTAACTATAGCAAGATCCAAATAAATGAAAGAAGTCTTTATAAAGAAGTCAGTAGTTGAAATGGGACTTGAACTGTGGTTGGATTTGGACTCTCAAGAGTCTTCTCCAACACCATAATTCAAAAGCATCAATTCTTTGGCACTCAGCCTTCTTAATGTTCCAGCGCTAGCATCCAAACATGAGTACTAGAAAAACCATAGCTTTGACTAGATGGACATTATACCTTTTATATGTAAGTAATATTTATTAAAGAAATTGTTATAGTTCTATCCCTCTGGTTGAGAATCTTTTCAAAATATTAGTTTATATTCCTTCTTTGGAAAGCACACACAGAATATAATTGAATCTTTCTTGATGATTGAAGATCTTGCCATACCTCAGGCTATTTATGCAGAACTTGAATTCAAATTATTCAACTGCCTAGATAAATACACAGAAGGTGCAAAACCTAGTTAGGATGTGTTGAACTCAGGAAATCTTCTAGAAGTTTATTGTTTGTTTTGAACTGAAATCTTTGTTAACAATTTCTTTGCAGTTCAAACTTCTAAACATGTGCAAACATTCCATTTATAGATGAGGATCTTGGATATGGTGTTCTGGTTAAACAAACAACCAGCAAATTTTTGTCTTTTCCATTACTGCTTATTATAGCATATTGAATGTAGTTCCCTGTGTTGTATAGTAAGACCTTGTTGTTTATCCACTCTATATGTACTAGTTTGCGTCTGCTAATCCCAAACTCCCAACCCATCCCTCTCCTGCCTCCACCCTCTGCCCTGACACCCTCTAATTCTATGAGTCTGTTTCTGTTTCATAGATAAGTTCATTGAGTCATATTTCAGATTCCACTTATAAGTGATATCACAGTATTTGTCTTTCTCTTTCTGACTTATTTCACTTATAATGATAATCTCTAGGTCCACCCACATTGCTGCAAATGGCATTATTTCCTTCTTCTTTGTGGCTGAGCAATATTTCATTGTATTTGTGTATATACACATATATGTATACACACACATATACAATATGTGTGTATATATATATATATGCGCACCACATCTTTTTTTGAATGCCTACTTTGTTGAAGGACCCAAACCAGGCACAATTTTGAATGCGAGGAAATATAAAGATTAATTTGAGGCCTTAAGGAACGTATGCTCTCACTGGGGAGACAAAATATAAACTCATGAAGAAGTAACTATAGCAAGATCCAAATAAATGAAAGAAGTCTTTATAAAGAAGTCAGTAGTTGAAATGGGACTTGAACTGTGGTTGGATTTGGACCAGCAATGGTCTGTGATAGTGTTTCTGGAAGGGGGACCGCTTCCAAGGCCCAAGTGTGGGCTCCTGCCTGACACTCAGAAATGAATTGTCCAAGGAGACACATGTGCTGATGAGGCAAGAGCCTTTATCAGGAAGGGGCGCCTAGGCAGAGAGCAGCAGCGTAAGGGAGCCCGGGAGAACGGCTCCGCTGCGTGGCTAACGGACTCAGGTTTTATAGGAATGAGCTCAGTTTCCGGGTCGTCTCTGGCCAATCATTCTGACTCAGGGTCCTTCCTGGTGGCCCAGGCATAACTCAGCCAAGATGGATTCGAGTGAGGTGGATTCTGAGAAACTGGTGGGACATATGGACTGGCATCTCCTCTCTCCTTTTGACCATTCCTGATTTCCTCTGGTTGGTAGTAGCTTGTTAGTTCCGTGTTTCTTACCAAGACCTCCTGTTGTAAGATAACTCATGCAAGTGGTTACGATTGTGTCTGGCCAGGGTGGGAGGAGGTTTCAGTCAGGGATTCACCTAGTGTTTGCTAGGGATGGGTCTTTAAAGCAGAGGGGATAATCTGAATATATGCACAAGGGGGATGGGAAGGCTTCGATATATCCAAACGACTATAGTTGTTCATTTCAGAGAAAATTAAGGCTAGTGCAAGATATTTAGCTGGGACTTTCCTGGTTTCTGATACCATGTACTAAAGATACAGATCTCTTGAAAAGTGTTTCTTAGGCCCCAGTAGTTGTGGAAAACTGTAATCTCCTGTATACGCGTTTGTAAATTAGTTTATTTCTGTGGGCTGATACTATGTAGATCCAAAAGAATTCACAGGGTTTTGAATTTGCCTGTTGTTAGAGGTCTAGACCCATCTCTTATACACCAGACAGCCCTACCAAGACCCATTCTCCTTCGTTGTAGAAAAGAACCTTTCCAGACACCGGATAGGTCCTGGATTTGGATCCCCGTTGCCCTTCCCTAAACCCCTCAAGCCAGGAACATGGAGGAGGGAGAGAAACAGGTTTCTCCAACCTCCCCACTTGCCTTACCTGCTTCGTATTTGTCAGCTCAGCCCTGTGCCCACCCCCATCCCACACTGACTCCATGAAAAACAAGGTCATTTTCTTCAGAGATAAAGAGCATTTCACCCATTTGATCAATGAACTTATACACTCCTTCTTTATGAAAATGGAAAATGAGAGAAAGGCAGGAAAATTCTGTGTAGGACCTTGGCATTGCGGAACACGAGTTAGTATGCTTTGTGGACGCCATCACTTCCAGAGCAGGGAGAAAAACAAACAAAAGAACACACACCCACACACAAGCAAAAAAACCCATGACATAGCCATGTGCATTCCACAATTGTTTTTAAGTCTTTATTTAATTTGCTACAATATTGCTTCTGTTTTATGTTTTGGTTTTTTGGCTGCCAGGCATGTGGGAATCTTAGCTCCCTGACCAGGGATTGAACCTGCAACCTGCTGCATTGGAAGGCAGTCTTAACCAGTGGACCACCAGGGAAGTCTCTGCATTCCACACTGAAGCATCTGGGCAGTGAGCCTCTTGTTAAAAATTGCTGGATGGATAATCCCATGGAGATTTTCAAGCACTGATTGGTTTGGAGGAGAGAAAAGAAAGATTGAGATTCTCAAACTCAGGTTCCCATCTGTAAAGCAAATCTAGACTATTCTGAAGAACATGACATTTTTGCTTTTTAAGAAAACCAACATTTTATCCCGAACACAAAACATGGAAAGCCCCTGGTCTAAGGCTTCCCTGTCTAAATTTCCTTCTCATCTTACTATTATTTGGTGGTGGGGGGTGGAGGGNGAGGAGAGAAAAGAAAGATTGAGATTCTCAAACTCAGGTTCCCATCTGTAAAGCAAATCTAGACTATTCTGAAGAACATGACATTTTTGCTTTTTAAGAAAACCAACATTTTATCCCGAACACAAAACATGGAAAGCCCCTGGTCTAAGGCTTCCCTGTCTAAATTCCCTTCTCATCTTACTATTATTTGGTGGTGGGGGGTGGGGTGGGGAGGGGCGTAATTTTCCCATTTCTGGTCTCTTTGTTTCTACCCTTTAACTTCAATCATAAGGCAAAACTGCTTCCCATATAGTGAAAAACTCCTTTCCTCACCAGGCACAGGACTCGAATGGTAGAAATGAAAGGAAACGAAAAACCACCAAATTCACCCTCCTGGCTTTTAAGATAAGGAAAATGAGGCCCTGAAAGATAAAGTGGCCTTGTTGAGTGTAGGGATGGTAAGAATGGAAGCAAGTGGTAGAAGTTTATACGATCATTCATATAGTATTTGATGGTCAACAGAGAGCCAACATACATGTGATGTCATAAAACTTGTGATGTAGATGATATTAATATGTCCATTTTACAGGTGAGGAAGCTGAGGCCCAGAGGATTCTCTTATAAGGGGAAAGAGCACATGCCTTTTTATCAGGTCACCTGCCCATGACAAAGCCTAATGACTCTGCAGTACCAAACTCTGCTCTGAAGGGCTGGGCATACAAAGATGAATGACAGTGCCCACATGCTCATATCTATTGGGAAAAGGCTTTCATCTGCCTGTGATGTGGAAAACCTGGGTTTGATCCCTGGGTTGGGAAGATCTCCTGGAGAAGGGAAAGGCTACCCACTCCAGTATNCCACATGCTCATATCTATTGGGAAAAGGCTTTCATCTGCCTGTGATGTGGAAAACCTGGGTTTGATCCCTGGGTTGGGAAGATCTCCTGGAGAAGGGAAAGGCTACCCACTCCAGTATTCTGGCTTGGAAAATTCTATGGACTATCTAGTCCGTGGGGTTGCAGAGTCGGACTCGACTGAGTGACTCACTCACTTCACTTCACTCAAGGCCACCCGCAGGGTATTCTAATGCTGTCAAAAAAATTACTAAAGTCCTAGAGGGTCTGGGTCTTATAGGGTCATTTGACTCTGTCCTTATCATGACTGTGTGGAAACTTTAGAAAGGAAGGGTCAGTTCTTCTGCACAGAAACCTACACTTTAAACTGCGCACGGTGAGAGTCTGTGAAATGTGAAAAGCAGTAAAGTTGGCTCAAGGTTGTAGAGACATTTGGAGTTTCATTGGAGATAGAGGTGAGGAAGGAACGAATCCACGGCAGTACTCTTGCCTGGGAGCTCCCGTGAACAAAGCCGCCTGGCCGGCCACAGTCCCTGGGGTCACGAAGAGTCAGACATGGTGACCAAGCAGTGACAGCAGCGATGAACCGAGGGCTTTCTGGCCTCTTCTTAGCCTGTCTTGTCCTGTCCTTTGTGAGTAGTACCCTGCCTTTTCACAGTGACACTGACAAGCACAAGCTCTCCCCACCCCCGCCCTTTTATTCTTGATAAAAGAATCTGATCAACAACTAGATCAGATCCTTCATGGATGGTGAAAAAAATCACCTGGAACTTCTGTTCATCTAAGACGGGTAGGCAAGCCCCTGCCTGTTTTTGTAGGCTCATGAGCTAAGAATAGTCATTACATTTTAACATTTTTATTTCTTTATTTTTGGTTGTGCTGGGTCTTCGTTGCTACGCACAGGCTTTCTCTCGTTGAGAGGGAGCTACTCTTCGTTGCAGTGAGCGGGCTTCTCACTGCAGTAGCCTCTCTTGTTGCAGAGCATGGACTTTATGCCTGTGAGCTTCAGTAGTTGTTACTCATGGGTTTAGTTGCCCTGGGGCATGTGGAATCTTCCCGGACTAGGGATCAAACTGGTATCCCCAGCATGGTGAAGTAGACTCTTAACCACTGGACCACCAGGGAAGTCCCTACTTTTTTAAATGGCTGAAAAATCAAAAGAAGAAGAATATTTTATGCCATGTGAATACAATATTAAATTGAAATGTCAAAGGCAATAAAGTGTTACTGGGCTGGCAGGTGCTTTTATCACTTGCATGATGTTTATGGCAGCTTCTGTGCTACAGCAATGGAGATTTGTGGTTGCAGCAGAGATTATATGGCCCTCAGAGCTTTAAATATAAATGGCAACCCACTCCAATATTCTTGTCTGGAAAATTCCATGGACAGAGCAGCCCGGTAGGCTACAGTCCATGGGGTCCCAGAGAGTCGGACAGGACTGAGTGCGCACGCACACACATTCAGCCTTCAAACATATAGCCTTTGTCAGCCCCTATCTTAAAGTGCTAACCATACTGTGTGAGAATTGATTCTGTTCACATCCATCTCCCAAGCTAGACTTTTGAGCTTATGAAAGCCTCCATATTTCTCAGAATGAGGCTTCATTCCTGGTTGGCTTTCTATAAATATTTGTAGGATGAAAAGAGGAAATGAATGTATGCTGTGAGCTTAGGCAAATCAGTTCCCTTTTCTGGGCCTCAGTTTCCCCTTTAGTGAAATGAGAGCCTTGGCTACGGTGAACTAGGTTTCTTCTAGCTCCAACATTCTATTTTTTATGTTAAAAACGCTATAACTAAAAACCAATATATCACATTTAGTTCACTGAATCTTATTTTCCCCCAATTTGGGTTTTCCTCTGGTGACTTCTGATTACTGGTTGGTTTTCCAGGTCTGTCAACATCATGAAAGGGATGCCTGACCAGCTAACTTCAGTGGAGTGTCTGATGTTAGTGGTGTGGTATGTACATTGTGTGTAATGGGAAAATTCATCACAAATCAAAAACTTCCTTTCTTCGAGTCCCCTTGTCTTGCATGATTTAATGACATAAACAGTATTCTTAGGGGATGGTCCCTGTTAAGAATCTGGGGACTTCCCTGGTGACCCAGTGGCTAAGACTCCACACTCCCAAGGCAGGAAGTCTGGTCAGGAAACTAGATGCCACGTGCCACAGCAAAGACCCAGCATGGCTGAACAAAGAAATAAATATCTTTAAAAAGAATCTGAAAAAAAAAAAAAAAAGCAGGCCTCCCCTAGCAGTCCAGTGGTTAAGATTCCCTGCTTCCATTGTAAGGGGCTTGGGTTCGATTCCTGGTCAGAGAACTAAGATCATGATGCTTGGTGTGCCAAAAAAAAAAAAAAAAGAATCTGAATGTGTGGAATCCAGAGAGCACACTCTGGATTTATGGCCACTTCTCACCTCCATGAAGATGCATCTATGTGATAGGCCTAGAAATGAGTCGTTTGCCGTTACTCAGAATTTTTGCTACTTACAAAAACTTATTAATTGAAAAGTCCTCCTCTAAACCTCAAAAGCAATCAGGACTATGCCCTGAGGTGGTGCTTGGTGGACACCTTCACACAGAGTTATGTATTATTACCGTGATTTCATTTAAATAGTTATCCTGCTCTGTTTCCTCCCAGAAGGGTCTCTGCCTCTCCCTTAACCTGCCGTTGTCAAGGGGATAGAATCTTAGAATTGAGGCTCATGAGACATGAGGCTGCAGGCTTGCCTGTCATTGGGCCTGATGAAAATTTCCTGCACGGAAGTCAAGACCAGCTCTCATGCATTAGGTGCAATTTGTTTTCTGGATTCTTCTGTTTCCCTTTCTACCCTTCCCCCCAGGTTTCTAACACTGTCCACTGGTTATCCTGGGCCATGCCTCTGAGGCAATCAACGTGGGAAACACTCAAGCTTTCAGTTCAGTATCTCCTTTCCCTGTCTCTTCTAAACAACGAGCAGTGAGGTAGAGTGGACAAGAGTAAAGCCCCTAGAATCCGATTAGCCTGAGACTCAGCTTCTCCCAGGTGACTCAGTGAGTAAAGAGTCCACCTGCAATGCAGGAGACACAGGAGATGAGGGTTTGATCCCTGGATCGGGAAGATCTCCCGAAGGAGGACATGGCACCCCACTCCAGTACACTTGCCTGGAGAATCACGTGGACAGAGGAGCCTGGCAGGCTACAGTCCATGGGGCCGCACAGAGTCAGACACGGCTCAGGTGACTTAGCAAGTGCGCCAGTTTCCCCACTCCATTGGTGGCGGTGCAGTTCCTCTTATCTGCCAAATGGAGATAATATTAATACTTCTCATCTACCTCCACTAATCATCCAGAATCCCTTAAAAGCAAAGACCATGCATTATTTATTCTTTTTTATCTCACACTCCTCAGTACAAAGCACGCAGCAAATAACTGACATGGGTCTCATATAAGCAGAATGGAACTGACCTTATGTAGATTCATGAATGATCATGAAATGTGGAGTGTATGAGCTAAAAGGGACTCAAAGCCCTGTCTGTTCAGTGAGAGCAAATGAGAGGGAGATGTACACCACCTCCCACTTGTGTGCTAAACAGAGTCAGTATATTCTTTCCAGCTGGGTGTCCTTCCTGACCTGGGCTTCACGATCGGCAACAACACTCTTTGGAACGCCGTCACCATTCAACTCTCTTATGGCTGAAGGAAAAAAAAAAAAGCAACCTATATACTCTTCCTGAATGCAACTTCCACCTTAGAAACCTAGACCTAGGAGAAATGATATCATTTGGCCAAGGGCACAGAAGTAATCGCAGGGTGAGTTGGAGCTAGAATATAGGGGTCCAGGTTCTTCATCCAGTGCTCTGTCCACTGCATATCAGCTGAGTTCTAACACAAGTCTCGATGCCTTCAAACCAAGGCATGAGCACTGGAGGATATTTCTAGCAAGGGCATGTGTTTTGTTTTGCTTCCTTTGTTCTTGTTTTGTTTTTTGGAAATGGGAGGACAATTTAGGAGGCAAGTAAATTATTCAATGCACTTTCACTGACGACAGGCGAAAGAGCAGAGAGGCCGAGGTCCCCAGAGAGCAAGTTAGATAAAAAGAGGACTCTGCCCAGGCCTTATAGCTCCATAAACAAATAGTGAAAAAAACAACAGGCTGATAAGGGAGCTAACAGAGATACACTCATCTCTGTTAAGGGTTAGAGGGCATGACCACTCAACAGTTAGAGAGGTCTAGGAGGGCTTAACTGAGGAAGTAATTCTCCCCCAAAAGAGTCCAAGTATTCTAGAGCAAAGAAGGGAATGGTGGTTGAATTACAGGGAACTGTGTATGCAGGGGCACAACCTGGAAAGAGCCTATACATATAGAGAGATTCGCAAAAGTTTGGCATGGAAGGAATGGTGGATGTGGTGAATTGAAGAGAAGGGAGGGGAATAGGGCCATGTCAGAAGAGGTTTCTGGAGAGATAAGCAAACACAGCCTGCTTTGAAAAAGTCTACAAAGGCTGATAAGACAGATATGTGTGTGTATATATAATTATAGTGCATGATACAATGATCCAAGTCTTTTCAGAGGATCAAAGGAAGTTCAGGGAACTCAGAGGTGATTTCCCACCGGGGGTTAGAGAGTATATCACTGGTTAGTCAAGCAGGGTTTGAACTGGTCCTTTTGAACTTGGAGGATTCAGGTAGAAGTTAAAGGTCTGCAGTGTAATTACCTACCCAATTGTGTTCTCTCTAAATTGGAGTATGATTGCTTTACAATGCTGTGTTACTTTCTGCTGTACAATGAAGTGAATCAACTATACGTATATCCCCTCCCTCTGAGACCTGCCCCTCCGCCGATCCCACCCATCTAGGTCATCTGGGCTTGACATATTTACACTAGCGTGTATAAAATAGATAGCGACTGGGAATCTGCGGTATAGCACAGGGAACTCAGCTTGGTACTCTGTGATGACCCAACTGTGTTCTTATTGGATCATATCTTTAACTTAATGGAGCAGATCCTAAACCTCAACACACTGCCCATTCCCCTTCTGTAATATGTGGTCTGTTTTGTTCAGCCCTCTATCACCAGTGCCTAGGACAGTGCCTGGCACCTAGGAGGTGCCACATTAATATTTGTGGAATCGGTCTTCTCAATGATGTACTTTTACCAAGGCAACCACAAACTCGAGATTTTTTCAGAGTGTCTTTAAGATATCCTGTCCCTTAGTTGCCATTAGTACAACTGTATCTGTCATGCATCTGTAGTTCTGACTCAGAAAATATGGACACACATGAGAAAGCTTCATTCTCATTTTCAAAAACTTTGCCTGTGCCAGCTGGAGTGTTTGGGAGGAAGGTGGGAAGAGAATGTGGTTTTCTGGAGAGCACACCATTTCTGGGCTGGCGGCCGCAGCCACTCCCTTCTGCGTGGTTGGCTGCCCACATGGTCTCAGAGCAGGGCAACCCCTCTGTCTTGTCCTTTGTCCACGGAACACACAGACTTTGGGAATCATGGATGAAAGTGGAACGTATTAGCAACTCGAAAAGGATGTAGCTGGGTGTTTGTGGCCTTATTTGGGTCTTTCCAAACAAGTTTTTGGCTGCTCTACTGGGAGAGAAAAACTTCCACCTCTGCAGAGATGAAAGAATATGCTGTTTCACAGGCTTCGCATCTGCTCCACACTCCCTGGAATGTAATGTTCAGTGTGCTTGATTCTCATTGCCAAGTGGACCATCATTATCAACCCTATATGTTCCCCTCCCCCCATTTTCTTTGTTTAGTTTTAGGTTCAGATGTCAAAATTACTAGGTATGTATAGGTTTTTGTTTGTTTTTTGAGTTAAGAAAGAGGCTTGCATTATATTCTGACTTTCCACAGCTTATCTCGTCCTCTCTGAAAATTTCAAATCCCTTTTGTACTTAGAAAACAATAGAGAAGGCTGCCTTTCCCTTTTTTTTTTTTTAAAGTTTTCTATTTTGTATTGCGGTATAGCCATTAATAAACAATGTGTGATAGCTTCAGGTGAATCGTAAAGGGATTCAGCCATAAATATACTTGTATCCGTTCTCCAAACTTGCTTTCCATCCAGGCTGCCACATAACATTGAGCAAAGTTTCCTGTGCTACACACTAGGTCCTTCTTGGTTACCCATTTTAAATATAGCAGTGTGTACATGTCCACCCCCAAATCCTTAACCATCCCTTTCTCCCTAAATATCCCTTCCCCTCATCCTTCCCCTTGACAACCATAAATCCATTCTCTAAGTCTATGAGTCTCTGTTTCATAAGTCAGTTCATTTGTATAATTTCTATGAGTCTCTGTTTCATAAGTCAGTTCATTTGTATAATTTCTTTTCAGATTCCACATATAAGGGATCCCATATGATATTTCTCCTCCTCTGTCTGACTGACTTCACTCAGTATGACGGTCTCTAGGTCCATCCATGTTGCTGCAAATGGCATTATTTCATTTTTAAATGTCTGAGTAATATTCATATATATATTTAATACATATACCACATCTTCTTTATCCATTCCTCTGACAATGGACAGTTAGGTTGCTTCCATGTCCTGACTATTGCAAACACTGCTGCAATTAACATTGGGGTGCATGTATCATCTTAGGCCATGTTTTTCTCCAGGTATATGCCCAGGAGTGGGATTGTAGGGTCACATGGTAGCTCTGAACTTTCAGGTGGCTCAGTGGTAAAGAACCTGCCAGCCAGTGCAGGAGACATAAGAGACTTGGGTTCGATCCCTGGGTTTGGAAGATCCCCTGGAGGAGGGCATGGCAACCCACTCCAGTATTCTCGCCTGGAGAATCCCATGGACAGAGAAGCCTGGCGGGCAACAGTCCATAGGCTCACAAAGAGTTGGGAATGACTGAAGTGACTTAGCATGCATGCATGCATAGCAGCTCTATTTTTAGTTTTTTAAGGAACCTCCATACTGTTCTCCACAGTGGCTGTATCAATTTACATACGCACCAACGGCATAGGAGGGTTCCCTAGAGATGACTAACTTTCTTAATTGTTTAATTATCCTCCCATTCACCCAAAATGAAAACTTTTAGAGCTATCTCCTCTACTCTCACTGCTTCATCCTCAAGCCTTCTTAATTCTGTCCCCAAATTATTCTCACATGTGTCCCCTCTCGCCCTCAGTCTCTCAATCTGGGTCATTCCAGCAGCCTCTTACCTGATTTCCCTAAACTCCAAGATCTCCAAATCAGGCCAGACTTGCATTGCTTCCACAACAACAAATGAAACTGTGACACCATCCTTCCCTAAAGCCTATGATACTCTCTTCTTCCAAAGCCATGGGCAGCTCCTCACCACATAGAAAATAAAATGTAAAATCCTTGGTATAATCAAGACTGTGTTGAGTCTTGACAATGCTTTCTCAGTCAACCTTTGGAAATGAAAAATGAATAGAAAAAAATTTAATTTATACAATAAACTGGATATATTACATAAAAACTGTTGTCTAAAAATCCACCGCAAATGTGTATCTGTATGTGTATATATATCATGTAGATAGATAGACGGACAGGTGTGTATATATACACAAATGTTACAGTGATTATTTGAGTTACTAGGCAAGCTGACAAAGTCTCTTCATTGTGTGATTTTAGACTGACTACTGAGTGTGTGTGCTGTTTGGAAAAATTACTCAGCAATTCAAAGAAATAAGACAGAAAGGCCACTAAAATTTAAAGTTATTTTTAAGAAATATAGCTTGACTACTGTCCCTGAGGTGACAAGATGGACAGACAACTCCATTGGTCTTCATAGCTAACATTTGCTATGTGCTTACAGTATGCTAGGTCACGTTCTAAGACCTTTGCAAGCACCAGCCTTAGAAACACACTAAGTCCCCTACCCATGAACCTTCAGGTTGTGACCTTTCAAAGAGGTGAATGTGCGTTNGAGGTGACACGATGGACAGACAGCTCCATTGGTCTTCATAGCTAACATTTGCTATGTGCTTACAGTATGCTAGGTCACGTTCTAAGACCTTTGCAAGCACCAGCCTTAGAAACACACTAAGTCCCCTACCCATGAACCTTCAGGTTGTGACCTTTCAAAGAGGTGAATGTGCGTTTGCCTGTCCAACCACGTAAGTTAGTTCACGCGTCTGGCATCCATTGTCAAGTGTGTGCATCCTCTACAAGTGGTTGCGCTTTTGTGTACGTTACTGTAAAGCACTGTACGGGGTACAGTAGTGCCATATCTTGACTTTAAGCCCGGGATGTCCAGAAGCAAGTGTAAAGGCAGCAGGGGTGTGGGTTGGTATTGCTAAGAAGGGCCATCTGTTGTACTGTACTACTGTACATTTCAAGGAATTATACTGTAAAATTAAAATTGCTTTCTTTATTTTCTTTCTTTATTTAAAGCATTTATTTATTTATTTGACTGTGCCAGGTCTTAGTTGCTGCAGGCAGGATCTTCAATCAATCTTTATTGTGGCATGTGAGATCTTTGTTTTTTTTTCTTGAGTATTCAGTATTCTCTTTATTTTTTTATGCTGATTCCTTCAGGTCCACACTTACATCGCTTAGGAGATCCAGTTTAACATAGGCACTACTAAGAATAAATTCTATCAAATATATTGACTGGAGATGTTAGATATACTTCTTTATGCTGGTGTGTGGAAAACTTTGCCAGACTTCAATATTAAGTCACCTTAACTAAATTATTTTAGGTTCTCCATAACGTGAATTGATTTTTTTTGTTGATATTATTTTCTAAGCTATTATTCAATGTTGTTATTTATGACTTAGGTATGTGAGATCTTTAGGTACAGTATGTGGTTTTATTTTTTGTGTTTGTTTTTTATGTATTATCTGCGTGAAAGGTATCATAAGCCTATTACAGCACATTACTGTATAGCTGATGGTGTTAGTTCAGTTCCTAGGCTAAGTTTGTTGGACTTACAAACAAATCGGACTTACGAACATGCTCTTGAAATAGAGCTCACTCCTATGTAGGAGACTTACTGTACTGCTTCTCACACTAATCTTATAAAATAGATATTATAGTTTTCTCCACTTAACAAACAAGGAAACGGAGGCACAGGAGAATTAAATAACTTGCCCAAGGTCATGCTGCTGCTGCTGCTGCTGCTAAGTTGCTTCAGTCCTGTCCGACTCTGTGGGACCCCATAGACAGCAGTCCACCAGACGCTCCCCGTCCCTGGGATTCCCCAGGCAAGAACATTGGAGTGGGTTGCCATTTCCTCCTCCAATGCATGAAAGTGAAAAGTGAAAGTGAANGCTGCTGCTGCTGCTGCTGCTAAGTTGCTTCAGTCCTGTCCGACTCTGTGGGACCCCATAGACAGCAGTCCACCAGACGCTCCCCGTCCCTGGGATTCCCCAGGCAAGAACATTGGAGTGGGTTGCCATTTCCTCCTCCAATGCATGAAAGTGAAAAGTGAAAGTGAAGTCGCTCAGTCGTGTCCGACCCAGTGGACTGCAGCCTACCAGGCTTCTCTGTCCATGGGATTTTTCAGGCAAGAGCACATGCGGGGAGTGGTGAACGTAGACTTTGAATTGAGGCAGCTTGGCTCCTAAGTCCCTGCTCTAAATGACTCCCCCAGGTTAAGAGCCACTGCAGAGTTATCTGGGAGAGTCAAGGCCGCTTCACAGGAGAGGGCGCACAGCAAGGGTCTAAAGCCATCGGCGAGAGACTGGCTGGGGACAAGGCGGGGATGTCAAGACTGGGGACTGGGTGGATGATGTTTACTGAGGTCATTTTGGTGCTGGGGATATTTTGACATTTACACTTACTTCATTTCTATGAGGAGTAAGGTGATCAGTTCTCAACTTTTAAAAAAGCATTGTGTATGCTGTGCAGGAGAAACTCAGTCTAACGTCAGGATGAAATGAGGGTCAGAGGGTGGACTGAGTCAGAGATGTGATGGAAGATGACAAAGCTGAGGAACGGGGTAAGGTTGTTAAACACATTCAGAAAAACGCAAAACAGCTAACTAGTGGAAAGCTGCTATATAACACAGGGAGCCCAGCTGGGCTGTGACAACCTAGAGGGGTGGGAAGTGGAGGAGAGAGGGGATATACATATATAATTAGGACTGATTCTCTCTGATGTATGGAAGAGACCACCACAACACTGTAAGGCAATTACCCTCCAATTAAAAAAAAAAATTCACTGATTTTTTTTTAAGAGATTGGTTGATATTTAGGGTCACAGAATGTCCATGATGTCAAAATGGGCTAAACAAACTGTTCTCCTTCAGAGAGTAACTTGCAGAGGAAGAGGTTAAGCAGTAAGTGCTAACCACAGCCTGCCTTGGGCAGAAGCAGAAGGAAGCCTCTGGCCCAGTGATGGGAGGGAAGATGCTTTCTGTTCTGGTTGTCAGAGGGGCCAAGAATCAAAACACCACTGTTGCAATGGATGAGTTTACAAAATTACAGGAAGTGTGACACAACTTGAAAGACAAGACACACTGTGGAAACATCTTCAAATCGTACTTTTTGCTTTGGAGTATTTCCCATCTGGAAACTGAGATTTGATGAAATGGCATCACCTCGGGTATTCCCATGGATCAAGACGAATAGAGTATTGTGAGAAGATTGGGATATAGAACCAGGTTCAAATCAGTCTCCATCACTTGCCAGCTGTGTATCTAAAGGCAAATTTCAACCTCTCTGATCTCAGCTCCTACACAGATCAAAAGAGAATAATAATCCTACCTAAGTCCCAGGGTTGTTGTGGGCCTTCAACTGTGACTCAGCTAGTCAGCAATCAGCAAATATTCATCAAATGGCAAGAGTGGTTAGTGGGATTACAGCTGAGTCTTTGTTTTATTTTTCTGCATTTCTTAAATTTTCATGAACGTAAACTGTGTTTGTAATTAGAAATAAAAACAATAAAACATTCCTTTTTAAAAGGGACAGGCATATATATCAATGGTGCTCTCTCAATTCATCCCACACATACGTCAATCAGGTAGCTAAGGGGAAGCTGCTGTTAGCACAGGGAGCTCAGCTCAGTGCTCAGTGCTGACCTAGAGAGAGTGAGGTGGGGCGGAGTAGAAAGGAGGCTCGAGAAGGAGGGGATATATGTAGATATATAGCTGATTCCTTGGTGGCTCAGACGGTAAGGTCTCCCTGCAATGTGGGAGACCAGGGTTCAATCCCTAGGTCAGGAGTATTCCCTGGAGAAGGGAATTGCAACCCACTCCAGTATTCTTGCCTGGAGAATTTCATGGATAGAGAAGCCTGGTGGACTAGAGTCCTTGGAGTTGCAAAGAGTTAGACACAACTGAGCGACTAACACTTTTTAACATAGCTGATCCATATTGTACAGCAGAAACTAACACAACATTGTAAAACAATCATACTCCAGTTAAAATTAAAACAAAAAACAAAAAACCACGCACCCAGAAAAGAGACAGGCAGTAATTTCTCATATTTTCACATTTGTTTCCCCCGCCCCCCACCTTTGTCTCTTTCATGTCTCTGCTGTGAAGAGCTTGGGTCCTCTGTAGACAGCGATAGAGGATGCCATGGGGTGCTGGCTACTCTCTAGACTCCGGCAGGGCTTTGCGGGGTCAGGCCCCCGCACCCAGGCCTGCGGCACTTAAGTGAGGCTGAGATCAGTGGTAGCTCAGTGCCCATGGGGAGCTGTCTTCTTTCTATTGTGCATCAATCCCTGTCCTGCCATTCCCTCATCTGCCACTCAGCTGGATGCTCCCCGCCGCCCCCTGCCCTCAGAGAGCTCCATTTGGTGCCTCCTGCTGGTTTCCATTTATTCACCACCAAGGCCTGGAGGCGCTGACACAGGCTGCAGGAGTCCTGCCTGCAGTTGGTGAAACCAGGGAGCATGTGGTCAAGTACATTACACAAAAGAATCCTGGCAGGAGACCAGCTTCAACTCTTGAAGCTTCCTCTGGTTCTTTACTGTCTCTTTATAATTTTAGCTGTGTGGGTCTCACAATTTGCCTTCTGGAGCTGCTTAGCGATAAGAGAAAAGATGGACGTGGGGATGGGAGGCAGAGTTACACCAGTCTCTGAAGCCATCCAGCACCAGGAGGCATAACCGAGGGCCCAGTCAAGTTCGCAGCATCCCAGTCTGCCCACTCTCTTGCACGAAGGCCTCATCTCAGGCAGGGCGGAAGCGGGAGAGCCACAGAGCCAGCATCGCTCTGAGCGTGTGGCTTCTGGGAACACAAGGTGTGGTTCATCAGCTTCCTCTCAAACCCACTCCTGCTGGCCGGCTCCCCTCTCCACAAACATCATTGCTGTCCACCCCGTTGCCCAAGTCAGAATTCTAGGTGTCCCATTCGACCGCTCCCCCTCCTTTATATCCCATACCAAATTACACACGCAACCCTGCTTACTGCTTTAAAATGACTCTCAAATCCATCCACATCTCTCCATTTCCACTGCTACCAGCTAGCCGAGACAAGCAAACTCTCCTGTCTCTAAAACTGCTTTCAGAAATAGGACAGTCACTTGAATGCCAGGTTACCCCAAATAACAGCTAGAAAAGATAAGCAACATGCAAAGGTCACATGGGTGGTCAGTGACTGACAGACCCAGAGAATTCGGACTTCCTGGTCCCAGGCGGGGGACACCTCCAGGCTCCAGCTATGCCTTCATTCGCTCTGCCGGATTGAGACCCTCATCGGGGCCAGACTCAATGAGAGACGCAATCATTGTCTCTGTCTGAGGGGTGACTCCCCTTGTTGGATGATGGCTTTCTGCCTGTTAGTTTATGTCTTGATCCTGCCTGTTCTCAATGGCAGACAGACTAGGACATCTCTCAGGCCCCGGCCAGCCCTCACATTTCAGCATTCCGCAAGTTGGCTCTGCGTGGTCGACTCAAAATAGCTTCTGAGCCTGTGAGGCCAACAGAAAATATACACACATTGAGGCACTTCTTCCAAGGAAGGACTCTACAGGAGTCCAACACTTATAGAGAAAATGTTTCCCTCTGGACCAGATTTATAATCTATGTGGGAAAGGGGGACAGGAAAGTTGATCTGTTCCATTTTCATTCCATAACTTCCTGGGAAATAGCCAGGGCACTCAGGATTCCAACTGACTCACTTAGTGCATGTTAATAAAGGTGTACTAGGTAGCTCAGTGGTAAAGAATCTGCCTGCAATGCCAAAAATGAGGGTTCGATCCCTGGGTTGGGAAGATCCCTTGGAGGAGGAAATGGCAACCCTCTCTAGTATCCTTGCCTGAAAAATCCCATGGACAGAGGAGTTTGGTGGGCTAGAGTCCACGGGGTCACAAAAGAGTCAGACACAATTTAGCAACTAAACAGCAACAAACACTCGCCAGCACGGTAACCGGTGCTGGGAGCACAATGGTGGACCACAGAGAGACATCCTGTCCTAGGGGGACTGATAAGGTGATGGGATCTGACCTAAGCTATTATGTAGCTTCCTTTTAAATATATTCATTTCTAGATACAACCTTTACAGATTTCAAATACAGGATTATAGAATCATAGGTGCAAAGAGACATAGAGGAGATATTGCTTTAGGCCAGTGCCTTTCTGCCCTGAGTTGAGGTTTGCATCTCTTTTACAATATCCCCATCAAGTGATCATGTGGTCCCTCCTTGGATACCTCCAACAGTAGGTGAGTTGGGGCCTCCAAGATGATCTATTTTTAAAAAAAGATATTTTATTTATATTTTGGCCACTCCATGCAGCATGCAGGATCTTAGTTCCCCAGCCAGGGATTAAACCTGTGCCTCCACAGTGGAAGCGTGGAGTCTTAATCACCGAAACACCAGAGAAATTCTTAAGGTGATCTATTCTATTTCTAAACAGCAGAGGAAGTTAGAAGGCTCTTCTGTATGTTGAACCAAGATCAGTTTCCCTAAAATTCACCCTGCGTTCTGCCCTCTGAGCCTACACAGGTCAAGACAGTGTATTCTGCTCTAAGTTGTCTCTGGGCTACATGAACACGGTTATAATGTCCCTTCAAGCATTCTCTTCTCCAGACCAAACGTCACCACTTGATTCAATTTCTTCCCTCTACACGTGGTTTTGAGCTCTTTCTCTAGTCTAATGGCCAACAGAGCTACTCTCTCCCACTCTCTGGAAACATGAAAAGAATCTTCATGTAAACAATATCCTCCTTGAGTCTCCCATATTCTCCCATGGGATCATAGAGCAAATGTCTCCCATCCCTGCAATAACCCCCTCACAAGCATAGCTCTGTAGATAGCTTTAAAACAAAGCAGGTCAACTTTATTACTCACGAACTAGAGCTAATAATATTGAACTTTCAGGGTTGTTATAGATATTAAAAGAGATATGAATGATGAGTTAAATGCTTCAAGGAACACTGGCTGAACAGCCACCATGTATCAGGCACTTCTGGGCTCTTGGGTATACACAATCCTGAAAAAGACAGAAAAGACCTCCTCCCTTATGGAGCTTACAGCCTCGACCCTAAGGATAAGCAGCTCTCCAAGGATCACAGACTTTGAGCTGAAGTCTAGGGTTCCCCGTGACCTAAGCTTGAAGCTCAAAATCATACCCACTGTTATGAGTATCACCATGAACATAGATGCAACCACATTAATGCCAACTAAGCCTTTAGTGGTACAATTTCCTTATGAGACTACTGCTTTTAGAAACAGAAGACCATACTGGTTGGTATTTCTTATGAATAATAACCATTAGATCACAAGTTTCTCATTTCCTCCTTCTAGAAACCCCATTTCCCATAAATCAAGGCGTTTATAATACATGAGCCAAGTTAGTTTTCACGCCGTTTGTTTCTTCACATCTTCATCTCTTTCCTAACTTGGTCAAACCTAGTGAGAACAGCAGCTTCATTGAGGAAGGGGCGCTTGCAGTTAAGTGCTTGCTGAGGCTCCTCTCCTCTGCCCAGCTGCCTTCCTGTCCATGAAGTTGTCTTTAGTCATCATCTTATTCAGCGGCCTATGAACAACAGGGCGTGCTTCTGACATCAAGGAGACGTTCAGCTTTCATGCAGCTGCGTCTTGGCTTCCTCATTATTTCACACCACAGTTTCAAAAGTGTTTGGTCAAGGAACTGATAGAAATGGAAGAGTCATTTACTGCAAAACCCCTAGTCTTTTTGCTCAGTTAAAACCACTGATCTTCCTGTTTCTCTGTTACCGTCAGATAAGTCACCATCTTGAGTGGGGTGTGCGTGAAACCACCATCTAATAGCTCGCTAGGGGAAGGGATGTCATTACCTGCATCAGAAGAACAGAAAATATTTAGCAGAATATTTTGCATATCAGAGAAGATGCTCTGTGTCCACCATGATGCTGGAATGAGAGTTAAGATCTCTTTCATTAAGCCCCTTCTACTAATCCTATCTGCTGACAAAATTTTCAAGTGCTTTTTATGTCTTGGTGTATTCACCATCAAAATATTTACAGTGGCTAAGGGAGCTGCTCTGCTACCTACGAAACCCTGACCCAGAAGCAGGTCGTTTACGAATGGTTTAGCACCAGTTTCCCCATGAAGATGCCGCAAGTGATGGATGAGGGGGCAGCCACCTTTCCAGCTGCACCCTGTGTGCTAGGAGGAAGGGATGCGGGGCGGTGGGACGAGGGGCGGTGGCCCGCCAGCGGGTCAGCGGGGGACCGGCTATCCGAGGCCAATCAAAGCTTCCGCAGTGCTGCGCCGTGTCGTTCCGCCTGGGTGGGATTCTGACTTACAGGCATTTAGTCATAATCCCACAGATGGTAGCTTCGCCCCATTGGCTTCTCAGCCAAGCATATACACCAAATGCCTGGATCTGTGGTTTCTCTTGTACTGAGCAGGGTTACCATGACAACAACACATCATCAGTAGGATAAAACTAACCTGTCTCACGATGGTCTAAACCCAGCCCACGTTCCCTATTACGGAGTGACCAATCCAACACTTGGTGAATTCTGCTTCACAATGATAGGAAGAGCCAACATCGAAGGGTCCAAATGTCCCTTAGAAGAAATGGAGAAGCCCTCATAGTCAGCAAGAGTCTGAAATGCAGCACTTGGATGCAGTCTCAAAAACGACAGAACAATCTCTGTTCATTTTCAAGGCAAACCGTTCGGTATCACAGTAATCCAAATCTATGCCCCGACCAGTAATGCTGAAGAAGCTGAACAGTTCTATGAAGACCTACAAGACCTTCTAGAACTAACACTCCCAAAAGATGTCCTTTTAATTATAGGGGACTGGAATGCAAAAGTAGGAAGTCAAGAGATACTTGGAGTAACAGGCAAGTTTGACCTTGGAGTACAAAGCGAAGCTGGTCAAAGGCTAACAGAGTTTTGCCAAGAGAACTCACTGGTCATAGCAAACACCCTCTTCCAACAACACAAGAGAAGACTCTACACATGGATATCACCAGATGGTCAACAATGAAATCAGATTGATTATATTCCTTTCACCAAAGATGGAGAAGCTCTATACAGTCAGCAAAAGCAAGACTGGGAGCTGACTGTGGCTCAGATCAGACTTAAATTGAAGAAACTGGGGAAAACCACTAGATCATTCAGGTATGACCCAAATCAAATTCCTTATGATTATACAGTGGAAGTGAGAAATAGATTTAAGGGACTAGATCTGATAGACAGAGTGTCTGAAAAACTATAGATGGAGGTTCGTGATATTGTACAGGAGACAGGGATCAACCATTCCCAAGAAAAAGAAATGCAAAAAGGCAAAATGGCTGTCTGAGGAGGCCTTACAAATAGCTGTGAAAAGAAGAGATGCAAAAGACAAAGGAGGAAAGGAAAAATATACCCATTTGAATGCAGAGTTCCAAAGAATAGCAAGGAGAGATAACAAAGCCTTCCTCAGTGATCAATGCAAAGAAATAGAGGAAAATAATAGAATTGGAAAGACTAGAGATCTCTTCAAGAAAATTAAAGATACCAAGGGAACATTTCACGCAAAGATGAGCACAATAAAGGACAGAAACGGTATGGACCTAACAGAAGCAGAAGATATTAAGAAGAGGTGGCAAGAACNTCATTCAGGTATGACCCAAATCAAATTCCTTATGATTATACAGTGGAAGTGAGAAATAGATTTAAGGGACTAGATCTGATAGACAGAGTGTCTGAAAAACTATAGATGGAGGTTCGTGATATTGTACAGGAGACAGGGATCAACCATTCCCAAGAAAAAGAAATGCAAAAAGGCAAAATGGCTGTCTGAGGAGGCCTTACAAATAGCTGTGAAAAGAAGAGATGCAAAAGACAAAGGAGGAAAGGAAAAATATACCCATTTGAATGCAGAGTTCCAAAGAATAGCAAGGAGAGATAACAAAGCCTTCCTCAGTGATCAATGCAAAGAAATAGAGGAAAATAATAGAATTGGAAAGACTAGAGATCTCTTCAAGAAAATTAAAGATACCAAGGGAACATTTCACGCAAAGATGAGCACAATAAAGGACAGAAACGGTATGGACCTAACAGAAGCAGAAGATATTAAGAAGAGGTGGCAAGAACACATAGAACTATACAAAAAAGATCTTCATGTCCCAGATAATCACGATGGTGTGATCACTCACCTAGAGCCAGACATCCTGGAATGTGAAGTCAAGTGGGCCTTAAAAAGCATCACTACGAACAAAGCTAGTGGAGGTGATAGAATTCCAGCTGAGCTATTTCAAATCTTAAAAGATGATGCTGTGGAAGTGCTGCAGTCAATATATCAGCAAATTTGGAAAACTCAGCAGTGGCCACAGGACTGGAAAAGGTCAGTTTTCGTTCCAATCCCAAAGAAGGGCAATGCCAAAGAATGTTCAAACTACCACACGATTGCACTCATCTCACATTCTAGCAAAGTAATACTCAAAATTCTCCAAGCCAGGCTTCAACAATATGTGAACTGTGAACTTCCAGATGTTCAAGTTGAATTTAGAAAAAGCAGAAGAACCAGAGATCAAATTGCCAATATCTGTTGAATCATGAAAAAAGCAAGAGAGTTCCAGAAAAACATCTACTTCTGCTTAATTGACTATACCAAAGCCTTTGTGTGGACCACAACAACCTGTGGAAAATTCATTTTTTTTTTTTAAATTCTGGTATTTTGGCAATACCAGACGACCTGACCTGCCTCCTGAGAAATCTGTATGCAGGTCAAGAAGTGATAGTTAGAGCTGGACATGGAACAACAGACTGGTTCCAAATCAGGAAAGGGGTACATCAAGGAGGTATACTGTGACCCTGCTTATTTAACTTATATGAAGAGTTATCATCATATAAATGATGATATTTTGCATATCATCATGCAAAATGCCAGGCTGAATGAAGCACAAGCTGGAATCAAGATTGCCGGGAGAAGTATCAATAACCTCAGATATGCAGATGATACCTCCCTTATGGCAGAAAGTGAAGAAGAACTAAAGGGCCTCTTGATGAAAGTGAAAGAGGAGAGTGAAAAGGTTGGCTTAAAACTCAACATTCAGAAAACAAAGATCATGGCATCTGGTCCCATCACTTCATGGCAAATAGATGGGTAAACAATGGAAACAGTGATAGACTATGTTGTTGGGCTCCAGAATTACTGCAGATGGTGACTGCAGCCATGAAATTTAAAAGATGCTTGCTCCTAGGGAGAAAAGCTATGACCAACCTAGAGAGTATATTAAAAAGCAGAGACATTACTTTGCCATCAAAGGTCCATCTAGTCGAAGCTATGGTTTTTCCAGTGGTCATGTATGGATGGGAGAGTTGGACCATAAAGAAAGCTGAGCACCGAAGAACTGATGCTTTTGAACTGTGGTGTTGGAGAAGACTCCTGAGCATACCATGAACTGCAAGGAGATCCAACCAGTCAATCCTGAAGGAAATCAGTCCTGAATACTCTTTGGAAAGACTGATGCTGAACCTGAAACGCCAATATTTTGGCCACCTGATGTGAAGAACTGACATTGGAAAAGACCCTGATGCTGGGAAAGTCTGAGCATACCATGGACTGCAAGGAGATCCAACCAGTCAATCCTGAAGGAAATCAGTCCTGAATACTCTTTGGAAAGACTGATGCTGAACCTGAAACGCCAATATTTTGGCCACCTGATGTGAAGAACTGACATTGGAAAAGACCCTGATGCTGGGAAAGACTGAAGGTGGAAGGAGAAGGGGACAACAGAGGATGAGATGGTCGGATGGCATCACCTACTGAATGGACATGAGTTTGAGCAAGCTCTGGGAGTTGGTGAAGGACAGGGAGGCCTGGAGTGCTGCAGCCAATGGGGTCGCAAAGAGTTGGACATGACTGAGCGACTGAATTGAAGCATTATTCTCCTTTTTCACAGGAGAAAACTGGTTCAGAGAGGACGAGTGGCTCACTTAAAGTAATTTAATACAAATGCCGGGATTTAGGCCCACTCCAGGGCCTGTGATCTTGTTATTCCCTTAATCTAGAAACTCGTACACGTAAGTCCCAATTCAGAATAGAAGGGCCTGCTCTCAGGACATCCTTTCTTACCTACTGTTTCATTCCCCTTCACTGTTTGTATCCTTTTCCATCTCTTTTAGAGGATTTAGTTCCTATGAGGAAAAGATAACTTACTCATCCTTGTATTCCTCCCAAGAGAACACAATAAGGTCTCCATAAGTACGTCTTAAGCGAGAAACATACACAAGCCAAAATGCAATGCTATATAGAATTTCTTTTTTAATTACTTTTCACTAGGGTATAGTTGTTTTATAGGGGTTTCCCTGGTGGTGCAGTGGTAATGAATCTGCCTGTCAATGTAGGACATGCAAGAGACTCAGGTTCAATTTCCAGCTGGGAAGATCCCCTGGAGAAGGAAAGGGCAACCTGCTCCAGTATTCCTGCCTGGAAAGTTCCATGCACAGGGGAGCCTGCTGGGCTACAGCCCACGAGGTTGCCTAGAGTTGGACACGACACGGCTGAGCACAGGGACCCAGGGTTGCTTTACAATGTTGCGCTAGCTTCTACTGTGCAGCAAAATGAATCAGCTAAAAGTATACACATATCCCCTCCTTATTGGACTTCCTTGCCATTCAGGTTACCACGGTGCATTAAGTAGAGTTCCCTGAGGTATACAGTAGGTTCTCATTAGTTATCTACTTTATACTCAGCGTCGATAGTATGCATGTGTCAATCCCAACCTCCCAGTTCCTCTTATCCTCTCTTTCCCCCTTGCTATCCATGCATTTATTTTCTATGCCTGTGTCTCTATTTCTGGTTTGCAAATAAGGTCATCCATACTGTTTTTCTGGGTTTCCACGTAAATGTATTAATGGGCTTCCCAGGTGGTGTTAGTGGTAAAGAATTTGCCTCTCAGTGCAGGAGACATAAGAGGTGTGGGTTGGATCCCTGGTTTGGCCACCCACTTCAGTACACTTGCCTAGAAATCCCATGGACAGAGGAGCCTTCGAAGCCACGGTCTACAGGGTCACATAAAGTCGGCCACGAATGAAGGGACTTCACAGGCATGCGTTAATATCTGATATTTGTTTTTATCTTTCTGACTTACTTCACTCTGTATGACTGACTCTATGTCTATCCACATCTCTACAAATGGCCCGATTTTGTTCTGTTTTATGACTGAGTAATATTCTGACTCCTATTTCAAAATTACAGAGTCTCTTGTCTTTAAATTAATAATGAATCAAATCACCTTACAGAGCCCATGTGGTAGAAACCATGGAATGAGTAAACAGTAAACCCTCTTTCACTGTGGTTCCAAATTGCACGTTCTTGCTGTCCCAAGCCAGAGAGAATGAGATCCTCCCATTCTTAGTGTGCCACTCACAAGGAGTCAAACAGAGACAGGCAGTTGCTCCAATATGAATACAGGGACTTGCTGCTCTATGCAAATAAAGACTGTTCCCCAGAAATACAAGAAACTGGTAGGACTTATTGTGCCGAGTGTAGGGGAAGAAAGCTCTCCTCTTCACACGAGCTTAGCTTTGCTTAGAGCAGTTGCAGAATGAGGAGTTCTTGGCTTTAGTATTTCAGACTCTGACACCTGAAAGTCATCATTCCAGCTGGAATGGACAAAGCGCGGAACAAATAGGTGTATAGGGATCAGAGAGCCAGAACAGAAAGCAGACTGGGATGGTGATAACGCTCCACGTTGACAGAGCATTTCCTAAGTTCCCAGCTCTTACTTTGTTTTAATCCTTACAATAGCCTGAGAGGTAGGGACATTTTAAAGATGAAGAAGTGAAGCTTAGAAAAGTTAAGTAACATGCCCAAGGCTGCCTTGTTGGTAAAGGTAGAGCGAAGAGAATTGAACCCAAATTTCTGTGAATCCAAAGTCTACGCTCTTAACCATTAATGCTAATCATTAACCATACTTATCTAACCATTTCATCTGGGTGGCCAAGGACTAGAGGGCAAACACTAGAAACACACTGCTTCTTATTTATTGTCTTTATATGTATGGATATTAAATGCATAATTCTTGTCTTGTAAGATGGATGCTATCATTCTAAATTAATCCTTTTGTTTTTTAAAAGTCCAAACTAATAACCTCCTCTAAACAGTAGACAAGGACAGATGGCTTCAGGGTCTCCAAACTCATAATTTTATTCAAGAAACTAATGCCCAGAATAGGCCGACCAGACACACAGCAGTCATTACAACCTGATGAAAAATGCTACTTGTTTCACTTGTGTTTGTAGGGCGGCTTATGATCTATCGGGGATGTCATGTGTATTATTTCATGTGATCTTCTAAAAACTAAGGAGCTACATAAAGTAATACTACCTCTATTCTACAAATGAGGAGACCCTTCCAGAACTGTAAGCCTATTAAGTGGTAGAACTGGGACTTCGGTTCAGGTCCTGAGAATTCAAATCCCAAATGAATGAACTTCCAGCCTTGTTAGCCTTACAATAAGGGAGATGGAACTGTGCTCAAATCTTGGCTCTATTATACAGCCCTCTGAGCCTTCTCCTCTCTCAAACAAGGGATGAGGATGTCTGCATCACAGGACCTGAAACTAAATGGAATGACGCAGGTGAAGCCCCTTAAAGTAGCAAACAGGACAGATGTAGATCCTGCTCTCATGGACCTTCTAGTCTAGAGTTAGGAGATGAGCCGTGAAAAACAAGCATCCACCGGACTTCCCTGGTGGCTCAGATGGTAAAAGCATTTGTCTACAACGCGGGAGACCTGGGTTTGAGCCCTGGGTTGGGAAGATCCCCTGGAGAAGGAGAAGGCAATCCACTCCAGTACTGTTGCCTGGAAAATCCCATGGACAGAGGAGCCTGGTACGCTACAGTCTATGGAGCTGCAAAGAGTCGGACATGACTGAGCGACTTCACTTCACCTTCACTTCAACTACACCCTTAATGATCAAATTACAATAGTCATAAATGTTCTAAAGGAAAAACACAGAGTACTTTGCAGGTGAAGAATAGGGTAAGCTAGCCTCCTGCCTGGCCAAGGGAAGGCCTGCCTAGTCAGTGACAGCAATGCTGAGACCTGAGGGATGATTAACAATTAGCCAAAGGATGTGGGTGAGGTGGGAGGCGGGTGTGTGGGTTGTTACAGAGAGTGCTCCAGGCTAAGGAACATCATTGATGTAGAAGCTTAGAGCCCTTGAGGAACAAAGAAATGACTTGTGTGGCTGGAGTGTAAACAGCTCCAGGAAGAAAGATGTGAAACCGTGCTGGTGAGGTAGGCAGCCTCCAGGCCACGTAGAGCCTTGCAAGTAAAAAATTTTGAACTTATCCTAAAAACTCTGAGAAGCAATCAGAGGGCTTCAGGTAAGGGGGCAACTTTAGATGTGAGCTTTTAAAACTTGCAGTTCCTCATTTGGATGACTTAAGAGTCTTGCATTTTTTTTTTTTTTCCTTAAAAAACACTTCTTTAACACAATTTACATTGGAGAGAGCAATGCAGGCTGTGTGTTTGAAACACAGGAGATGACCCAGACTGGGGCAAGTACCAGGTCCTTCTTTTGCTACTTGCAGCATCTAGGACATGTCACCTCAAATGCTATTTCTGTTCTTGCCACCTAATACAGTTCTTTCTCTTTTTGAGCAAGAATTAACTTCCAAATCCCCAAAGGAGATTGAAAACCAGAGAGTACACATTTCTGAGAAGCTTATTTATCCACTGTCTGTGTTGAGCAAACATTGATCAAGAATCAGTCATGTACTCAGCGTCATATTTGGTGCTGGGCATGCAGAGATGGGTAAGAGAGAGTCCTTGTCCTGTAAGTGCTTACAGTCTGGGATAGAGTTAAGCCAGAAAAATAACTCAGTAATCACTGTAATTACAAGTAATTATAAGAGAAGAAATGGGGAGGGAGTAACTCACAGAGCTAAGAGTCAAAGGAAGTTTTAGAAGAGGTGATTGAAACATAGTGTGTGCTCAATACACTTTGAGTAAATGAAAGTTTGAGCTCAGTCTTTTCTTCTGGCTGTTTTGAGATATAATTTACATGTAACATTGTTTAAGCTTAAGGTGTACCACATGTTAATTTGATACACTGATGTATTGCAAATGATTTCCACCATAATATTATTAAATTGAGTCTTGAAGAATGAGGGGCAGTTGAGCAGACAGAATGAGAGGAGTAGGGAAGGAGCAAGATCACAAATACCAAGAAAAAGTGACTGTCTGAGATTATTTTATCATCAGTCAGCTGGATGGGCTGAAAAGGAGAGATTAGGTGTGAGGAGACTAAGTAAAAACCTAGGGCAGTAGACGAAGAGAATTTAAGGTGAAGAGGATTTAAAATTCACTCAGCTATAATCCTAGCTGTGCTCAGTTTTCCTGACCCCGAGTTGCACTAGGTAGTACAATGTATGGCTTGTGAGTGTTACTGCATTGCCCGGTGAGTGGATGTGTGCTCTCCCTCAGTAAAGCAGAGACTATCTCATCTACTGAAACCCTTAGAGCATCGAGTTTTGTGCTCTGTACCCCATGTGTACACATCAAAAGCCAGGTTGACAAGTGGATGCACTAAGCTTGTGTGGGACTGGGGCAGCTTTCTCTCCTCCCATAAGAGAGAAGGCAGCACCTTAAACTCAGCCAAACCTGTTCATCTTTCCCCTCGAGCCTGATATGTTCTTTCATTTGTTCAGTTGTACCCACCCAACCCACTCCTCAACTAGACATAGTCAAGATAAAACTGGAAGCCAAGGACAAAATTAGGAGGGAAAATTCACTTTTTCAAGTTCTTAAGAACTATACTTTTTCCTCCCAGATCTTCAAAAGAGTTTTTCTCTCATTCACACATGGAAAGGAGTAGGTGATCTTAAGCTCCAGTGATGACATTTCTCTGAATCTGCTCTACAAATACACCCACACAGGTATATAAAGAAGCATCTATAAGCATGTTCTTTGTAAAAGTGGAAAAATGGAAATAGCCTAAAAGTCAGTTAATACAACACAGGCTAAATAAACCTAAATAAATAGTTGATTCATAACATGGAATATCATGCAACAGCTAAAATGAATGAAATAGTTCTCGAAGCATCAATACAGAAAGCACACCAAGACTGATTGTTTAGTAAAAAAGGCAATTTGAAGAATAGTCAGTTTTGTATCATATCACTGATGTAAAAAAACAGCAAACAACATACCAACAATCTAAATCAGTAAGCTGTTACTTATAGCTACACTGTTGCTATTTAGTTGCTAAAAGTTGTGTCCAACTCTTTTGGGAGGGATTGGGGGCAGGAGGAGAAGGGGACAACAGAGGATGAGATGGCTGGATGGCATCACTGACTCGATGGATGTGAGTCTGAGTGAACTCCGGGAGTTGATGATGGACAGGGAGGCCTGGCGTGCTGCGATTCTTGGGGTCGCAAAGAGTCGGACACGACTGAGCGACTGAACTGAACTGAGACTGTAGCTCCTTAGGCTTCACTCTCTGTGGGATTTTCCAGGCAAGAAGACTGGAGTGGGTTGCCATTTCTTTCTGCAGGGACCTTCCAGATCCAAGGATCGAACCTGAGTCTCCTGAATGGCAGGTGAATTCTTTATCACAGAAAGAATTAAATGCACAGAAAAATGATCTGAGAGAATACATTCAAAACTAGTAACAGTGGTTACCTGTGGGAAGGTGGGAAGGGACCCAGGGTTGGGAATGATAGTCAAAAAATTTACTATATCTGTATTTAAATTTTTTCACAAGGGTAATAGTTAATTCATGTGTTCATAATTTAATTAAAGAATTTAAGGTAAGAAAATCATTGAGGATATACAGTACTGCTTTCTTTTAAATTATCTAGTTGATGGATTTTTGGTTGTGTGGAGTCTTTGTTGCTGCACAAGGGTTTTCTCTAGTTGTGGTGAGCTGGGTCTCCTCTTGGTGGTGGTACACGAGCTTCTCACTGCAGTGATGTCTCTTACTAGCCCCCACAGGCTCTAGGCTCACGGACTTCAGTAACTGCGGCCCTCGGGCTCTAGATCTTGAGCTCAGTACTTGTGGTGTATGGACTTAGTTGCTCCAGGGCTGTCAAATCTTCCTGGCCAAGGGATGGAACCCATGTTCTCTGTGTTTGCAGGTGGGTTTTTATCCACTATACCACCAGGGAAGTCCAGAACTGTTTTTAACAGTGAAAAGTTTAAACAATTAGTACCTAAATATCTAGCAACAGAAGTATAATTAAATCAATCATAGCATGATCTATATGGCAGAATTTAATTAAAATGATGTTGTTCATTTTTATAAGCACAGGTGTAAAGATGTTAATTGATAGTTTCATTTAAAAGGAAGTAAATGCTGATTATTAGGTTCTGAATTATCTCATTTTTGTTAACAAGCGTATTCACAACAAGATTTGAGATAATTTTATATAAAAGGTTTATAACTCTTTCTAAATACTTTGGTGGGATTCTGGTTGTGCTTTTTTTGTTTATTTCTTAATTTATAAGAAATAAGTAACAAGAAAATTCTATTTAAAACTGTGAATAAAATGAGGAAGTTGAACTAGGAATGATGAAAAGGAGAGAAAGGTTAAGAGGAAGAAATGCATAATAGTGGACAAGGATGATAAAGTAGGAAAAAGATGTTTATTGGGATTTTTTTCTTGAAGAGGTTTTCTTATTTTTCGGAGAGTTAAGGGGGAAAATATTTTTGTTCTCAGGGTTTTTCAGTATATTTTCCAAGCCATCAAATTCCTAAATATAACCAAAGATGATGATTTTATAAGTGAGCCAGTATAAACATAGGAGATGTTTATACTTCTACATTAGCAACATGGCATTAGAACTGCAGAAATTCTTTCAAATTTGTTCTTTTTCTTCTAAAAAATTTCCATTTTGAGTCCCCTTTTAAAAT
This sequence comes from Oreotragus oreotragus, assembly GCA_006410675.1. Classification (NCBI taxonomy): domain Eukaryota; kingdom Metazoa; phylum Chordata; class Mammalia; order Artiodactyla; family Bovidae; genus Oreotragus; species Oreotragus oreotragus. The sequence goes on along the minus strand of SJYX01019609.1, from coordinate 791,403 downwards.
ATAACATTCTCTCACCCCTAACGCCACCCCTGCCATGGTATTAAGGTTCAAGAAAAGTCAGAACAAGATCAACATAGCAGCATTTAGGAATGAGGGTGGGGTGGGTGGAGGAGGGAGAGGGAGGTAAGAGAAGGTTAAGCATTTGGGTAGGAAAAGGAGGTAGGACTTTCTTGTAGAGTGTTACCCTAAGGTAGGTATACCCAAACTCTAGCATGTACTCCGGACATCTAGGGATCTCATGAAGAGGCAGGTGTGGGGCAGGACCCCCGAGTGAAGCTCATGCTGCTGGTCCATAGACAACTTTGAGCTCCAAAGTCTTAGAGTCTGAGAATTGCTGTTCCACCTAGGTCCATATGCGTTTCAAACTGGAAGCCTATGTGGTGATAACCTCTTTCTTCCTAGTCTGATGGGCTTTTTGTGTTTGTTTGTTTGTCAAAATATCAAATAGTAGAAACTCTTCAGAAAGCATTTTAGGGACGTCCCTGGTGGTCCAGAGACTAAGATTCCACACTCCCAATGCAGGAGGCCCAAGTTCCATCCCTGGTCAGGGACCTAGATTCCACATACGGGAACCAAGACCCAGTGCAGTCAAATAAACTTTTAAAAACTGTAGCAATACATTTAATTTCTAAAAAATCATTTTACCCAACACAAGGGGCAGTTCAAGGCCCTATGCATTTAACTGAGTAAAAAGGGAAGCAGAACATGGAATAGGCAGGAACCCCTAATACACAAATGTTACTTGTTCCAGAGGGCGTGGTTTTATGGAAAAAGCCCTGGGCTAGATGACAGGAGCCCTGGTTTCAATCCTGGTGATCATTAGCTGTGTTCATTGGTGCCAGTCATTTCTCTCTCGGGTTTTGTTTCCTTTTCTATCAAGTAGAAGAATTAATCTACATGGCTTCTAAAATCTTTTCAGCTCTGACACTTGAGGAGTCTAACAAAGGGGATGCTATGTCAACAGGAAGAGAAGAAAGATGGACCACCACACACAGAGCTGCCAAGGATCCTGCACACATGATATGATAATGGAGGAATTTCCCCTTGTCTGCCCAGATGCAACAATTTTGTTGGAGTGAGAGACTGGGAAACTTGCCTGGTACGAAATTCTAGTACCCCAACTCCCCGGTTTGGGCAATTTAGCATCTTGGGAATCTGTGCTGGATAAAGTAAGGCAGACCACGTAAATAAGTTCTCCAAGAACCTCAGTGTGGTTCAGGCAGCTTTGATGCTGGGGTCCTGCATCTTTGGGACCACCTCCCGGTTTCACCTCATTCCCCAACGCTGATCAGCCGCCAAATTCTGAAGCCTCTTGAGCTTAAGGTCCCAGCCAAATGGCCCTACAGCCTTCCTGCTTGAGCAAGCCTTCAAATCCCAGCCTACAGCCAAATTCAACTTTCCCAGCAACTCAGCCCTTCCCCTGATAGCACCTCTGCGGACCCCGAGCCTCCCAGACGCTGAGGACTCTACTCAGGCCCGCAGCAGCCAAGCCTCAGGGAACTGGGCAGGCCAACAGCGACATCCTCAAAGACAGGCCTGTCCGCCCCGGGTGTCTGATAAACCCCGGGTGGGAGATGGACCTGCTGGAGAGAGATTACCCAGACTCTGAGGCAAGCCCCACTTCACACCCCCACAGACCTGCCCTCTCTCCCTTAAAAAAAAAAAAATTATTTACTTTTAATTGGAGGATATTTTCTTTACAACGTGCTGTTTTCTGCCACACATCGACGTGAATTAGGCATAAATGCACATATGTCTCATCCCCTTTTGAACCTCCCTCCTAGCTCCCACCCGATCCCGCCCCTCTAGGTTGTCACAGCGCTCCCTGGCTCCCTGCATCGTACAGCGAATTCCCAGCGGCTGTCTGTCTGACACGTGGCAATATGTGCGTTCCGTGCTACCCTCTCCATTCGGCCCACCCGCTCGTTCCTTGCGTCCGTAAGTCTCCTCTTGCTGTCTGTGTCTCCACCACCATCCCGCTAGAAAAATGGTGCTGATGAACCTCCTTCCCTTTGAAATGACCAAACAGGACGGTGGCTCTTCTAACAAAGACTCACAAGTCCCCTCTAAGCACGCAGGCGGCAGGCAGCTTCCTGGTCTGCCGAGGCCGGCAGGGGGAGGCTGCCTGACTCCCCACCATGTTCCTGAGGCCTTGTCCCCAGCAGACCTGCTCTCAGGGCACAGCCTCCTGCGGTGGCCGCTTGGGACGCAGTGACCCTGAGGGCTGACAAAGAGTTTATATTTTTACCCCCTAGTCCCAGCCTAGGCTAGGCCAAATGATGGGGCTGCCAGTACAAAGGGTGCTTTTTATAAAGTTCTTCCCGTGATATTTTTGGTGTCTGGAAAGGGCTTCCTCTCCTCCCACAGTTAATTAGCAGCATGGGAGCATTTCCCTTTCCTCACCAGAAAGTCTGGTCCCACCCCTGGCCAAGCAGACAGGGGAGCAGGTGTGGCCAAATGCTCTCCGAGGTTAACCTCAAACTTGAACTTAGAGCCTTACGTGATGAGAAGCACCGTGAGCCGCAGGGCTGGCTTCCATGGCTTCCATTTGCAGCAGACTGGGCAAGCAGGCGCAGGTCCCCGACAAGCTAGGGGGTTGTTTCCTAGCATCTCAGTCAGGTGAGGGGACCGGGGAAGGGGGTGGGGAACCAATGGGTGTTGGACACGTTTGTGAATTGTTTCTGCAACAAAGGCTTTTTTAAAACAACAGAGTGGAGCTTTATATATTTGAGTGAGAAGCCCACAGAAGGACCTATTGTCAGGAGGAAAAACTGCATGAGTAATAGTGCATGACTTCAGTCTTCCCAGTTGAAATGTTAGGCGTGTTAAGGATGGCTGTGGACATCCCATTGTTTTCAGTGTGGGCAAGAGGGAGGAAGGAACTCCTGGGAGGTGGGGATTGTCTAGCAATTCAAGGGAGGCAAGAAACTGAAATGCTCTTCCTCCCAACCTTTCCCTGCTGGTTCCCTTTCTGCTTCTACCTAACTGAGGTACCACCTCCTACAGGAAGCCTTCCTGGATATATATCTCCTGTCTTTTCATTATTTACTAGACTCGTGATACTACTGGTAGGCCACAGAATGGTGGGCATGGACTCCAGGACCGACTCCACCACTTCCTGAATGTATAACCTGGGACAAGTAACTGATCTCCTCCATACCTCAGTTTCCTCACCTATATTTTATTTATTTATTTGGCTGTGTTGGGTCTTAGTTGCAGCACACAGGATCTTCGTTTCATCATGTAGGATCCTTCGTTGCAGCCTGTGGACTTTTTAGTTGTGGCTCAAAGGCTCAGTAGTTGTGGCTCGAGCTCAATTGCTCTGCAGTATGTGAGATCTTAGTTCCCCAGTCAGGAATTGAACCTGCATCCCCTGCATTGTGAGGAGGATTCTTAACCACTGGACCACCAGGGAAGTCCTTCCTTATCTATAAACAGTAGCAGTATCTATATTCTAGGGTTGTTGAGACCATTAAATGTGTTAATACACATATGATACACAGAACCATGCCTGATGTGTAGTACACACTCAATAAATATTAGCAATTATATTTTTATTTGTAACCACAGTGGCTAGCAAAGTCTTTCAGAGGTTTTCCAACACTCATATGCATTGCAATGGCTTGAGGAGCTTTAAAAATATATGGGCCTAGGTTACCTTGGTCTAGCAGTGAAACCTGGTCACGGTATTTTGGAAAAGTTCCTTGGGTGGTTTTATTGTGCAACCAATGGCATACCTGCTCAATGAATATTTGTTGAATGAATGAACCAAATGGGATTAGAACAAATAAGCCTAGGTCACCCCTTCCTTAAGGGTTTCTCAGGTGGCTCAGTGGTAAAGAATCCACCTGCCAATGCAGGAGATGCAAGAGAGGTGGGTTTGATCCCTGGTTTGGGAAGATCTTCTGGAGGAGGAAAAGGCAACTCACTTTAGTATTCTTGCCTGGAAAATCCTGTGGACAGAGGAGCCTGATGGGCTACATACAGTCCACGGGTCTCAGAGTCAGACATGATTGAATGAATGAGCACCCATGCATGCACCCCTTCCTCTCCTTCAGAAAGTAGACTGGGGGCTTCCCTGGTGGTCCAGTGGTTAAAACTTCACCTTCCAAGGCAGGGGGTGCAGGTTTGATTCCTGGTTGGGGAGTTAATATCACATAAGCCTTGTGGCCAAAAACAAAACAAGCCCATAAAACATGAGCAATNGAAAGTAGACTGGGGGCTTCCCTGGTGGTCCAGTGGTTAAAACTTCACCTTCCAAGGCAGGGGGTGCAGGTTTGATTCCTGGTTGGGGAGTTAATATCACATAAGCCTTGTGGCCAAAAACAAAACAAGCCCATAAAACATGAGCAATCTGTAACACATTCAATAAAGCTTAAAAAAATAAAAAACATCTTATGCAAAAAAAGGAAAGTTGGCTTTTCTGAGATAGGCTTGACAACAGCTGACCATGAATATAATGGAATATATGAAAGAATCACAATTCTGTTCACCTCAACACATTGCAATATTAAAGAAATGGAAGAAAATGATTAAAGCTAATATTAGAGATCAATAGGTATTTCCTCTTGTTCTCCCTTCTGTTGAGGCAGACGTTGGTGCTCAGAGAGTTGCCATAACAACAAGAGCCAGAAGCTGAACTCTGATCTTTCCTCCAGTTTTAATATTGACTTGCAATCCAATCTTTAATTTAGTGGACATAATAAAACATTTAAAGACCTTGAATAAAACATTTGCACCACTGTAATATGTAATTATGTGCAAGATAATATCATTGTAATTAATGCTTTATCTCCTTTACAAAATTCAAACTGACTGATGATTGTAGAACATTAAGTCATTCATCTCACAACAGAAATAAACTATAGTCAGGGCCCCTACTCTCAAGGAACTTATATTTTAGTGGGGGAAGATAAACATTCTGAAAACTAGAGAAAAATAAATAGAACACAAACAAATATCGCATTTACATAGTGTATAGCAGCATAAAGAGGGCTTTATAGTCACTCTTTAGGCATGCTGCTGCTAAGTCGCTTCAGTCGTGTCCGACTCTTTGCAACCCCATAGACGGCAGCCCACCAGGCTCCCCCGTCCCTGGGATTCTCCAGGCAAGAACACTGGAGTGGGTTGCCATTTCCTTCTCCAATGCATGAAAGTGAAAAGTGGAAGTGAAGTCGCTCAGTCGTGTTCGACTGTTTGTGACCCCATGGATTGCAGCCCACCAGGCTCCTCTGTCCATGGGATTTTCCAGGCAAGAGTACTGGAGTGGGGTGCCATTGCCTTCTCCGACTCTTTAGGCATAGTTCTTATTAATTATGTGACCTCAATAATTCAATTAACCTTCCAGAATTTCAACTTCTTCATCTTCTAAATGCGGGGTTTTTTTGCCATGCTCCTTGGCTTGTGGGATCTTACTTCCCTGACCAGAGATCGAACCCCAGCCCTCAGCAGTGAAAGTAGAGAGTCCTAACCACTGAACTGGCAAGGAAGTCCCCAAAATATGGATTTTGATGTCTATATCACAGGATTATTGTGAGGACTCAAAGCGACAACATATGCAAGGGCCTAGTGCTTTTTTTAAAAAGTAATATTATTTTAATTAAAAAAGAAACAGTATTCCAACAGCATGCTTTGTTGTCAGAGATTTCATTATCAAGAGGAGAGATAATATGTAAAAGGTGGAAGCAAACAAGATGGAGAAATAACCACAAGCATATACCCACTCAAAGTGAAAGTCGATAAGTCGTGTCAGCTCTGCAACCCCATGATAGTCCATGGGATTCTCCAGGCAAGAATACTGGAGTGGGTTGCCATACCCTTCTCCATGGGATCGTCCCAACCAAGGGATCGAACTCAGGTCTCCCACATTGCAGGCAGATCCTTTACCAGCTGAGGCACCAGGGAAGCCCACATATACCCACTTCCCCCCCACCACCCCAAATCCCTTAAAAGACAGAAAGGATAGCTTTTAAAATCAATAAGTCCTGACCAGTAGTAGCTAACAAGAGAGGAGGCAAAAAATGACAAAAATCTACAGAGACAGCCTGGGGGTCTGACTGATAGAAAACCCAGAGCAAAGAATCAACATACTGCAGAACACTCTTGAGAGACAATTTGAAACAGAGGGTCTCCAAGCTCCATGGAAGCAGATAGCAAGAACGAGAGGGTGTTGTGAAGCAATCATTAGGATTATTAACCTTTAAATGGCTCACTGAACAGCAGACCTCTCTCCTCCTTTCTCCACTTCAGGCAGCTGCAGGTGAGGGGTGATTAACCTCAGATAAAACACACAGCTGCTCTCTAAGAAAGGGAATCACCTTCCTGGGAAGGGTACCTGGTGGGGTGCAAGGGCCTATGACAGAACCGCAGCTGAGAGTAACCCCAGCCACTTTTCACTGACACAGAAAGAGGACTGCTCCTGTCCAGGTTGTCGACTGTGGCTTTATTAAAGTAGAGGCCTCCTCACCTACAGTCCGGGTGGCTGTGTCCTGGCCTCCACCCACCTGCCGCACAGGGGGCCACGGACAGCTGGGAGACCGCCACGAGGCTCTGGTCGTGTGGACGGGCCCTGAAGGTTTTCTGGAACTTTCTATGTAACGTGCACTGACCAGAAGTGGTAGCTGATGACGTGAAATGCGAAGGCCACGCTCCCCTGGCCCCGACAGGCATGTAGGGACCCAGCCAGAAGGTGTAGGCCGGTACCCTCCCCTCCCAGCCTCCTGGGCTTTCCTTCTTTTTTCTCAAAGAGTTAACAGCAGGAAGGACTATTTAAAATGAACAGGATTTAGTATCACAGCTATTTTTCAGAGGTTGCAGGCAAACCACCTCGGTGATCTTTCTTCACCCAGAGAGGTGCTGCCCGCGGGTGTGGGTGCTGCCCTGCCTGCTTGCTGGCCTGGCATCCGTTCTTAATGCCCTGAACACGCCTTTGTAGATAGAGGCCCCTCACCTTTGCTGGCCTCTGGTAATTTTTTACTAAGTTTTTGCACAGTCCAGTCTGTCAACCCATCAATTTTTAAAGCTTGTATGATATTTTAGCGTTTGGGAAGAAGCTTTTACAGTGAGGGTAGAAGATAGGTGTGGCATCATGTAGCGGATGTGACCAGCTGATGCATTTTAGCTCGTGGACTTAAAAAGAGGAACTGAAGGTGCTCATGCTGGTGCGCGTGGCCCTTGCCTTTACCTGCGGCCGTGCGGTGGGGACGGGGCGGGTCTGTCCCGGCTTCAGCCGTGGAGCCTTCAGAACGGACCCCCACGTGACTGAGGTCAGCCCCTGCGGACCTTTGTAAAACAATCCACGAATCAAGTCGCTGTAATTATACGCTTGCTTCTGTCCTGTCTCGTCTACAGTGGTGAAAAATAATGTAACTTTTTGCCCTTAAAAAAAAAAAAAAGTAGAGGCCTCCTTATTTTACCATATGGGGATGGATAAAGGATGAAGTAGGGGTTGCTCATCTCCAAGCCTGCCTCTCTGCCTGCTTTAAGCACGTTACACGAAAGTCTGCAGTTAAAATGTCGTACCTACAGAGTTCTAACTAACCCTCTATTTCTTGGAGGAGCCTGTGGAGGAAAAAACTCAAAACCAAAGCACTGTAGAAACTTAAACAAGATACCCACTAATTTACCTATCCTTTTAACAATGGGTATGAACGGAAAATTAAGCGTAACCAGCACTTGAGGAAATTCAGCAGCTCTAAAGGAAAGTATTAACAATAGCGACCACAAAATGATGAACAAACTGAAAAGTGACCCCAGAGGAAACACAGCTAAAAGAACAACAAAAAAATTGGAAAAATTCTAAATAACATCATCCTTAGAAAGATTCACAAAGATATTGCATGAAGCTTCTGTGGAAAAAAGTGCAAACAATTGCTACGATAAAGGAAAACTACAAACAAAGTGGAAATTTCAAAAGATGATAGCAAAACTAAGTAAAGCAATAGAATAAATACTAGGAAGGGTAGGGCAAAAGCCGGGGATATTTTCCAGAAGCTAATTGTGGGGATATTTCCCTGATTATATATATTTTAAAAAGAGATTAAGAATGGATATTTTGAGAGAAAAATCAAAAGACTGCTACAGACTGAATGGCCACAGGCATGAGCCTCGATGGGTGGGAAGCAGAGCTGTCCCAAGGGAATGGCCTGCCTTCTAGTCCTGCGGCTGCGGGTCCTCCATGGGCTGCGGCCTCCCAGAGGGCGGGGGTCCCCAGCTCCCCTCCACCAGGAGGGGCCTCCCCTGGGGCAGAGACAGATGGGTGGGGGGTCGCCACTGTGCCCTGTGTGCCCCGCGGGGGGTGGCGGGCCCCCAGGCCCTGCACCTCTGAGCAGCGCAGGCTCTGTTGGGACTCCTGGGGCTGAGAGCGCCGCTCCCAGTTCTGAGGTGCTTTCCAGGGCCTGCCCCCCAGGTTCACATCACAAACACAGGCAGTTCGGCACTTGTTTATTCTGGCCCCTGTATCCCGTTTGGGGGTGAGGGATGGGCTTGGTGGCCTCTGTGGCTGCTGCCCGGCCGTCCCCGGGCAGACCTTGAGGACCCCAGGCTCCACCTGTGGCCGTCCAGGCATTGTTCCAGAAGGGCTGGTTTCCATGGCCCCTAAGAAGCAGGGGAGACCCTGGCTTCCGGTGGGGTGTCACCTGGGGGTGCTGGTGGGGTCTGGACCAGAGACTTGTGGGGCTCCAGGGCCCCTGCACCATTGGGATACTCCACCCTCTCAAACAGAATGAGCATCTCACAGTGCGGGGTCTGAGGGAACAGGTCCACGGCCACAGCCTTGACTGGCCGGAAGGGAGTACCCTTGACGCGGTTGGATGGGGCCCTGCAGAGGCTGTACAGGATGGAGCATGGTCAGTGCTGGGGTGTGGCAGGCCCCCTGCAGGGGTGAACCTGGCACCCAGCCACCCACCCGACCCTACACTTACTCCACGAAGTTGCCCATGGCTGCCCGTGGGTTGCAGGAGACGTACAGCAGCCTCCGGACGTTTTCCGCCCGGCGCACAGCCAGGACCGCCTTGGAGTCTGGGGAGACACAGAGCCTCATGGGGAGTCCCCAAGGCACCCTCCGAGGGAAAGGCCCAGCCAGCCCCTGGGCAGCCTTCTGCCTCCCAGCAGCCCCTGGGGAGGCAGCCACTCACGCAGGCCAGCACGGGGCGGGTCCAGAATGGCCACGAGCTGCTGGGAGGCCAGTCTGCTCACCAGGGCGGGCACCAGCTCCTCAGCCCTGCCGCAGTGGAACTCCACGTTGCTCAGCTCTGTAAGGGGCAGAGCAGCTGTGTCGGGGCCTGCGGCCTCTCCTACAGGCCCGCTGGGCCACCCTGTGTCCCAGAGCCCCAAGACCAAGATGCCTCAGGAAAGCCCTTCCCTGCGGGGCAGTCCCAGGTGTCATGCACCCTAGGTCTGCAGTGGGGCCTGCGCCCCCGCGGGTAGTATCAGCTCAGGGCCACCCCCCAACCGCTTGCCCTCACCGTTGTCCAGGGCATTCACCCGTGCATCCTCCACGGCCTCCTGGGACAGCTCGACCCCAACAACTCTCTTCACCTTCTGAAGCAGGGACAGGAGGGACTGATGACGGCCCAGCTCGGGCCTCCTGGGGCAGCAAAGGAGGGGCTGGTACGGGGTGGGGGTCTCACAACAGATAGGAAGGGGGACAACAGGAGTGGGATGGGGGACGCCCAGCTGGCGCGGTGGGGCTCACCCGGGCCAGAGCCAGGCCGATGGTGCCCGTGCCACAGCACACGTCCAGCACTGTGCTGCCTGCATCCGGCTGGGCCCAGTCCTGGATGAGTGTGTAGAGCACCTCGGCTGCAGCGGTGTTCACCTGCGTGCGGGCCGGGCTGTCAGAGCAGTCCCCACCCCCCCGCCCCGGCTCCCTCACTGCTTCCAGCCTCCGATTTCCTGGGCGCCCCGGGCCCCTCTGACCACTCCCAGGCTCCTGGGTCAAGAACACAGTCAGTGCTGCTGCAACCTGCTTCCTCCTGAGCACGGGCCCACAGAGTATCCCCCCAGATACTCTGCCCCACGGCCGCCACCCCAAGTGCCCTCCTGAGCCCGGGCTCCAGACACCTGGAAGAAGGCGTGGGGGGAGATGCGGAAGGTCAGCCCCAGCATGTCCTCATGGATACACCGGTCCCCGGCCACATGCTCCAGAGGCAGGCCCTCCTGGCTGGGGGTCTTTCTGTGGGCGTGAGAGAGCGCTCAGTCACAGCCCTCACGTGGTCCCCCGCCCCAGCCGTCCTGACTACTGACCGCTGTCCCTCCTTCACGAAGTAGAGGCAGGTCACCCCACTGGCCTTGCCCAGCCCCTCCGTGAAGTACTGTGCCAGAGACGCCTTCAGCCCCGCCAGCTCCTCTGGGCTCAGGTTCTGGAGCAGATGGTAGGGCCGGTGAGACTACGTCCAAGTTCACTCCGGCCCAGACGCCCGTCCCACACCCTGCCCGCCAGAAACCTGTGGGTGGAAGTAGGCGATGGCCATGGCTTGGCCGCGACGGCTGGTACGCACAGTCAGCTGCTTCCAGTGACCCGAGTACGTCTCCGGATTGTATGCCGAGTAGGGAGTGGACCTGAGGGAGCCACAGAGGGCCCTGAGTGCCTGCGTCTGCCCCCAGGTCTGCGTCCTCCAGCACCCCCACCAGAGTCCCCTCCTGGGCGGGACCCCATCCTCTGCTCTCAGCCTCCGACATCCTAGGCTGCCAGCGACCTCACCGGATGAACTCCTGGAACGCCTTCACCACCTGCTTGGTGACCCCAGGGATGTGCACGGTGTCGAAGGGTGCTGCCACGGCACACGTCCCGCCCCGGTACTTGCTGAGCCGGCAGCCCACTGTGTTATCCTCCCCGTCCACGCCGACGCCGACCAGGAACTCGCATTTGTTCCGATACTCAGTCTGCAGGAAGGGCCAACGGAGACAGACGTCGGCTCTCACTCTGACCCCCCAACACTGGCAGTGCAGAGGTGATGTGAGGCCCAGGCTCCCCCACAGGCCTGGCAGCCGAGGGCACCGCGCCGTCAGCAACCAATGGGTGCTTGGTGAGGACCGGAAGCAGCTCTAAGAGAGCGGGAGGGCCAAGTGGGACCCCGAGGCCTAACCTGCTGGGGGGAGGGCCGGACGCCCTCCAGTGGGCAGCAAGCCTTGTTGTGCTTGTGTCTCTGTGACAGCAGCCACGGCAGCAAGGCGCGGTTGGTGCTCCCGATCTCCCTGTGGGCAGAGGGAGGGCGGTGGTGGGGCTCCAAACACCCCACCCCCCGGCCCCGGGGGGCGCCGAGGACCCCGCCGTCCGGAGCCAGGAACACAGGGCCCTTACCAGGCTAGCCCCCTAAGGGCCTGTGTGCGAGGTGCAGGGAGCGGGCTGAGCGAACGCAGCGCCCAGGCCGGGATGCCCGCGCCCACACTCACCTGGCCAGCGTCTGCAGCACTTGCTCACACTCCTGCCGCTTCCGCTCCAGCTGCTCCTCGTAGGGAACGGCCCAGAGAGGGGTCACCACGTCGGCGACGCACGCGCCCGGGCCAGCGGGGAGCTCCCCACGGTCCTCCTGCCGCCTCTTCCTGGCCAAGGGGTCAGCCTTGGGTCTGGCCAGGCGCGCGCTGAGCGGGCGGCCCTTCCAAACCGCCCCGTGCAGCACGCACAGAGCCTTGTCACGCTCGGCGGCGCTGCGGAAAGTCACGAAGGCGCAGGGCGGCTGCCCGAAGAGCTTCGTCTTGTGGGGCTGCAGCCCGAAGCGGCCCAGGAAACGCCGCACATCGCTGAAGCTGGCGTGGCGCGGCACGTTCTGCAGCTCCACCTTGAACACCTCCGAGGTGAACAGGCCGGCTCGGATGTAGCCGTAGGGCCCCGGCCCCGCGGGCCCGGCCGCCGCTGCCGGCTCCTCCTCCCGCCGCGGGCCCGGCGCCTCGGTACCGTCCTGGCCGGGGTCCTCGACATGCGCCCGGCCCTGCGTGCAGACGGCAGGCGCGGAGCTGGCAACGGCCCGCGAGCCCGGAGCCCCGCCCCGGCCTCCCCACCCCATCGCCGCCCCAGCCCCCAACCCCGCCGGATCCCCCGCACCATACTTCGCTGTCCAGCTCGTCCCCCATTGTCCGCAGCGTCCGTTGCCTCGCCTGGAGCGCACACCGTCCGGCTGCGGCCTGGGAGAGGCCGGGACTCGAACCCGTGGTGCTCGGGGCCGGGCCTCGGCCACGCGCTGCGCCGCCCGCCCGCCAGGGGCCCGCGCCCGCCTGCTCCCCGGGCCCGCCGCTCTCCCGCCAGGCCGCCGGCGTGCGCAGCGCAGCAGGGGCGTCTCTATCGTCTCCGCTTCCTGTGACGTCATCACAACGCGCCGTTCGAGCCCCTCTCCCCAAGCCCCATTCTCTAGCTCCAGGGGCGCGCGCGCGCGCGCGGCCGCGGGGCGGAAGTGCGCGCGAGGGCCGCCGGGAGTGCGTGCTCCCCCCGTCCCCCTCCCAGTCGGCCAGGCTGGCCGGGCATGCGCCGCGGGCGTTTTGGCGGGAAGCGCGGGGCGGGCCGGACAATGCGAGTGTCCGCCGCACGAGCCCAATAAAGCTGCGCCGGTTTTGAATCGCGGCGCGTTTCCCGCCGCCGGGGTCAGGGGTCGGGGTTCGGGTCGCGGGGCGGAGGGAAGAGAGAGCGAGCGAGCGAGAGAGCGGGCGGGCGGGAGGCGCCGGCGCCAGACGCGGAGGAAGGAGCTGCGAGCAGCCGCCGAGAGGCCGCGGAGCCCGCGACGACCGAGCCCGCCGAGCCGCCGCCGCCGCCGCGCCCATGGCGGCCGCCAAGGTGGGCCGGGCCGGGCGAGCGGGCCGGGGCGGGCGCCGAGGGGCGCCGGGGCCGCT